>CM023133.1:51688323-51778323 GCA_013133815.1 Cromileptes altivelis
ACAGACACACAGACACACAGACAGACACACAGACACACAGACAAACACACAGACAGACACACAGAACCAGATCTTACGGAGTCGCCTCTCCCGTTCGTCGTGGTCTCCTTCTGTCCTCCGTCTGCAGCGGCAGCACAGCCTTCTCAGGACAATGTAAATGTGGGGGAAGATGATAAGGGGGGGGGGCAGGATGGGACGGTCGTGGAAGGTCATGATCAGCTGATACCGCTGGAACTTCCACACCTGGTTGGAGATGGACTTCACCTCAAAGAAGGTGTTGCTGTGCAGAGGAAGAGGAGGAAGGTGTGATGTTGCTCAGGTCCCGTTTCTCAAGAACTGAACACAGGTCACTAAATATTTATAGCCACTGACTACAGGTGGCGCTGTTCTGTATCTAACTGACAACGCTAACATTAGCATGCTAGCATCTTAGCATATTAGAGTAAAAGAGGTCACGTGGAGTACCGTCAACACATCTGACCTGAAACTTATTGATGACGTTTATTATTGTGGTTTAAAACTACATTTGACAAACACATTTTGCTGATGATGTCATGATGACTAGGGCTGGGATCCGGATCCGGTTCTTTTTTGGAACCGGTTCCATCACATTTGGAGTAACGGTTCCTGCAAACGGTTCCTAGATTGTAAAAAGAAACCAAAACGTCACGTGCATTTCCATTAGAGTGCGGCACGGTCGCATATTTCTATCCAAACCTGACCGAGCCCGACATTATCTAATCACGAAAGCACTGAGTTTGTGTCACACAGTTGTCATGGTTACAGACTATTTAACAGGCCAGGTGTGCGCTGTGGGTGCTCAGCGGAGAGGGAGACCTCCATGTTTGAGACGGGAGCGGTCGGCGGGAGGTCCGATGCTTCCAGCGAGGGGAGAAGTAGAAAGAAACAGCCAATGTGTGTGTGTGTTGTGTTCAGGTGTTGTCACATAAATAACAGTGCCCAAGAATGGATGCATCGAAATATTTTTTATTACATTGCTGTGGTTAATTTGAGGTAATAGTGTTACTGTAGAAATCAGAGAATCAGTGTTTGTTGTTATATATTCTCAGGGAGATGATACAAGCTCTAAATCTGAAATACACACCACACACAAATGTGTATTTTCATCTAATTGTACTGTGCAACTGTTAGAACAAAGTTTTTGTATTTGTATGATTGCATTTGTGTGTATTATATACTTGTTTAAGTATAGCAAGTATAATGAATATAAGGTAAGAATCGGTAAGGAATTGGAATCATTAAAATCCTACCGAGTCCCAACCCTAATCATGACTGAGTTACTAAATAGCAGCAGTGAGCTTAGCACAGTCTGATTGTTCCCACTTATTACAAAGTCTATTAATATTACTAATTCTACTGTAATAAAGTAATATGTTTTCCTTTCTTTGCTTTTCATTTTGTTACTTCATTGCTTATGAACTCATGAAACCTGCAGAGCTAAACTATCAGGGCTTTTATTTTGAAAAAGTTTTTCCTGCAGATGTATGTGTATGTGTGCTGCAGTCAGTGTGTTTAAACAGTAACTGATCTGAGGTCAGTGAGTGTGGCCTCAGCAGCAGGATCAGGAGGCAGACACTGACTTGAAGACGGCGATGAGCAGGTTGACCAGCAGGATGTTAGCGACCAGCAGGTAACATGCCATGATGGCCGGAGTGAGCCAGGCTCCAGGGATACAGGGAGGAAGCTTCTTCCCATCTTCATCATACATGTTGTTTCCACATGGAGCTGAGACACAAACAAGACACACTGTCTCACTCATGCCTACTTCACACAGAAGACATCGACACTATATAATGAACGTGGATTAAATTATTTTTAAACTCAACATGTTTGTGACATTTAGAAGACACTGGATTTTTGTAATTCACATTAAAACCAACAGATTGTCAGTGTTGTATGTCAACAGTGTTCCACACCAAGCTGATGTTGGAATTAGATGTTGTCCTGACATTAAGGTTCGGTCACCTGACAACACAACATAACTTCAGCCAAATCTCAACCCCTAACAACACTGGTGGCTGCACAGTTTTATTTCTCTGTGGCAGATTCCACTGCGCTGTTTTCAAATGACCCTCAAACACAACACAAGGGATCAACAGGAAACAGTTTTGTATCAACAGGAAACAGTTCAGCATCAACAGGAAACAGTTCTGCATCAACAGGAAATAGTTCTGCATCAACAGGAAACAGTTTTGTATCAACAGGAAACAGTTTTGTATCAACAGGAAACAGTTTGGCATCAACAGGAAACAGTTTTGTATCAACAGGAAACAGTTTTGTATCAACAGGAAACAGTTTGGCATCAACAGGAAACAGTTTTGTATCAACAGGAAACAGTTCAGCATCAACAGGAAACAGTTTTGTATCAACAGGAAACAGTTCTGCATAAACAGGAAACAGTTTTGTATCAACAGGAAACAGTTCAGCATCAACAGGAAACAGTTTTGTATCAACAGGAAACAGTTTGGCATCAACAGGAAACAGTTTTGTATCAACAGGAAACAGTTCTGCATCAACAGGAAATAGTTCTGCATCAACAGGAAACAGTTTTGTATCAACAGGAAACAGTTTGGCATCAACAGGAAACAGTTTTGTATCAACAGGAAACAGTTCGGCAGGTGATCCAGTGTTTCTGCTTAACATTAAAATATTTCAGCTCAACAAACTCACTGTATTTGTCTGTGTATATAACTGAACTTCCTGTCTGCAGCAACAGGGAAGAATAAATAATGAGGTGTTACTGATTTACATCCACAGGAAGTTGTGTCAGATACTTACGATTTATTTCCATCGCATAAACTGTCCGTCAGCAGTCGGAGGGAAACAGAGGAGACAGAAAGAAATCAATAACAGTCAGTGAGAGGGAAACACAGGACATGTCTCACACACAGGATTACCATTTATTGTTGAGACTCAGCCATGTCTTTAAAAAGCTGAACATGTAACGTGTCAAAATGTGTGTGGTGATTTAATCAAAAAACTCATCAACTGTTTATTAATCTGTGTGAAGCATTGCTCCTGCTGTATGAGGACACAGGACAGAGGGTGAGGACACAGGAGAGAGGGTGAGGACAGAGGACAGAGGGTGAGAACAGTGGACAGTGGGTGGGGACAGAGGACAGTGGGTGAGGACAGAGGACAGAGGGTGAGGACTGAGGGTGAGGACAGAGGACAGAGGGTGGGGACAGAGGGTGAGGACAGGTGGTGAGGACAGTGGGTGAGGACAGAGGGTGTGGACAGAGGGTGTGGACAGAGGGTATGGACAGAGGGTGAGGACAGTTGGTGAGGAAAGAGGGTAAGGACAGAGGACAGAGGGTAGGGACAGAGGACAGAGGGTGAGGACAGAGGGTGAGGACAGTGGGTGAGGACAGAGGGTGAGGACAGTTGGTGAGGACAGAGGACAGTGGGTGAGGAAAGAGGGTGAGGACAGAGGGTGAGGACAGTTGGTGAGGACAGAGGACAGTGGGTGAGGAAAGAGGGTGAGGACAGAAGGTGAGGACAGTGGGTGAGGACAGAGGGTGTGGAAAGTGGGTGAGGACAGAGGGTGTGGACAGAGGGTGAGGACAGAGGGTGAGGACAGAGGGTGTGGACAGAGGGTGAGGACAGTGGGTGAGGACAGAGGACAGAGGGTGAGGACAGTGGGTGTGGAAGGAGGGTGAGGACAGAGGACAGAGGGTGAAGACAGAGGGCAGTGGGTCGGGACAGTGGACAGAGGGTGAGGACAGAGGACAGAGGGTGAGGACAGTTGGTGAGGACAGTGGGTGAGGACAGAGGGTGAGGAAAGAGGGTGTGGACAGAGGGTGAGGACAGTGGGTGAGGACAGAGGACAAAAGCTGAGGACAGAGGGTGTGGACAGAAGGTGAGGACAGAGGACAGAGGGTGAAGAAAGAGGGCAGTGGGTCGGGACAGTGGACAGAGGGTGAGGACAGAGGACAGAGGGTGCGGACAGTGGGTGAGGACAGAGAACAGAGGGTGAGGACAGTGGGTGAGGACAGAAGACAGAGTGTGAGGACAGAGGGTAAGGACAAAGGACAGAGGACAGATGGTGAGGACAGTGGACAGAGGTGAGGACAGGGTGAGGACAGAGGACAAAGGGTAGGGACAATGGACAGAGCGTGAGGACAGAGGACAGAGGGTGAGGAAAGTGGGTGAGGAAAGAGGGTGAGGACAGTGGGTGAGGACAGTTGGTGAGGACAGTGGGTGAGGACAGAGGGTGAGGACAGTGGGTGAGGACAGAGGGTGAGGACAGTGGGTGAGGACAGAGGGTGTGGACAGAGGGTGAGGACAGTTGGTGAGGACAGTGGGTGAGGACAGAGGGTGAGGACAGTTGGTGAGGACAGAGGGTGAGGACAGAGGGTGTGGACAGAGGGTGAGGACAGAGGGTGAAGACAGTTGGTGAGGACAGTGGGTGAGGACAGAGGGTGTGGACAGAGGGTGAGGACAGAGGGTGGGGACAGTGGGTGAGGACAGAAGAAAGAGGGTGAGGACACAGGAGAGAGGGTGAGGACAGAGGACAGAGGGTGAGAACAGTGGACAGTGGGTGGGGACAGAGGACAGTGGGTGAGGACAGAGGACAGAGGGTGAGGACTGAGGGTGAGGACAGAGGACAGAGGGTGGGGACAGAGGGTGAGGACAGGTGGTGAGGACAGTGGGTGAGGACAGAGGGTGTGGACAGAGGGTGTGGACAGAGGGTATGGACAGAGGGTGAGGACAGTTGGTGAGGAAAGAGGGTAAGGACAGAGGACAGAGGGTAGGGACAGAGGACAGAGGGTGAGGACAGAGGGTGAGGACAGTGGGTGAGGACAGAGGGTGAGGACAGTTGGTGAGGACAGAGGACAGTGGGTGAGGAAAGAGGGTGAGGACAGAGGGTGAGGACAGTTGGTGAGGACAGAGGACAGTGGGTGAGGAAAGAGGGTGAGGACAGAAGGTGAGGACAGTGGGTGAGGACAGAGGGTGTGGAAAGTGGGTGAGGACAGAGGGTGTGGACAGAGGGTGAGGACAGAGGGTGAGGACAGAGGGTGTGGACAGAGGGTGAGGACAGTGGGTGAGGACAGAGGACAGAGGGTGAGGACAGTGGGTGTGGAAGGAGGGTGAGGACAGAGGACAGAGGGTGAAGACAGAGGGCAGTGGGTCGGGACAGTGGACAGAGGGTGAGGACAGAGGACAGAGGGTGAGGACAGTTGGTGAGGACAGTGGGTGAGGACAGAGGGTGAGGAAAGAGGGTGTGGACAGAGGGTGAGGACAGTGGGTGAGGACAGAGGACAAAAGCTGAGGACAGAGGGTGTGGACAGAAGGTGAGGACAGAGGACAGAGGGTGAAGAAAGAGGGCAGTGGGTCGGGACAGTGGACAGAGGGTGAGGACAGAGGACAGAGGGTGCGGACAGTGGGTGAGGACAGAGAACAGAGGGTGAGGACAGTGGGTGAGGACAGAGGAAAGATGGTGAGGACAGTGGGTGAGGACAGAAGACAGAGTGTGAGGACAGAGGGTAAGGACAAAGGACAGAGGACAGATGGTGAGGACAGTGGACAGAGGTGAGGACAGGGTGAGGACAGAGGACAAAGGGTAGGGACAATGGACAGAGCGTGAGGACAGAGGACAGAGGGTGAGGAAAGTGGGTGAGGAAAGAGGGTGAGGACAGTGGGTGAGGACAGTTGGTGAGGACAGTGGGTGAGGACAGAGGGTGAGGACAGTGGGTGAGGACAGAGGGTGAGGACAGTTGGTGAGGACAGTGGGTGAGGACAGAGGGTGTGGACAGAGGGTGAGGACAGTTGGTGAGGACAGTGGGTGAGGACAGAGGGTGAGGACAGTTGGTGACGACAGAGGGTGAGGAAAGAGGGTGAAGACAGTTGGTGAGGACAGTGGGTGAGGACAGAGGGTGTGGACAGAGGGTGAGGACAGAGGGTGGGGACAGTGGGTGAGGACAGAAGAAAGAGGGTGAGGACTGAGGGTGAGGAAAGAGGGTGAAGACAGAGAGTGTGGACAGAGGGTGAAGACAGAGGGTGAGGACAGTTGGTGAGGACAGTGGGTGAGGACAGAGGGTGTGGACAGAGGGTGAGGACAGAGGGTGGGGACAGTGGGTGAGGACAGTGGGTGAGGACAGAGGGTGAGGACAGTTGGTGAGGACAGAGGGTGAGGACAGTGGGTGAGGAAAGAGGGTGAGGACAGGTGGTGAGGACAGTTGGTGAGGACAGTTGGTGAGGAAAGTTGGTGAGGACAGTGGGTGAGGACAGAGGGTGTGGACAGAGGGTGAGGACAGAGGGTGGGGACAGTGGGTGAGGACAGAAGAAAGAGGGTGAGGACAGAGGGTGAGGACAGAGGGTGAAGACAGAGAGTGTGGACAGAGGGTGAGGACCAAGGACAGAGGGTGGGGACAGAGGGTGAGGACAGAGGACAGAGGGTGAGGACAGTGGGTGAGGGAAGAGGACAGAGGGTGAGGACAGTGGGTGAGGAAAGAGGGTGAGGAAAGAGGGTTTGGACAGATGGTGAGGACAGAGGAAGGAGGGTGAGGACAGTGGGTGAGGACAGAGGACGAGGACAGAGGACAGAGGGTGATGACAGTGGGTGAGGACAGAGGACAGAGGGTGTGGACAGTGCGTGTGGAAAGTGGGTGAGGACAGTGGGTGAGGACAAAGGACAGAGGGTGAGGACAGTGGGTGAGGACAGAGGACAGAGGGTGTGGACAGAGCGTGTGGACAGTGGGTGAGGAGAGTGGGTGAGGACAAAGGACAGAGGGTGAGGACAGTGGACAGAGAGTGAGGAAAGTGGACAGAGGACAGTGGGTGAGGACAGAGGGTGAGGACAAAGGACAGTGGGTGAGGACAGAGGGTGAGGACAGTGCGTGTGGACAGTGGGTGAGGACAGTGGGTGAGGACAGAGGGTGAGGACAGAGGACAGAGGGTGAAGACAGTGGGTGAGGACAGAGGGAAGTGGGTCTGGAAAGGGGACAGAGGGTGAGTAGAGAGGACATAGGGTGATGACAGTGGGTGAGGACAGAGGACAGAGGGTGTGGACAGAGCGTGTGGACAGTGGGTGAGGAAAGTGGGTGAGGACAAAGGACAGATGGTGAGGACAGAGGACAGAGGGTGCGGACAGTGGGTCAGGACAGTGGGTGAGGACAGTGGGTGAGGACAGAAGACAGAGTGTGAGGACAGAGGGTAAGGACAGAGGACAGAGGACAGAGGACAGATGGTGAGGACAGTGGACAGAGGTGAGGACAGGGCGAAGACAGAGGACAGAGGGTAGGGACAGTGGACAGAGCGTGTAGACACAGGACAGAGGGTGAGGAAGGAGGACAGAGGGTGAGGACAGTGGTTGAGGAAAGAGGGTGAGGACAGAGGGTGAGGACAGAGGGTGAGGACAGTTGTTGAGGACAGTAGGTGAGGACAGAGGGTGAGGACAGTTGGTGAGGACAGTGGGTGACGACAGAGGGTGAGGACAGAGGGTGAGGACAGTGGGTGAGGACAGAGGGTGAGGACAGTTGGTATGGACAGTGGGTGAGGACAGAGGGTGAGGACAGTTGGTGAGGACAGAGGGTGTGGACAGAGGGTGAGGACAGACAG
Source organism: Cromileptes altivelis (assembly GCA_013133815.1). Classification (NCBI taxonomy): domain Eukaryota; kingdom Metazoa; phylum Chordata; class Actinopteri; order Perciformes; family Serranidae; genus Cromileptes; species Cromileptes altivelis. Next base: position 51,695,905 of record CM023133.1, read on the forward strand.
TGGGGACAGTGGGTGAGGACAGAAGAAAGACGGTGAAGACAGAGAGTGAGGACAGAGGGTGAGGACAGAGGGTGAGGACAGTTGGTGAGGACAGTGGGTGAGGACAGTTGGTGAGGACAGTTGGTGAGGACAGTGGGTGAGGACAGAGGGTGAGGACAGTGGGTGAGGACAGAGGGTGTGGACAGAGGGTGAGGACAGAGGGTGGGGGCAGTGGGTGAGGACAGAAGAAAGAGGGTGAGGACAGAGGGTGAGGACAGAGGGTGAAGACAGAGACTGTGGACAGAGGGTGAGGAAAGAGGACAGAGGGTGGGGATAGTGGGTGAGGACAGAGGACAGAGGGTGAGGACAGTGGGTGAGGAAAGATGACAGAGGGTGAGGAGAGTGGGTGAGGAAAGAGGGTGAGGACAGTGGGTGAGGACAGAGGGTTTGGACAGATGGTGAGGACAGAGGACAGAGGGTGAGGACAGTGGGTGAGGACAGAGGACGAGGACAGAGGACAGAGGGTGATGACAGTGGGTGTGGACAGAGGAAAGAAGGTCTGGACAGTGCGTGTGGACAGTGGGTGAGGACAGAGGGTGAGGAAAAAGGACAGAGGGTGAGGACAGTGGACAGAGGGTTAGGAAAGTGGACAGAGGACAGTGGGTGAGGAAAGAGGGTGGGGACAGAGGGTTTGGACAGATGGTGAGGACAGAGGACAGAGGGTGAGGGCAGTGGGTGAGGACAGTGGGTGAGGACAAAGGACAGAGGGTGAGGAAAGAGGACAGAGGGTGTGGACAGTGCGTGTGGACAGTGGGTGAGGAGAGTGGGTGAGGACAAAGTACAGAGGGTGAGGACAGTGGGTGAGGACAGTGGGTGAGGACAAAGGACAGAGGGTGAGGAAAGAGGACAGAGGGTGTGGACATTGCGTGTGGACAGTGGGTGAGGAGAGTGGGTGAGGACAAAGTACAGAGGGTGAGGACAGTGGCTGAGGACAGAGGACAGAGGGTGTGGACAGTGCGTGTGGACAGTGGGTGAGGACAGTGGGTGAGGACAAAGGACAGAGGGTGAGGACAGAGGACAGAGGGTGTGGACAGTGCGTGTGGACAGTGGGTGAGGACAGTGGGTGAGGACAAAGGACAGAGGGTGAGGACAGTGGGTGAGGACAGAGGACAAAGGGTGTGGAAAGTCCGTGTGGACAGTGGGTGAGGACAAAGGACAGAGGGTGAGGAAAGTGGAGAGAGAGTGAGGAAAGTGGACAGAGGACAGAGGACAGTGGGTGAGGACAAAGGACAGAGGGTGAGGAATGTAGACAGTGGGTGAGGACAGAGGGTGTGGACAGTGCATGTGGACAGTGGGTGAGGACAGTGGGTGAGGACAAAGGACAGAGGGTGAGGACAGAGGACAGAGGGTATGGAAAGTGGGTGAGGACAGTGGGTAAGGACAAAGGACAGAGGGTGAGGACAGTGGGTGAGGACAGAGGACAGAGGGTGTGGACAGTGCGTGTGGACAGTTGGTGAGGACAGCGGGTGAGGACAAAGGGCAGAGGGTGAGGACAGTGGACAGAGGGTGAGGAAAGTGGACAGAGGACAGTGGGTGAGGAAAGAGGGTGAGGACAGAGGGTTTGGACAGATGGTGTGGACAGAGGACAGAGGGTGAGGGCAGTGGGTGAGGACAGTGGGTGAGGACAAAGGACAGAGGGTGTGGACAGTGCGTGTGGACAGTGGGTGAGGAGAGTGGGTGAGGACAAAGTACAGAGGGTGAGGACAGTGGGTGAGGACAGAGGACAGAGGGTGTGGACAGTGCGTGTGGACAGTGGGTGAGGACAAAGGACAGAGGGTGAGGACAGTGGACAGAGAGTGAGGAAAGTGGAAAGAGGACAGAGGACAGTGGGTGAGGACAGAGGGTGAGGACAAAGGACAGAGGGTGAGGAAAGTGGACAGTGGACAGAGGGTGAGGACAGTGGGTGAGGACAGTGGACAGAGGGTGTGGACAGTGCGTGTGGACAGTGGGTGAGGACAGTGGGTGAGGACAGAGGGTGAGGACAGTGCGTGTGGACAGTGGGTGAGGACAGAGGGTGAGGAAAGAGGACAGAGGGTGAAGACAGTGGGTGAGGACAGAAGGCAGTGGGTCTGGACAGTGGACAGAGGGTGAGGACAGAGGACAGAGGGTGAGGACAGTGGGTGAGGACAGAGGGCAGTGGGTCGGGACAATGGACAGAGAGTGAGGACAGAGGGTGCGGACAGTGGGTGAGGACAGAGGACAGTGGGTGAGGACAGTGGGTGAGGACAGAGGACAGTGGGTGAGGACAGTGGGTGAGGACAGAAGACAGAGGACAGATGGTGAGGACAGTGGACAGAGGTGAGGACAGGGTGAAGACAGAGGACAGAGGGTAGGGACAGTGGACAGAGCGTGAGGACACAGGACAGAGGGTGAGAACAGAGTACAGAGGGTGAGGACAGTGTGTGAGGAAAGAGGGTGAGGACAGAGGGTGAGGACAGTGGGTGAGGACAGTGGGTGAGGACAGAGGGTGAGGACAGTTGGTGAGGACAGAGGGTGAGGACAGTTGGTGAGGACAGTGGGTGAGGACAGAGGGTGAGGACAGTTGGTAAGGACAGTGGGTGAGGACAGAGGGTGTGGACAGAGGGTGAGGACAGTGGGAGAGGACAGAGGGTGAGGACAGTGGGTGAGGACAGAGGGTGAGGACAGTTGGTGAGGACAGTGGGTGAGGACAGAGGGTGAGGACAGAGGGTGTGGACAGAGGGTGAGGACAGAGGGTGGGGGCAGTGGGTGAGGACAGAAGAAAGAGGGTGAGGACAGAGGGTGAGGACAGAGGGTGAAGACAGAGACTGTGGACAGAGGGTGAGGAAAGAGGACAGAGGGTGGGGATAGTGGGTGAGGACAGAGGACAGAGGGTGAGGACAGTGGGTGAGGAAAGATGACAGAGGGTGAGGAGAGTGGGTGAGGAAAGAGGGTGAGGACAGTGGGTGAGGACAGAGGGTTTGGACAGATGGTGAGGACAGAGGACAGAGGGTGAGGACAGTGGGTGAGGACAGAGGACGAGGACAGAGGACAGAGGGTGATGACAGTGGGTGTGGACAGAGGAAAGAAGGTCTGGACAGTGCGTGTGGAAAGTGGGTGAGGACAGAGGGTGAGGAAAAAGGACAGAGGGTGAGGACAGTGGACAGAGGGTTAGGAAAGTGGACAGAGGACAGTGGGTGAGGAAAGAGGGTGGGGACAGAGGGTTTGGACAGATGGTGAGGACAGAGGACAGAGGGTGAGGGCAGTGGGTGAGGACAGTGGGTGAGGACAAAGGACAGAGGGTGAGGAAAGAGGACAGAGGGTGTGGACAGTGCGTGTGGACAGTGGGTGAGGAAAGTGGGTGAGGACAAAGTACAGAGGGTGAGGACAGTGGGTGAGGACAGTGGGTGAGGACAAAGGACAGAGGGTGAGGAAAGAGGACAGAGGGTGTGGACATTGCGTGTGGACAGTGGGTGAGGAGAGTGGGTGTGGACAAAGTACAGAGGGTGAGGACAGTGGCTGAGGACAGAGGACAGAGGGTGTGGACAGTGCGTGTGGACAGTGGGTGAGGACAGTGGGTGAGGACAAAGGACAGAGGGTGAGGACAGAGGACAGAGGGTGTGGACAGTGCGTGTGGACAGTGGGTGAGGACAGTGGGTGAGGACAAAGGACAGAGGGTGAGGACAGTGGGTGAGGACAGAGGACAAAGGGTGTGGACAGTCCGTGTGGACAGTGGGTGAGGACAAAGGACAGAGGGTGAGGAAAGTGGAGAGAGAGTGAGGAAAGTGGACAGAGGACAGAGGACAGTGGGTGAGGACAAAGGACAGAGGGTGAGGACAGTGGACAGTGGGTGAGGACAGAGGGTGTGGACAGTGCGTGTGGACAGTGGGTGAGGACAGTGGGTGAGGACAAAGGACAGAGGGTGAGGACAGTGGGTGAGGACAGAGGACAGAGGGTATGGAAAGTGGGTGAGGACAGTGGGTAAGGACAAAGGACATAGGGTGAGGACAGTGGGTGAGGACAGAGGACAGAGGGTGTGGACAGTGCGTGTGGACAGTTGGTGAGGACAGCGGGTGAGGACAAAGGGCAGAGGGTGAGGACAGTGGACAGAGGGTGAGGAAAGTGGACAGAGGACAGTGGGTGAGGAAAGAGGGTGAGGACAGAGGGTTTGGACAGATGGTGAGGACAGAGGACAGAGGGTGAGGGCAGTGGGTGAGGACAGTGGGTGAGGACAAAGGACAGAGGGTGTGGACAGTGCGTGTGGACAGTGGGTGAGGAGAGTGGGTGAGGACAAAGTACAGAGGGTGAGGACAGTGGGTGAGGACAGAGGACAGAGGGTGTGGACAGTGCGTGTGGACAGTGGGTGAGGACAGTGGGTGAGGACAAAGGACAGAGGGTGAGGACAGTGGACAGAGAGTGAGGAAAGTGGAAAGAGGACAGAGGACAGTGGGTGAGGACAGAGGGTGAGGACAAAGGACAGAGGGTGAGGAAAGTGGACAGTGGACAGAGGGTGAGGACAGTGGGTGAGGACAGTGGACAGAGGGTGTGGACAGTGCGTGTGGACAGTGGGTGAGGACAGTGGGTGAGGACAGAGGGTGAGGACAGTGCGTGTGGACAGTGGGTGAGGACAGAGGGTGAGGAAAGAGGACAGAGGGTGAAGACAGTGGGTGAGGACAGAAGGCAGTGGGTCTGGACAGTGGACAGAGGGTGAGGACAGAGGACAGAGGGTGAGGACAGTGGGTGAGGACAGAGGGCAGTGGGTCGGGACAATGGACAGAGAGTGAGGACAGAGGGTGCGGACAGTGGGTGAGGACAGAGGACAGTGGGTGAGGACAGTGGGTGAGGACAGAGGACAGTGGGTGAGGACAGTGGGTGAGGACAGAAGACAGAGGACAGATGGTGAGGACAGTGGACAGAGGTGAGGACAGGGTGAAGACAGAGGACAGAGGGTAGGGACAGTGGACAGAGCGTGAGGACACAGGACAGAGGGTGAGAACAGAGTACAGAGGGTGAGGACAGTGTGTGAGGAAAGAGGGTGAGGACAGAGGGTGAGGACAGTGGGTGAGGACAGTGGGTGAGGACAGAGGGTGAGGACAGTTGGTGCGGACAGAGGGTGAGGACAGTTGGTGAGGACAGTGGGTGAGGACAGAGGGTGAGGACAGTTGGTAAGGACAGTGGGTGAGGACAGAGGGTGTGGACAGAGGGTGAGGACAGTGGGAGAGGACAGAGGGTGAGGACAGTGGGTGAGGACAGAGGGTGAGGACAGTTGGTGAGGACAGTTGGTGAGGACAGTGGGTGAGGACAGAGGGTGAGGACAGTGGGTGAGGACAGAGGGTGTGGACAGAGGGTGAGGACAGAGGGTGGGGGCAGTGGGTGAGGACAGAAGAAAGAGGGTGAGGACAGAGGGTGAGGACAGAGGGTGAAGACAGAGAGCGAGGACAGAGGGTGAGGACAGAGGGTGAGGACAGTTTTTGAGGACAGTGGGTGAGGACAGTGGGTGATGACAGAGGACAGAGGGTGAGGACAGAGTACAGAGGGTGAGGACAGTGGGTGAGGAAAGAGGGTGAGGACAAAGGGGGGGGACAGTGGGTGAGGACAGAGGGTGAGGACAGTTGGTGAGGACAGTGGGTGAGGACAGAGGGTGAGGACAGTTGGTGAGGACAGTGGGTGAGGACAGAGGGTGAGGACAGTTGGTGAGGACAGTGGGTGAGGACAGAGGGTGTGGACAGAGGGTGAGGACAGAGGATTGGGACAGTGGGTGAGGACAGAAGAAAGAGGGTGAGGACAGAGGGTGATTACAGAGGGTGTGGACAGAGGGTGATTACAAAGGGTGGGGACAGTGGGTGAGGACAGAAGAAAGAGGGTGAGGACAGAGGGTGAGGACAGAGGGTGAAGACAAAGAGTGAGGACAGAGGGTGAGGACAGTTGGTGAGGAAAGAGGGTGAGGACAGTTGGTGAGGACAATGGGTGAGTACAGAGGGTGAGGACAGTGGGTGAGGACAGTTGGTGAGGACAGAGGGTGAGGACAGACGGTGGGGACAGTAGGTCAGGACAGAGGACAGAGGGTGTGGACAGAGCGTGTGGACAGTGGGTGAGAACAGTGGGTGAGGACAAAGGACAGAGGGTGAGGACAGTGGACAGAGAGTGGGTGAGGACAGAGGACAGAGGGTGTGGACAGAGCGTGTGGACAGTGGGTGAGGAGAGTGGGTGAGGACAAAGGACAGAGGGTGAGGACAGTGGACAGAGAGTGAGGAAAGTGGACAGAGGACAGTGGGTGAGGACAGAGGGTGAGGACAAAGGACAGAGGGTGAGGACAGTGGACAGAGGGTGAGGACAGTGGGTGAGGACAGAGGACAGAGGGTGTGGACAGTGCGTGTGGACAGTGGGTGAGGACAGTGGAGTGGACAGAGGGTGAGGACAGTGGGTGAGGACAGAGGACCGAGGGTGTGGACAGTGCGTGTGGACAGTGGGTGAGGACAGTGGGTGAGGACAGTGGACAGAGGGTGAGGACAGTGGGTGAGGACAGAGGACAGAGGGTGTGGACAGTGCGTGTGGACAGTGGGTGAGGACAAAGGACAGAGGGTGAGGACAGTGCACAGAGAGTGAGGAAAGTGGACAGAGGACAGAGGACAGTGGGTGAGGACAGAGGGTGAGGACAAAGGACAGAGGGTGTGGACAGTGCGTGTGGACAAAGGACAGAGGGTGAGGACAGTGGACAGAGAGTGAGGACAAAGGACAGAGGACAGTGGACAGAGGGCTGGGACAGTGGGTAAGGACAGAGGACAGAGGGTGTGGACAGTGCGTGTGGACAGTGGGTGAGGACAGTGAACAGAGGGTGAGGACAGTGGGTGAGGACAGAGGACAGAGGGTGTGGACAGTGCGTGTGGACAAAGGACAGAGGGTGAGGACAGAGGACAGAGGACAGAGGGTGTGGACAGAGGGTGATTACAGAGGGTGTGGACAGTGGGTGAGGACAGAAGAAAGAGGGTGAGGACAGAGGGTGAGGACAGAGGGTGAAGACAAAGAGTGAGGACAGAGGGTGAGGACAGAGGGTGAGGACAGTTGGTGAGGACAGTGGGTGAGGACAGAGGGTGAGGACAGTTGGTGAGGACAATGGGTGAGTACAGAGGGTGAGGACAGTGGGTGAGGACAGAGGGTGTGGACAGAGGGTGAGGACAGTTGGTGAGGACAGTGGGTGAGGACAGTGGGTGAGGACAGAGGGTGAGGACAGAGGGTGGGGACAGTAGGTCAGGACAGAGGACAGAGGGTGTGGACAGAGCGTGTGGACAGTGGGTGAGGACAGTGGGTGAGGACAAAGGACAGAGGGTGAGGACAGTGGACAGAGAGTGAGGAAAGTGGACAGAGGACAGTGGGTGAGGACAGAGGGTGAGGACAGTGGGTGAGGACAGAGGACAGAGGTTGTGGACAGAGCGTGTGGACAGTGGGTGAGGAGAGTGGGTGAGGACAAAGGACAGAGGGTGAGGACAGTGGACAGAGAGTGAGGAAAGTGGACAGAGGACAGTGGGTGAGGACAGAGGGTGAGGACAAAGGACAGAGGGTGAGGACAGTGGACAGAGGGTGAGGACAGTGGGTGAGGACAGAGGACAGAGGGTGAGGACAGTGGACAGAGAGTGAGGAAAGTGGACAGAGGACAGTGGGTGAGGACAGAGGGTGAGGACAGTGGGTGAGGACAGAGGACAGAGGGTGTGGACAGAGCGTGTGGACAGTGGGTGAGGAGAGTGGGTGAGGACAAAGGACAGAGGGTGAGGACAGTGGACAGAGCGTGAGGAAAGTGGACAGAGGACAGTGGGTGAGGACAGAGGGTGAGGACAAAGGACAGAGGGTGAGGACAGTGGACAGAGGGTGAGGACAGTGGGTGAGGACATAGGACAGAGGGTGTGGACAGTGCGTGTGGACAGTGGGTGAGGACAGTGGAGTGGACAGAGGGTGAGGACAGTGGGTGAGGACAGTGGGTGAGGACAGTGGACAGTGGGTGAGGACAGTGGGTGAGGACAGAGGACAGAGGGTGAGGACAGTGCACAGAGAGTGAGGAAAGTGGACAGAGGACAGAGGACAGTGGGTGAGGACAGAGGGTGAGGACAAAGGACAGAGGGTGTGGACAGTACGTGTGGACAAAGGACAGAGGGTGAGGACAGTGGACAGAGAGTGAGGACAAAGGACAGAGGACAGTGGACAGAGGGCTGGGACAGTGGGTGAGGACAGAGGACAGAGGGTGTGGACAGTGCGTGCGGACAGTGGGTGAGGACAGTGAACAGAGGGTGAGGACAGTGGGTGAGGACAGAGGACAGAGGGTGTGGACAGTACGTGTGGACAAAGGACAGAGGGTGAGGACAGTGGGTGAGGACAGAGGACAGAGGGTGTGGACAGTGCGTGTGGACAAAGGACAGAGGGTGAGGACAGTGGACAGAGAGTGAGGACAAAGGACAGAGGACAGAGGACAGTGGGTGAGGACAGAGCACAGACAGCTGACGCACTGACTGAAGTCTTACTATGAACTCTAGTCTTACGGTCTATGGAGTCTGCAAACACCTCTCCGTAGATCATCCAGTACGGCATGTAGAAGATGTTTCGAGCCAGACGCCACGTCGGCTCCTCGTCCGGGTGGAGGATGGCCTGCCGAGCTACGCCGAAACTCATCAGCACCACCAGCATGATGACCACGAAGTACAGCATGTCGATCATCTGGAGGACAATCAGACCACAGACCTTCATGTTTTAGTCTCCTTCATCATCATCAGTGATATTTTTGTCACTTAAACAGAAACAACAAACATCGTGAAATCCATCTGACGTTATTTTTATATCTAAAACAAACGTATTCATTTAAATCAATCAAACAGAGGAGTTCTCTTAAGATTAATATCAAATCAAGAGCTACATGGTGAGGACAGTTCTACCTTTTGAGGACTTTTTAGTATATTGAGAGCAGTTCTACACTAGAGAGACATTTCTGCTTGGTGAGGACATTTTTGTATGAGGACAGTTCTGTCTTGAGAGGACATTTCTGCTGTGATAGATTTTCTTAACGTGTCCCTGAATAGTGAATTTAAAGTGATGTCATACCATCTTGCCGATCATTATGATGTACAGCCCCAGGTACTTGTTGTATTATGAGGACAGTTGTGCATTATGAGGACAGTTGTGCATTATGATGACAGTTGTGCATTATGAGGACAGTTGTGCATTATGATGACAGTTGTGCATTATGAGGGTGTCTCTGTACTTGTTTTATTAGATCTTAGTGCAGCGTTTGACACAATTGACCATCAAATTCTACAGAGCCTTCAGCTATCAGGCTCCTCTCCTGTGGAATCATCTTCCTGTTACGGTCCGGGAGGCAGACACCGTCTCCACATTTAAGACTAGACTTAAGACTTTCCTCTTTGATAAAGCTTATAGTTAGGGCTGGCTCAGGCTTGGCCTGTACCAGCCCCTAGTTAGGCTGACTTAGGCCTAGTCTGCTGGAGGACCCCCCTATAATACACCAGGCACCTTCTCTCCTCTCTCTCTCTCTCTCCTCTCTCTCTCTCTCTCTCTCTCTCTCTCTCTCTCTCTCTCTCTCTCTCTCATATTCTATTACTGCATCTTGCTAACTCGGCCATTCTGGATGTCACTAACTCGGCTTCTTCTCCGGAGCCTTTGTGCTCCACTGTCTCTCAGATTAACTCATATCACAGCGGTGCCTGGACAGCGTGACGTGTGTGGTTGTGCTGCTGCCGTGGTCCTGCCAGATGCCTCCTGCTGCTGCTGCTGCCATCATTAGTCATTAGTCATACTTCTACTGTTATTACACACATATTTTTGGGGAGTTTTTCCTGATCAGCTGTGAGGGTCCTAAGGACAGAGGGATGTTGTATGCTGTAAAGCCCTGTGAGGCAAATTGTGATTTGTGATATTGGGCTTTATAAATAAAATTGATTGAATTGATTTAATACTTGATTGATTGATTGATTGATGAGGACAGTTGTACATCATGAGGACAATTATGAGGACATTTCTTCAGTGGTTAGATGATGTCATACCATCTTCCCGATCATCATGACGTAGGGCCCCAGGTACTTGTTGACCCCGAAGATGTCGAGGACGCGGATGTACCAGAAGATGATGTCAACACAGTAGATGACGCGGCCATAGCCCATGGACGGTTCGCTCTGCAGACGCAACAGGAGACCAAAAAGGAAGACGGAGATGGCGACCAGGTCTGTGATGTTCCAGTAGTCCTCCAACCACACATTGATCTTCTGCTTCAGCTTCCCCGGCTCTGACATCAGGATCTGGTGTGTGTATGTGTGTGTGTGTGTGTGTGGGGGGGGGGGGGTCAGAGGTCAAAGGTCAGAGGTCATCAGTAACGTGTCAGTGTGATGTTAGGTGTGTCTCCATGGTTACCTGTCGGACCTTCTCCAAGCCCAGAGTGATGATGTAAGAGATGACGATCCACTCCTGGAGAGTCGGCCAGCGCTCCATCTTCACCAGGATGATGTAATTATACAACATCAGGTACACCAGGTACGAGATCTGAGACACACACAGTGTAGTTTGGAGTTTCTATCAAACTGCTCTCAGAGCTCTGACTGATCTTTTAAAGAGAAGGACAATAAAAGAAATGATTTTGAGATGATAAATACTTTTTGTTTGACCACCAGCGTCTGTAGGAAGGTGATTTTAGGACAACATGTGTTTGAGAGTCATCAGTTCTGTGTTTGGTTGGTCTTTGTTTTTGCTCTGCAAACTGCAGTCGGGCTGACTGTTCATAGATCTGTGTTTTGGCAGTGAGGGCGTTGACCATGATGATCCAGTTAAACTGTTCCAGAATACAAACCCAGTTTAAACTCACTGTCCCTGAATGTTGACGAACGTTCAGTGTTTGTGTCTCCAGCCCTTTTTAAACAGGAGTTGTGCAAATTTGCAGGAAAGCCCAATCAGTCTTTTTTCAGCATTGGCAGTATAAAAACAAAATCGGGGAGTGCAGCAAAATGCCGTCTACCTACTTTTGTTTATACAGAATGCGCCTTTTTCGGGGCAATGGGGGGCGTGAGCAAGTAACAAAACGTGTAGCTCAGCGTGTGACGTAAACAGTGACGTGGGAGGGAAGCCGCGGCTGGTCAGTCCTTCGGTGATTCTCTCATAAGTCGGCCCGTTCTTCACTCTTGCTACTAGCTGCTCGCTAATTCCTGCTATTTATCCACCACCAGTGGCTCACATGTGCAGCGTCATCAACAGCCCCTCCCACAAGTCATCAACAGCCCCTCCGACAAGTCATCAACAGCTCCTCCCACAAGTCATCAACAGCCCCTCCCACAAGTCATCAACAGCTCCTCCCACAAGTCATCAACAGCCCCTCCGACAAGTCATCAACAGCTCCTCCCACAAGTCATCAACAGCTCCTCCCACAAGTCATCAACAGCTCCTCTGACAAGTCATCAACAGCCCCTCCGACAAGTCATCAACAGCTCCTCCGACAAGTCATCAACAGCTCCTCCCACAAGTCATCAACAGCTCCTCCGACAAGTCATCAACAGCTCCTCCCACAAGTCATCAACAGCTCCTCTGACAAGTCATCAACAGCCCCTCCCACAAGTCATCAACAGCTCCTCTGACAAGTCATCAACAGCCCCTCCCACAAGTCATCTGTGTCACAAGTGTCTAAATGCTCGCAGCTTGCCGGCAAAACGGCCCAACATTCATGGAAAATCTGGTAGTGTGAAAGGGGTGATGTCACGCTGCAGTCAGAATGAAAACCTGACCTCTGACCTCTGACCTGTCTGTTAATATAAACCTTCTGAACATTCTGGAGTTGAATATGTGAAACTTGCCGTGTTGAACCAGAACTTGGTGAAAGGAGCGTTGTAGAACTCATAGATCTTCCTCATGACCGGAGTCTTTCTCCTGTGTTTCTTCTGCTCTTCTTCTTCATCTCCTTTTTTTGACGTGGCGTCCACATTGGAGACAGCATCCTAAAACAAACTCATATCACTTAAAGTGCTGATGAAAACAAAGTCTCTGAAGCTGCTGCCAGAGGCGGCGGTGGTTTGCTACCTTGCTGGATTTAGTGTCGTCGTCCTTGATTCTCTCCTCTGTCTCTTTGGACAAATGAAATGAAGCTTCATCTCCAAGACGGAAGTCCATGAGGAGGATGGCAGGAGGGAATACGATTCCTAAAATCACCTGGAGACAGAACACTCATTATCACATCAGCCTACTGTCTGTCTGTATTATTGTTATACTGTGTTGTGGTCATTTATTACACTCCAGTCACGTGGGGGCAGTAGAGAAGAGGTGGAGGCAGGACAAAATAGATGGAGGCCGTAGAAAAAAGGTGGAGGCAGTAGAGAACTGGCGGGGGAAGTAGAGAACAGGTGGATGCAGTAGAGAACAGGTGGAGGCAGTAGAGAACAGGCAGAGGCACTAGAGAACAGGTGGAGGCAGGAGAAAATAGATGGAGGCCGTAGAAAACAGGTGGAGGCAGTAGAGAACTGGCGGGGGAAGTAGAGAACAGGTGGATGCAGTAGAGAACAGGTGGAGGCAGTAGAGAACAGGTGGAGGCAGGAGAAAATGGATGGAGGCAGTAGAAAACAGGTGGAGGCAGTAGAAAACAAGTGGATGCAGTAGAGAACAGGTGGAGGCACTAGAGAACAGGTGGAGGCAGGAGAAAATAGATGGAGGCAGTAGAAAACAGGTGGGGGCAGTAGAGAAAGGGTGGGGGCAGTAGAGAACTGGCGGGGGAAGTAGAAAACAGATGGAGGCAGTAGAAAACAGGTGGATGCAGTAGAGAAAAGGTGAATGCAGTAGAGAACAGGTGGAGGCAGGAGAAAATAGATGGAGGCCGTAGAAAAAAGGTGGAGGCAGTAGAGAACTGGCGGGGGAAGTAGAGAACAGGTGGATGCAGTAGAGAACAGGTGGAGGCAGTAGAGAACAGGCAGAGGCACTAGAGAACAGGTGGAGGCAGGAGAAAATAGATGGAGGCCGTAGAAAACAGGTGGAGGCAGTAGAGAACTGGCGGGGGAAGTAGAGAACAGGTGGATGCAGTAGAGAACAGGTGGAGGCAGTAGAGAACAGGTGGAGGCAGGAGAAAATGGATGGAGGCAGTAGAAAACAGGTGGAGGCAGTAGAAAACAAGTGGATGCAGTAGAGAACAGGTGGAGGCACTAGAGAACAGGTGGAGGCAGGAGAAAATAGATGGAGGCAGTAGAAAACAGGTGGGGGCAGTAGAGAAAGGGTGGGGGCAGTAGAGAACTGGCGGGGGAAGTAGAAAACAGATGGAGGCAGTAGAAAACAGGTGGATGCAGTAGAGAAAAGGTGAATGCAGTAGAGAACAGGCAGAGGCACTAGAGAACAGGTGGAGGCAGGAGAAAATAGATGGAGGCAGTAGAAAACAGGTGGGGGCAGTAGAGAAAGGGTGGGGGCAGTAGAGAACTGGCGGGGGAAGTAGAAAACAGGTGGATGCAGTAGAGAACAGGTGGAGGCAGTAGAGAACAGGTGAATGCAGTAGAAAACAGGTGGAGGTAGTAGAGAACAGGCAGAGGCACTAGAGAACAGGTGGAGAAAGAAGAAAATAGATGGAGGGAGTAGAAAACAGGTGGAGGACGTAGAAAACAGGTGGATGCAGTAGAGAACAGGTGGACGCAGCAGAGAACAGGTGGATGCAGTAGAGAACAGGTGGACGCAGTAGAGAACAGGTGGAGGCAGTAGAGAACAGGTAGGGGCAGCAGAGCACAGGTGGAAGCAGTAGAGAAAAGGTGGGGGCAGTAGACAACAGGTGGAGACAGTAGAGAATAGGTGGAGGCAGTAGAAAACAGTTGTGGGCAGTAGAGAACAGGCAGGGGCAGAAGAGAACAGGTGGAGGCATTAGAGAGTAGCTGGAGGCAGCAGAGAAAAGGTGGGGGCAGTAGAGAACAGGCAGGGGCAGTAGAGAACAAGTGGAGGCAGTAGAGAACAGGTGGAGGCAGTAGAGATCAGGTGGACGCAGTAGAGAAAAGGGGGAGGCAGGAGAGAACAGGTGGAGACCGTAGAGAACAGGTGGGGGCAGTATAGAACATTTGGAGGCAGGAGAGAACAGTTGGACGCAGCAGAGAACAGGCGGGGGCAGTAGAGAACAGGTGGATGCAGTCGAGAACAGGTGGACGCAGTAGAGAACAGGTGGGGGCAGTAGAGAATAGGGGGAGGCGGTAGGGGACAGGTGGGGGCAGTAGAGAATAGGTGGAGGCAGTAGAGGACAGGTGGGGGCAGTAGAGAATAGGCGGAGGCAGTAGAGAACAGGTGGGGGCAAAAGACAATAGGCGGAGATAGTAGAGAAAAGGCGGGGGCAGTAGAGAACAGGTGGGGGAAGTAGAGGACAGGCGGGGCAGTAGAGAACAGGTGGGGCAGTTGAGAACAGGCAGAGGCACTACAGAACAGGTGGAGGGAGGAGAGAATAGGTGAGGGCAATAGACAATAGGCGGAGATAGTAGAGAACAGGCGGGGGCAGAAGAGAACAGGTGGAGGTAGTAGAGAACAGCTGGGGGCAGCAGAGAACAGGTGGAGGCAGTCGAGAACAGGTAGAGGCAGTAGAGAACAGGTGGAGGTAGTAGAGAACAGCTGGGGGCAGTAGAGAACAGGTGGAGGCAGTAGAGAACAGTTAGGGGCAGTAGAGAACAGGTGGAGGCATTAGAGAACAGGTGGAGGCAGTAGAGAACAGGTGGAGGCAGTAGAGAACAGGTGGGGGCAGTAGAGAACAGGTGGAGGCAGTTGAGAACATGTGGAGGCAGTAGAGGACAGGTGGAGGCAGTTGAGAACAGGTGGAGGCAGTAGAGAACAGGTGGAGGCAGAAGAGAACAGGTGGGGGCAGTAGAGAACAGGTGGAGGCAGTTGAGAACAGGCAGAGGCACTAGAGAACAGGTGGAGGGAGGAGAGAATAGGTGAGGGCAATAGACAATAGGCGGAGATAGTAGAGAACAGGCGGGGGCAGAAGAGAACAGGTGGAGGTAGTAGAGAACAGCTGGGGGCAGTAGAGAACAGGTGGAGGCAGTCGAGAACAGGTGGAGGTAGTAGAGAACAGCTGGGGGCAGTAGAGAACAGGTGGAGGCAGTAGAGAACAGGTGGAGGCATTAGAGAACAGGTGGAGGCAGTAGAGAACAGGGAGGGGCAGTAGAGAACAGGTGGAGGCAGTAGAGAACAGGTGGGGGCAGTAGAGAACAGGTGGAGGCAGTTGAGAACATGTGGAGGCAGTAGAGGACAGGTTGGGGCAGGAGAGAACAGGTGGAGGCAGTTGAGAACAGGTGGAGGCAGTAGAGAACAGGTGGAGGCAGAAGAGAACAGGTGGGGGCAGTAGAGAACAGGTGGAGGCAGTTGAGAACAGGTGGAGGCAGTAGAGAACAGGTGGAGGCAGAAGAGAACAGGTGGGGGCAGTAGAGAACAGGTGGAGGCAGTTGAGAACAGGTGGAGGCAGTTGAGAACAGTTTACTGTGACTTTTTCTGTGTCTCTGATCAGCTGATGATGTCATGTTCACTCTCAGTTCATTTTCGGTCCAAACACATTCAGACACATTCACCATCACAGGAAGTTGTCACTGTTACCTCACTGACTTCAACTCTGGACTTGACCCTGGTCTAGATCAGACCCTGCAGGGCCTGGACTGGACCCTGCAGGACCTGGGTCAGACCCTGCAGCACCTGAACTGGACTCTACAGGACCCGGATCAGAGTCCCTGTCTGGGTGTGGAGGTGCTGGGACCTTGCAAGACCTGGATTTTACCTTGCAGAACCTGGACCACAGGGTCTGATCCAGACCCTTCAGGACCTGGTTGTGTGCTGCTGCTGGTACGTTACAGGGTCTGGATAAGAGTCTTCTGGACCTGAATGTGTGCTGTTGCAGGTACCTTACAGGGTCTGATCCAGACCCTTCATTCCTGGACTGGAGGGTCTGGTCCAGACTCTGCAGGACCTGTATCAGGGTCCCTGTTTGGGTCCAGCTGTGCAGGTACCTTGAGGCTGTTGCTCTTGCCCATCCTCAGACAGCCCATCCACATGTCGGTGAGCAACATCTGGCTGCAGGTGTGGGCGATGAAGTCTCTGTGTTTGGCGGCTACTGCAAGTTTCAGACAGGTGGAGTTACTCCAGTTCTTCAGCTCGTACGTCAGCAACTTCATCGCCACCTGCTCGTCATGTTTGTACGACTGGTCCAACAACTCGTAGGCCAGCTGACCGAACTCCCTGCGCAGAGGAGACACAGCAGCACCCCCACAGGATGCGACATCACTACACACCACAACACTTCCTGTCAATACATCAGTATTTATCCTGTCATTTTATGGTTCCATCATTCTCTTTGCTGACTCAGAAACTCTTGAAGTCCTCCTCCCTGTTTCTGACAGAGTTTCACCACAGCAGCTCACTGAAGATGATCTGAGAATAACCCTTATCTTAACCAGGAGCTGGTCTATCTTTCAGGGGAAATGTCATTCTAAGGATTTTCTTTTTGTTGCTATAGGATGCTCTGTGAATACAGGCCCTGGTATGTAGTCTGTGGTCTGTGGTCTACTGGGCCCTGGTCTGTCTCTGGTCTCTGGTTTATAGGCTCTGGTCTCTGATCTCTGGTCTCTGATCTCTGGTCTCTGATCTCTGGTCTTTTGTCCCAGGTTTTGGGTCACTGGTACCTGGTCCCTAGTCTCTGATTTCTGGTCTCTGTGGGACTCACTTGGAGTTGTTCTCCAGGTCCTGGTAGATGTCATCCACCAGCTCGCTCTGGGACGACTCGTGGGCCATGGCCTTGTAGAGTTTACAGGCCACCAGCGCCTTGGCCATGGCCTCCTCCCCCCGCTGCCACAGGAAGAGCGCCATCTTCTGACGCTTCATCAGCACTGCCCACACCATCAGCTCATGGAATGGGTACTGAAACCTGCTGACCTCGGGGTCGTCCACGTCAATGTCCACTTCCTCCTCCTTCTTCTTGTTTTTCTTTCCTTTGCCCTTTGGGCGGGGCTCGTCATCCTGCAGGAAGCAACCTCACAAGTCACATGTCAGTCCACCATCAGCTGATCTGATATGTACAACAGAAAGTACTGAAAACAACAAACCTCCATTCCCAGAAGTTTCAGAGCCTTCGGCTGCGAGAGAAGAGACAAAGACATCAGTTTATTATTCCAGAAATACGTCATCATCACAGTCCCGTCAGCTTTATACTCAACGAGTCTCATTCATGAAACATTTGTTAATCTGTGAGCAGATCTGCACATGTAAAACCTCAGTACTAAAACCTTGCATCAGTCATGAACGCTGCGGTGAACTCTGGTTTGATAGTAGGCAACGTGTGTTTCTTCATATATGCCAAGCAGTTTTAAATTGACAGCGCGCTAATGCTAGTCAGTAATTAGCATACAGCCTCGCCCATGAATGTCCACTGACATCATATATGGAGATGATAACTACAATGATAGGTGCATCCTGTCAACCTGTGGACACATGGAGCAAACACAGACAGAGAGAAGAAAAGGTTTCTGATGCTGAGGCTGACATTATTTCAGAGAGAAGAATATTTTGTTCCCTCCTGTCAGTAGAGGTGTGACGGGGACAGGTAAATCAGAGGGTATTAACTCTGTGTCCTCTGCTGTGAAAACTATCTGGGCCCCGTTTCCCAGAGCCTTTGTAGCACTACATGCATGCAAAGTTGTGTCTTAAGGTCTCCCTTAAGCTTACGGGCTGTTTCCCAGAGTCTCCTTATTGAAGATCTATCTTCTGAAGGGTAGATCCTAAGAAGGGCGGACTGAACCACTCGTCAGCTGTCCCTGATGACGGAGGAGCTGTTACACGTTGGGGCCCAGGGTGGCAATACCCACCTGTGACCTCAGCTAGATAGATCATCGGAAATCTACATTCAGCTGAAAACTGGATTCTAGATCTAAAGCAGGTTATGAATGAATGAACAATATACACATGTATTATGAATGAATGAACAGTATGTACAGTGTTATACTGTATATACTGTTCATTCATTCTATATCTATCTATATCTATATAGATAGATATATCTATGTATATATGTATACATATATATATATATATATATATATATATATATATATATATATATATTATGAATGAATGACAGAGTTTGTTATGGTCTTTGGCAGAGGCATACTCACTCGTTTGAGGCCGTACAGGTTGTTGTACAGCGTCCTGAAGCTCTTCCTGGTGTAGTTGCAGCGATAAGCTCCGCCCATCAGCAACTCCAGCACCAGGCCGATATCGATGAGTGTGATCTGATAGTCTGGAGGAAGGTTCCCCTGAAACAGAATGAGGTTTCTTAATATATGAATAATATATTATATATTAATATATTAATAAATAATAACTAAGAGATCAATGAGTAATTGGTAATCAGCTTTGTTCTTTGAAGATGAAAAAAAAAATCCTCATGATTAAAAACACTCACTGACCTTTTTGACGTCTCTGACCACAAAATGCAGCGTATTGGTCGGCCCCAACTTCTACAGGAAGAAAAACAATTGAAAAAAAAAAGAAAAAAAAACAAGAAAAACAACCAACCAAACAAACAAACAAACAGGAAGCTGATGAAAAGTACAAGTATGGGCAGCTGTGGCTCAGAGGTAGAGCAGGTCGTCCACCAATTGAAAGAATAGCAGTTTGATCCCGGGCTCCTCCAGGCTTCATGTCGAAGTATCCTTGAGCAAGGTACTGAACCCCAAATTGCTCCCGATGGCTGTTCCATCTGTGTGTGAGTGTGTTAAAACTGAGTAGCAGGTGGCACCTTGTATGGTAGCCTCGGCCACCAGTGTATGAAAGTGTGTGAATGGGTGAACGTGACTTGTAGTGTAAAAAGTGCTTTGAGTGGTCACTAGATGACTAGAAAGACGCTATACAAATGCAGGTCCATTTAACATTTACCAATTACAACAACAACAAACCTAGAGTTTCTGTGGTCATGGAAAAAAAAACAGGCCTGAGAACATCTGTGAAAAATGTGACATCAGAGGGACTCTGGTTCTGACATCAGACAGCAACAAAGATGCCACAACCCTAAATCCATAATTGTGTTGTCGACCAGAGAATTAAAATAATATCCATATGTATGACAACATAACTCATGGATTCATATTCATGCAAAATAATAACACTGAACAGGCCATTGTTTTTATAACACACCACACATACCTTATTTTTTTATTTTTTAAAAATACATTACTCATAGTTTTAATTCATATCAATTCATTATTCATAAAAATCAGTGTGGTTAATTAATGATATCATAATATTGTCTACACACATATCACAGTCTGTGATATGATGTAATGATGTCAGGAGCTGTGATATGATGTAATGATGTCAGGAGCTGTGATATGATGTAATAATATCAGGAGGTGTGACATGATGTAATGATGTCAATAGCTGTGATATGATGTAATGATGTCAGGAGCTGTGATATGATGTAATAATATCAGGAGGTGTGACATGATGTAATGATGTCAGGAGCTGTGATATGATGTAATGATGTCAATAGCTGTGATATGATGTAATGATGTAAAGAGCTGTGATATGATGTAATAATATCAGGAGCTGTGACATGGTGTAATGATTTCAATAGCTGTGATATGATGTAATGATGTCAGGAGCTGTGATATGATGTGATGATGTCAATAGCTGTGATATGATGTAATGATGTAAAGAGCTGTGATATGATGTAATGATGTAAAGAGCTGTGATATGATGTAATGATGTCAGGAGCTGTGATATGATGTAATGATGTCAATAGCAGTGATATGATGTAATGATGTCAATAGCAGATCTGAAGATACAGAGAACACTGAGGACACAGAGGACACTGAGGATACAGAGAACACTGAGGACACAGAGGACACTGAAGATACAGAGGACACTGAGGATACAGAGGACACTGAGGACACAGAGGACACTGAGGATACAGAGAACACTGAGGACACAGAGGACACTGAAGATACAGAGGACACTGAGGACACAGAGAACACTGAGGACACAGAGGACACTGAGGATACAGAGAACACTGAGGACACAGAGGACACTGAAGATACAGAGGACACTGAGGATACAGAGGACACTGAGGATACAGAGGACACTGAGGACACAGAGGTCACTGAGGACACTGAAGATACAGAGGACACTGAGGATACAGAGGACACTGAGGACACAGAGGTCACTGAGGACACAGAGGAAACTGAAGATACTGAAGATACAGAGGACACTGAAGATACAGAGAACACTGAGGACACAGAGGACACTGAAGATACAGAGGAAACTGAGGATACAGAGAACACTGAGGACACAGAGGACACTGAAGATACAGAGGACACTGAGGATACAGAGGACACTGAGGATACAGAGGACACTGAGGACACAGAGGTCACTGAGGACACTGAAGATACAGAGGACACTGAGGATACAGAGGACACTGAGGACACAGAGGTCACTGAGGACACAGAGGAAACTGAAGATACAGAGGACACTGAAGATACAGAGAACACTGAGGACACAGAGGACACTGAAGATACAGAGGACACTGAGGATACAGAGGATACAAAGGACACTGAGGACACTGAGGATACAGAGAACAGTGAGGACACAGAGGTCACTGAGGATACAGAGGACACTGAAGATACAGAGGACACTGAGGACACTGAGGATACAGAGGACACTGAGGACACAGAGGACACTTAAGATACAGAGGACACTGAGGATACAGAGGACACTGAAGATACACAGGACACTGAGGACACAGAGGACACTGAGGACACAGAGGACACTGAGGATGCAGAGGTCACAGAGGACACTGAGGACACTGAAGACACTGAGGACACAGAGGTCACTGAGGATACAGAGAACACTGAGGACACAGAGAACACTGAGGACACAGAGGTCACAGAGGATACAGAGAACACTGAGGACACTGAGGATATAAAGGACAATGAGGACACAGAGGTCACTGAGGATACAGAGGTCACTGAGGACAGAGAGGTCACAGAGGATACAGAGAACACTGAGGACACTGAGGATACAAAGGACACTGAGGACACTGAAGACACTGAGGACACAGAGGTCACTGGGGATACAGAGGTCACTGAGGAAAGAGAGGTCACAGAGGATACAGAGCACACTGAGGATACAGAGGTCACTGAGGACAGAGAGGTCACAGAGGATACAGAGGACACTGAGGACACTGAGGATAGAAAGGACACTGAAGACACTGAGGACACAGAGGTCACTGAGGACACTGAGGTCACTGAGGATACAGAGGTCACTGAGGACAGAGAGGTCACAGAGGATACAGAGGACACTGAGGACACTGAGGATAGAAAGGACACTGAGGACACAGAGGTCACAGAGCATACAAAGGACACTGAGGATATAGAGAATACAAAGGACACTGAGGACACTGAGGATACAGAGGTCACTGAGGATACTGAGGACACTGAGGACACAGAGGTCACAGAGGACACAAAGGACACTGAAGACACTAAGGACACAGAGGTCACTGAGGATACAGAGAACACTGAGGACACAGAGAACACTGAGGACACAGAGGTCACAGAGGATACAGAGAACACTGAGGACACTGAGGATATAAAGGACAATGAGGACACAGAGGTCACTGAGGATACAGAGGTCACTGAGGACACAGAGGTCACAGAGGATACAGAGAACACTGAGGACACTGAGGATACAAAGGACACTGAGGACACTGAAGACACTGAGGACACAGAGGTCACTGAGGATTCAGAGGTCACTGAGGAAAGAGAGGTCACAGAGGATACAGAGGACACTGAGGATACAGAGGTCACTGAGGACAGAGAGGTCACAGAGGATACAGAGGACACTGAGGACACTGAGGATAGAAAGGACACTGAAGACACTGAGGACACAGAGGTCACTGAGGATCCAGAGGTCACTGAGAACAGAGAGGTCACAGAGGATACAGAGGACACTGAGGACACTGAGGATAGAAAGGAAACTGAAGACACTGAGGACACAGAGGTCACTGAGGATACTGAGGACACTGAGGACACAGAGGTCACAGAGCATACAAAGGACACTGAGGATATAGAGAATACAAAGGACACTGAGGACACTGAGGATACAGAGGTCACTGAGGATACTGAGGACACTGAGGACACAGAGGTCACAGAGGACACAAAGGACACTGAGGACACTGAGGATACAGAGGTCACTGAGGATACAGAGGACACTGAGGATACAAAGTACACTGAGGACACAGAGGATACAAAGGACACTGAGGACACTGAGGATACAGAGGACACTGAGGACACTGAGGATACAAAGTACACTGAGGACACAGAGGATACAAAGGACACTGAGGACACTGAGGACACAGAGGATACAAAGGACACTGAGGACACTGAGGATACAGAGGACACTGAGGATACAGAGGACACTGAGGACACTGACTGCTGTGTGGCGTGCTTGGATGCATCTCACCGTGTTGTAGAGCTCCTCCAGGCGGGGGATGGTCAGGAAGTGATGGATGTTGACGCCGTTCTCAATCAGGAGTTTGACAAAATCCACTCTGTCCAACACCAGAGCGTCCATCATGGCCTGCTCCAGAGAGTTCACCTGGGATGACATCACACCTTAGTCACCTCACTAACCTGAAAGAGTCAGATCTTTAAAGTCCAGCTCAGACTGAAGATTCTCGACAGCTAAGTGTCAGAGTGATGAGGAGGAGTCAGAGTGATGAAGAGGAGTCAGAGTGATGGGGAGGAGTCAGAGTGATGAGGAGGAGTCAGAGTGATGGGGAGGAGTCAGAGTGATGGGGAGGAGTCAGAGTGATGAAGAGGAGTCAGAGTGATGGGGAGAAGTCAGAGTGATGGGGAGGAGTCAGAGTGATGGGGAGGAGTCAGAGTGATGAAGAGGAGTCAGAGTGATGAAGAGGAGTCAGAGTGATGGGGAGGAGTCAGAGTGATGGGGAGGAGTCAGAGTGATGAAGAGGAGTCAGAGTGATGAAGAGGAGTCAGAGTGATGGGGAGGAGTCAGAGTGATGAGGAGGAGTCAGAGTGATGGGGAGGAGTCAGAGTGATGGGGAGGAGTCAGAGTGATGGAGAGGAGTCAGAGTGATGAAGAGGAGTCAGAGTGATGGGGAGGAGTCAGAGTGATGGAGAGGAGTCAGAGTGATGAGGAGGAGTCAGAGTGATGGGGAGAAGTCAGAGTGATGGGGAGGAGTCAGAGTGATGGGGAGGAGTCAGAGTGATGAGGAGGAGTCAGAGTGATGGGGAGAAGTCAGAGTGATGGGGAGGAGTCAGAGTGATGGGGAGGAGTCAGAGTGATGAAGAGGAGTCAGAGTGATGAAGAGGAGTCAGAGTGATGGGGAGGAGTCAGAGTGATGGGGAGGAGTCAGAGTGATGAGGAGGAGTCAGAGTGATGGGGAGGAGTCAGAGTGATGAGGAGGAGTCAGAGTGATGAAGAGGAGTCAGAGTGATGGGGAGGAGTCAGAGTGATGAGGAGGAGTCAGAGTGATGGGGAGGAGTCAGAGTGATGGGGAGGAGTCAGAGATGAAGAGGAGTGAGTGATGGGGAGGAGTCAGAGTGATGGGGAGGAGTCAGAGTGATGATGAAGAGGAGTCAGAGTGATGAGTGAGGAGTCAGAGTGATGAGTGATGAAGAGGAGTCAGAGTGATGGGGAGGAGTCAGAGTGAGGAGGAGTCAGAGTGATGGGGAGGAGTCAGAGTGATCAGAGTGATGGAGGAGTCAGAGTGATGAAGAGGAGTCAGAGTGATGGGGAGGAGTCAGAGTGATGGAGAGGAGTCAGAGTGATGAGGAGGAGTCAGAGTGATGGGGAGTAGTCAGAGTGATGGGGAGGAGTCAGAGTGATGGGGAGGAGTCAGAGTGATGAGGAGGAGTCAGAGTGATGGGGAGAGTCAGAGTGATGGGGAGGAGTCAGAGTGATGATGGAGGAGTCAGAGTGATGGGGAGGAGTCAGAGTGATGATGGGGAGGAGTCAGAGGGAGGAGGAGTCAGAGTGATGGGGAGGAGTCAGAGTGATGAGGAGAGTCAGAGTGATGGGAGGAGAGGAGTCAGAGTGATGGGGAGGAGTCAGAGTGATGGAGAGGAGTCAGAGTGATGAGGAGGAGTCAGAGTGATGAGGAGGAGTATTAGTGATGAAGAGGAGTCAGAGTGATGGGGAGGAGTCAGAGTGAAGAGGAGGAGTCAGAGTGATGGGAAGGAGTCAGAGTGATGAGGAGGAGTCAGAGTGATGAAGAGGAGTCAGAGTGATGAGGAGGAGTCAGAGTGATGGGGAGAAGTCAGAGTGATGGAGAGGAGTCAGAGTGATTGGGAGGAGTCAGAGTGATGGGGAGGAGTCAGAGTGATGAAGAGGAGTCAGAGTGATGAGGAAAAGTCAGAGTGATGGAGAGGAGTCAGAGTGATGAAGAGGAGTCAGAGTGAAGAGGAGGAGTCAGAGTGATGAAGAGGAGTCAGAGTGATGAGGAGGAGTCAGAGTGATGGGGAGGAGTCAGAGTGATGAGCAGGAGTCAGAGTGATGAGGAGGAGTAAGAGTGATGAGGAGGAGTCAGAGTGATGAAGAGGAGGCAGAGTGATGAAGAGGAGTCAGAGTGATGGGGAGGAGACAGAGTGAGGAAGAGGAGTCAGAGTGATGAGGAGGTGCAAGAATAATGAGGAGGAGTCAGAGTGAGGAAGAGGAGTCAGAGTGCTGAAGAGGAGTCAGAGTGATGAGGAGGTGCAAGAATAATGAGGAGGAGTCAGAGTGAGGAAGAGGAGTCAGAGTGATGAAGAAGAGTCAGAATGATGGGGAGGAGTCAGAGTGATGGGAAGGATGCATAGTGATGAGGAGGAGTCAGAGTGATGAAGAGGAGTCAGAGTGATGAAGAGGAGTCAGAGTGATGAAGAGGAGTCAGAGTGATGGGGAGGAGTCAGAGTGATGGGGAGAAGACAGAGTGATGGGAAGGATGCAGAGTGATGAGGAGGAGTCAGAGTGATGGGGAGGAGTCAGAGTGATGGAGAGGAGTCAGAGTGATGAAGAGGAGTCAGAGTGATGGGGAGGAGTCAGAGTGATGAGGAGGAGTCAGAGTGATGAGGAGGAGTCAGAGTGAGGAAGAGGAGTCAGAGTGATGAAGAGGAGTCAGAGTGATGGGGAGAAGACAGAGTGATGGGAAGGACGCAGAGTGATGAGGAGGAGTCAGAGTGAGGAAGAGGAGTCAGAGTGATGAAGAGGAGTCAGAGTGATGAAGAGCAGTCAGAGTGATGAAGAGGAGTCAGAGTGATGAGGAGGTGCAAGAATAATGAGGAGGAGTCAGAGTGAGGAAGAGGAGTCAGAGTGATGAAGAGGAGTCAGAGTGATGAGGAGGTGCAAGAATAATGAGGAGGAGTCAGAGTGAGGAAGAGGAGTCAGAGTGATGAGGAAGAGTCAGAGTGATGAGGAGGAGTCATGGTGATGGGGAGGAGTCAGAGTGATGAGGAGGAGTCAGAGTGATGAAGAGGAGTCAGAGCGATGGGGAGAAGACAGAGTGATGGGAAGGATGCAGAGTGATGAGGAGGAGTCAGAGTGATGGGAAGGAGTCAGAGTGATGAAGAGGAGTCAGATTGATGGAGAGGAGTCAGAGTGATTGGGAGGAGTCAGAGTGATGGGGAGGAGTCAGAGTGATGAAGAGGAGTCAGAGTGATGAGGAGAAGTCAGAGTGATGGAGAGGAGTCAGAGTGATGAAGAGGAGTCAGAGTGAAGAGGAGGAGTCAGAGTGATGAAGAGGAGTCTGAGTGATGAGGAGGAGTCAGAGTGATGGGGAGGAGTCAGAGTGATGAGGAGGAGTCAGAGTGATGAGGAGGAGTAAGAGTGATGAGGAGGAGTCAGAGTGATGAAGAGGAGTCAGAGTGATGAGGAGAAGTCAGAGTGATGGGGAGGAGACAGAGTGAGGAAGAGGAGTCAGAGTGATGAGGAGGTGCAAGAATAATGAGGAGGAGTCAGAGTGAGGAAGAGGAGTCAGAGTGCTGAAGAGGAGTCAGAGTGATGAGGAGGTGCAAGAATAATGAGGAGGAGTCAGAGTGAGGAAAAGGAGTCAGAGTGATGAAGAAGAGTCAGAATGATGAGGAAGAGTCAGAGTGATGAGGAGGAGTCAGAGTGATGGGAAGGAGTCAGAGTGATGAAGAGGAGTCAGAGTGATGAAGAGGAGTCAGAGTGATGGGGAGGATGCAGAGTGATGGGGAGGAGTCAGAGTGATGGGGAGGAGTCAGAGTGATGGAGAGGAGTCAGAGTGATGAAGAGGAGTCAGAGTGATGAGGAGGAGTCAGAGTGATGAAGAGGAGTCAGAGTGATGAAGAGGAGTCAGAGTGATGGGGAGGATGCAGAGTGATGGGGAGGAGTCAGAGTGATGGGGAGGAGTCAGAGTGATGGAGAGGAGTCAGAGTGATGGGGAGGAGTCAGAGTGATGAGGAGGAGTCAGAGTGATGAGGAGGAGTCAGAGTGAGGAAGAGGAGTCAGAGTGATGAAGAGGAGTCAGAGTGATGGGGAGAAGACAGAGTGATGGGAAGGATGCAGAGTGATGAGGAGGAGTCAGAGTGAGGAAGAGGAGTCAGAGTGATGAAGAGGAGTCAGAGTGATGAAGAGCAGTCAGAGTGATGAAGAGGAGTCAGAGTGATGAGGAGGTGCAAGAATAATGAGGAGGAGTCAGAGTGAGGAAGAGGAGTCAGAGTGATGAAGAGGAGTCAGAGTGATGAGGAGGTGCAAGAATAATGAGGAGGAGTCAGAGTGAGGAAGAGGAGTCAGAGTGATGAAGAAGAGTCAGAATGATGGGGAGGAGTCAGAGTGATGGGGAGGAGTCAGAGTGATGAGGAAGAGTCAGAGTGATGAGGAGGAGTCATGGTGATGGGGAGGAGTCAGAGTGATGAGGAGGAGTCAGAGTGATGAAGAGGAGTCAGAGTGATGGGGAGAAGACAGAGTGATGGGAAGGATGCAGAGTGATGAGGAGGAGTCAGAGTGAGGAAGAGGAGTCAGAGTGATGAAGAGCAGTCAGAGTGATGAAGAGGAGTCAGAGTGATGAGGAGGAGTAAGAGTGATGAGGAGGAGTCAGAGTGAGGAAGAGGAGTCAGAGTGATGAAGAGGAGTCAGAGTGATGGGGAGAAGACAGAGTGATGGGAAGGATGCAGAGTGATGAGGAGGAGTCAGAGTGAGGAAGAGGAGTCAGAGTGATGAAGAGCAGTCAGAGTGATGAAGAGGAGTCAGAGTGATGAGGAGGAGTCAGAGTGATGAAGAGGAGTCAGAGTGATGGGGAGGAGACAGAGTGATGAAGAGGAGTCAGAGTGATGAGGAGGAGTCATGGTGATGGGGAGGAGTCAGAGTGATGAAGAGGAGTCAGAGTGATGAAGATGAGTCAGAGTGATGGGGAGAAGACAGAGTGATGGGAAGGATGCAGAGTGATGAAGAGGAGTCAGAGTGATGAAGAGGAGTCAGAGTGATGAGGAGGAGTCAGAGTTATGAAGAGGAGTCAGAGTGATGGGGAGGAGACAGAGTGATGAAGAGGAGTCAGAGTGATGAGGAGGTGCAAGAATAATGTGGAGGAGTCAGAGTGAGGAAGAGGAGTCAGAGTGCTGAAGAGGAGTCAGAGTGATGAGGAGGTGCAAGAATAATGAGGAGGAGTCAGAGTGAGGAAGAGGAGTCAGAGTGATGAAGAAGAGTCAGAGTGATGAAGAGGAGTCAGAGTGATGAAGAGGAGTCAGAGTGATGGGGAGGAGTCAGAGTGAGGAAGAGGAGTCAGAGTGATGAAGAGGAGTCAGAGTGATGAAGAGGAGTCAGAGTGATGGGGAGAAGACAGAGTGATGGGAAGGATGCAGAGTGATGAGGAGGAGTCAGAGTGATGAGGAGGAGTCAGAGTGATGAAGAGGAGTCAGAGTGATGAAGAGGAGTCAGAGTGATGAAGAGGAGTCAGAGTGATGAGGAGGTGCAAGAATAATGAGGAGGAGTCAGAGTGAGGAAGAGGAGTCAGAGTGATGAAGAGGAGTCAGAGTGATGAGGAGGTGCAAGAATAATGAGGAGGAGTCAGAGTGAGGAAGAGGAGTCAGAGTGATGAAGAAGAGTCAGAATGATGGGGAGGAGTCAGAGTGATGGGGAGGAGTCAGAGTGATGAGGAAGAGTCAGAGTGATGAGGGGGAGTCATGGTGATGGGGAGGAGTCAGAGTGATGAAGAGGAGTCAGAGTGATGGGGAGAAGACAGAGTGATGGGAAGGATGCAGAGTGATGAGGAGGAGTCAGAGTGAGGAAGAGGAGTCAGAGTGATGAAGAGGAGTGACAGTGATGAAGAGCAGTCAGAGTGATGAAGAGGAGTCAGAGTGATGAGGAGGAGTCAGAGTGATGAAGAGGAGTCAGAGTGATGGGGAGGAGACAGAGTGATGAAGAGGAGTCAGAGTGATGAGGAGGTGCAAGAATAATGAGGAGGAGTCAGAGTGATGGGGAGGAGTCAGAGTAATGAAGAGGAGTCAGAGTGATGAGGAGGAGTCAGAGTGATGAAGAGGAGTCAGAGTGATGAGGAGGAGTCAGAGTGATGAAGAGGAGTCAGAGTGATGAGGAGGTGCAAGAATAATGAGGAGGAGTCAGAGTGAGGAAGAGGAGTCAGAGTGATGAAGAGAAGACAGAGTGATGGAAGGATGCAGAGTGATGAGGAGGAGTCAGAGTAATGAAGAGGAGTCAGAGTGATGAAGAGCAGTCAGAGTGATGAAGAGGAGTCAGAGTGATGAGGAGGAGTCAGAGTGATGAAGAGGAGTCAGAGTGATGAGGAGGAGACAGAGTGATGAAGAGGAGTCAGAGTGATGAGGAGGTGCAAGAATAATGAGGAGGAGTCAGAGTGAGGAAGAAGAGTCAGAATGATGGGGATGAGTCAGAGTGATGGGGAGGAGTCAGAGTGATGAGGAAGAGTCAGAGTGATGAAGAGGAGTCAGAGTGATGGGAAGGAGTCAGAGTGATGAAGAGGAGTCAGAGTGATGGGGAGGAGACAGAGTGATGAGGAGGAGTCAGAGTGATGAGGAGGAGTCAGAGTGAGGAAGAGGAGTCAGAGTAATGAAGAGGAGTCAGAGTGATGAAGAAGAGTCAGAATGATGGGGAGGAGTCAGAGTGATGGGGAGGAGTCAGAGTGATGAGGAAGAGTCAGAGTGATGAGGAGGAGTCATGGTGATGGGGAGAAGACAGAGTGATGGGAAGGATGCAGAGTGATGAGGAGGAGTCAGAGTGATGAGGAGGAGTCAGAGTGAGGAAGAGGAGTCAGAGTGATGAGGAGGAGTCAGAGTGATGAGGAGGAGTCAGAGTGAGGAAGAGGAGTCAGAGTGATGGGGAGGAGTCAGAGTGATAAGGAGGAGTCAGAGTGATGAATAGGAGTCAGAGTGATGAGGAGGAGTCAGAGTGAGGAAGAGGAGTCAGAGTGATGAAGAGGAGTCAGAGTGATGAAGAGCAGTCAGAGTGATGAAGAGGAGTTGGAGTGATGAGGAGGTGCAAGAATAATGAGGAGGAGTCAGAGTGAGGAAGAGGAGTCAGAGTGATGAAGAGGAGTCAGAGTGATGAGGAGGTGCAAGAATAATGAGGAGGAGTCAGAGTGAGGAAGAGGAGTCAGAGTGATGAAGAAGAGTCAGAATGATGGGGAGGAGTCAGAGTGATGGGGAGGAGTCAGAGTGATGAGGAAGAGTCAGAGTGATGAGGAGGAGTCATGGTGATGGGGAGGAGTCAGAGTGATGAGGAGGAGTCAGAGTGATGAAGAGGAGTCAGAGTGATGGGGAGAAGACAGAGTGATGGGAAGGATGCAGAGTGATGAGGAGGAGTCAGAGTGAGGAAGAGGAGTCAGAGTGATGAAGAGCAGTCAGAGTGATGAAGAGGAGTCAGAGTGATGAGGAGGAGTAAGAGTGATGAGGAGGAGTCAGAGTGAGGAAGAGGAGTCAGAGTGATGAAGAGGAGTCAGAGTGATGGGGAGAAGACAGAGTGATGGGAAGGATGCAGAGTGATGAGGAGGAGTCAGAGTGAGGAAGAGGAGTCAGAGTGATGAAGAGCAGTCAGAGTGATGAAGAGGAGTCAGAGTGATGAGGAGGAGTCAGAGTGATGAAGAGGAGTCAGAGTGATGGGGAGGAGTCAGAGTGATGAAGAGGAGTCAGAGTGATGAAGATGAGTCAGAGTGATGAGGAGAAGACAGAGTGATGGGAAGGATGCAGAGTGATGAAGAGGAGTCAGAGTGATGAAGAGGAGTCAGAGTGATGAGGAGGAGTCAGAGTTATGAAGAGGAGTCAGAGTGATGGGAGGAGACAGAGTGATGAAGAGGAGTCAGAGTGATGAGGAGGTGCAAGAATAATGTGGAGGAGTCAGAGTGAGGAAGAGGAGTCAGAGTGCTGAAGAGGAGTCAGAGTGATGAGGAGGTGCAAGAATAATGAGGAGGAGTCAGAGTGAGGAAGAGGAGTCAGAGTGATGAAGAAGAGTCAGAGTGATGAAGAGGAGTCAGAGTGATGAAGAGGAGTCAGAGTGATGGGGAGGAGTCAGAGTGAGGAAGAGGAGTCAGAGTGATGAAGAGGAGTCAGAGTGATGAAGAGGAGTCAGAGTGATGGGGAGAAGACAGAGTGATGGGAAGGATGCAGAGTGATGAGGAGGAGTCAGAGTGATGAGGAGGAGTCAGAGTGATGAAGAGGAGTCAGAGTGATGAAGAGGAGTCAGAGTGATGAGGAGGTGCAAGAATAATGAGGAGGAGTCAGAGTGAGGAAGAGGAGTCAGAGTGATGAAGAGGAGTCAGAGTGATGAGGAGGTGCAAGAATAATGAGGAGGAGTCAGAGTGAGGAAGAGGAGTCAGAGTGATGAAGAGGAGTCAGAGTGATGAAGAGGAGTCAGAGTGATGGGGAGAAGACAGAGTGATGAAGAGGAGTCAGAGTGATGAAGAGGAGTCAGAGTGATGAGGAGGTGCAAGAATAATGAGGAGGAGTCAGAGTGAGGAAGAGGAGTCAGAGTGATGAAGAAGAGTCAGAATGATGGGGAGGAGTCAGAGTGATGGGAAGGATGCAGAGTGATGAGGAGGAGTCAGAGTGATGAGGAGGAGTCAGAGTGATGAAGAGGAGTCAGAGTGATGAAGAGGAGTCAGAGTGATGAAGAGGAGTCAGAGTGATGAGGAGGTGCAAGAATAATGAGGAGGAGTCAGAGTGAGGAAGAGGAGTCAGAGTGATGAAGAGGAGTCAGAGTGATGAGGAGGTGCAAGAATAATGAGGAGGAGTCAGAGTGAGGAAGAGGAGTCAGAGTGATGAAGAAGAGTCAGAATGATGGGGAGGAGTCAGAGTGATGGGGAGGAGTCAGAGTGATGAGGAAGAGTCAGAGTGATGAGGGGGAGTCATGGTGATGGGGAGGAGTCAGAGTGATGAAGAGGAGTCAGAGTGATGGGGAGAAGACAGAGTGATGGGAAGGATGCAGAGTGATGAGGAGGAGTCAGAGTGAGGAAGAGGAGTCAGAGTGATGAAGAGGAGTGACAGTGATGAAGAGCAGTCAGAGTGATGAAGAGGAGTCAGAGTGATGAGGAGGAGTCAGAGTGATGAAGAGGAGTCAGAGTGATGGGGAGGAGACAGAGTGATGAAGAGGAGTCAGAGTGATGAGGAGGTGCAAGAATAATGAGGAGGAGTCAGAGTGATGGGGAGGAGTCAGAGTGATGAAGAGGAGTCAGAGTGATGAGGAGGAGTCAGAGTGATGAAGAGGAGTCAGAGTGATGAGGAGGAGTCAGAGTGATGAAGAGGAGTCAGAGTGATGAGGAGGTGCAAGAATAATGAGGAGGAGTCAGAGTGAGGAAGAGGAGTCAGAGTGATGAAGAGAAGACAGAGTGATGGAAGGATGCAGAGTGATGAGGAGGAGTCAGAGTGATGAAGAGGAGTCAGAGTGATGAAGAGCAGTCAGAGTGATGAAGAGGAGTCAGAGTGATGAGGAGGAGTCAGAGTGATGAAGAGGAGTCAGAGTGATGGGGAGGAGACAGAGTGATGAAGAGGAGTCAGAGTGATGAGGAGGTGCAAGAATAATGAGGAGGAGTCAGAGTGAGGAAGAAGAGTCAGAATGATGGGGATGAGTCAGAGTGATGGGGAGGAGTCAGAGTGATGAGGAAGAGTCAGAGTGATGAAGAGGAGTCAGAGTGATGGGAAGGAGTCAGAGTGATGAAGAGGAGTCAGAGTGATGGGGAGGAGACAGAGTGATGAGGAGGAGTCAGAGTGATGAGGAGGAGTCAGAGTGAGGAAGAGGAGTCAGAGTGATGAAGAGGAGTCAGAGTGATGAAGAAGAGTCAGAATGATGGGGAGGAGTCAGAGTGATGGGGAGGAGTCAGAGTGATGAGGAAGAGTCAGAGTGATGAGGAGGAGTCATGGTGATGGGGAGAAGACAGAGTGATGGGAAGGATGCAGAGTGATGAGGAGGAGTCAGAGTGATGAGGAGGAGTCAGAGTGAGGAAGAGGAGTCAGAGTGATGAGGAGGAGTCAGAGTGATGAGGAGGAGTCAGAGTGAGGAAGAGGAGTCAGAGTGATGGGGAGGAGTCAGAGTGATAAGGAGGAGTCAGAGTGATGAATAGGAGTCAGAGTGATGAGGAGGAGTCAGAGTGAGGAAGAGGAATCAGAGTGATGAAGAAGAGTCAGAGTGATGAGGAGGAGTCAGAGTGATGAAGAGGAGTCAGAGTGATGGGGAGAAGTCAGAGTGATGGAGAGGAGTCAGAGTGATGAAGAGGAGTCAGAGTGAAGAGGAGGAGTCAGAGTGATGAAGAGGAGTCAGAGTGATGGGAAGGAGTCAGAGTGATGAAGAGGAGTCAGAGTGATGAGGAGGTGCAAGAATAATGAGGAGGAGTCAGAGTGAGGAAGAGGAGTCAGAGTGATGAAGAAGAGTCAGAATGATGGGGAGGAGTCAGAGTGATGAAGAGGAGTCAGAGTGATGAAGAGGAGTCAGAGTGATGGGGAGGAGTCAGAGTGATGAGGAGGAGTCAGAGTGATGAAGAGGAGTCAGAGTGATGGGGAGAAGACAGAGTGATGGGAAGGATGCAGAGTGATGAGGAGGAGTCAGAGTGAGGAAGAGGAGTCAGAGTGATGAAGAGGAGTCAGAGTGATGAAGAGGAGTCAGAGTGATGAGGAGGAGTCAGAGTGATGAAGAGGAGTCAGAGTGATGGGGAGGAGACAGAGCGATGAGGAGTCAGAGTGATGAGGAGGTGCAAGAATAATGAGGAGGAGTCAGAGTGAGGAAGAGGAGTCAGAGTGATGAAGAAGAGTCAGAATGATGGGGAGCAGCCAGAGTGATGGGGAAGAGTCAGAGTGATGAGGAGGAGTCATGGTGATGGGGAGGAGTCAGAGTGATGGGGAGGAGTCAGAGTGATGAGGAGGAGTCAGAGTGAGGAAGAGGAGTCAGAGTGATGAAGAGGAGTCAGAGTGATGGGGAGAAGACAGAGTGATGGGAAGGATGCAGAGTGATGAGGAGGAGTCAGAGTGAGGAAGAGGAGTCAGAGTGATGAAGAGGAGTCAGAGTGATGAAGAGCAGTCAGAGTGATGAAGAGGAGTCAGAGTGATGAGGAGGTGCAAGACTAATGAGGAGGAGTCAGAGTGAGGAAGAGGAGTCAGAGTGATGAAGAGGAGTCAGAGTGATGAGGAGGTGCAAGAATAATGAGGAGGAGTCAGAGTGATGAAGAAGAGTCAGAGTGATGGGGAGGAGTCAGAGTGATGAGGAGGAGTCAGAGTGATGAGGAAGAGTCAGAGTGATGAAGAGGAGTCAGAGTGATGAAGAGGAGTCAGAGTGATGGGGAGAAGACAGAGTGATGGGAAGGATGCAGAGTGATGAGGAGGAGTCAGAGTGATGGGAAGGAGTCAGAGTGATGAAGAGGAGTCAGAGTGATGAGGAGGAGTCAGAGTGATGAGGAGGAGTCAGAGTGATGAAGAGGAGTCAGAGTAATGAAGAGGAGTCAGAGTGATGAAGAGCAGTCAGAGTGATGAAGAGGAGTCAGAGTGATGAGGAGAAGTCAGAGTGATGAAGAGGAGTCAGAGTGATGGGGAGGAGACAGAGTGATGAAGAGGAGTCAGAGTGATGGGGAGGAGTCAGAGTAATGAAGAGGAGTCAGAGTGATGGGGAGAAGACAGAGTGATGAAGAGGAGTCAGAGTGATGAAGAGGAGTCAGAGTGATGAGGAGGAGTCAGAGTGATGAAGAGGAGTCAGAGTGATGGGGAGGAGACAGAGTGATGAAGAGGAGTCAGAGTGATGAGGAGGTTCAAGAATAATGAGGAGGAGTCAGAGTGAGGAAGAGGAGTCAGAGTGATGAAGAGGAGTCAGAGTTATGGGGAGGAGACAGAGTGATGAAGAGGAGTCAGAGTGATGAAGAGGAGTCAGAGTGATGAGGAGGTGCAAGAATAATGAGGAGGAGTCAGAGTGAGGAAGAGGAGTCAGAGTGATGAAGAGGAGTCAGAGTGATGAGGAGGTGCAAGAATAATGAGGAGGAGTCAGAGTGAGGAAGAGGAGTCAGAGTGATGAAGAAGAGTCAGAATGATGGGGAGGAGTCAGAGTGATGAAGAGGAGTCAGAGTGATGAGGAAGAGTCAGAGTGATGGGGAGGAGTCAGAGTGTTGAAGAGGAGTCAGAGTGATGAAGAGGAGTCAGAGTGATGGGGAGAAGACAGAGTGATGGGAAGGATGCAGAGTGATGAGGAGGAGTCAGAGTGATGGGAAGGAGTCAGAGTGATGAAGAGGAGTCAGAGTGATGAAGAGGAGTCAGAGTGATGAGGAGGAGTCGGAGTGATGAGGAGGAGTCAGAGTGAGGAAGAGGAGTCAGAGTAATGAAGAGGAGTCAGAGTGATGGGGAGAAGACAGAGTGATGGGAAGGATGCAGAGTGATGAGGAGGAGTCAGAGTGAGGAAGAGGAGTCAGAGTGATGGGGAGGAGTCAGAGTGATAAGGAGGAGTCAGAGTGATGAATAGGAGTCAGAGTGATGAGGAGGAGTCAGAGTGAGGAAGAGGAATCAGAGTGATGAAGAAGAGTCAGAGTGATGAGGAGGAGTCAGAGTGATGGAGAGGAGTCAGAGTGATGGGGAGGAGTCAGAGTGATGAAGAGGAGTCAGAGTGATGGGTAGAAGTCAGAGTGATGGAGAGGAGTCAGAGTGATGAAGAGGAGTCAGAGTGAAGAGGAGGAGTCAGAGTGATGAAGAGGAGTCAGAGTGATGGGAAGGAGTCAGAGTGATGAAGAGGAGTCAGAGTGATGAGGAGGTGCAAGAATAATGAGGAGGAGTCAGAGTGAGGAAGAGGAGTCAGAGTGATGAAGAAGAGTCAGAATGATGGGGAGGAGTCAGAGTGATGAGGAAGGAGTCAGAGTGATGAGGAGGAGTCAGAGTGATGGGGAGGAGTCAGAGTGATGAGGAGGAGTCAGAGTGAGAAAGAGGAGTCAGAGTGATGAAGAGGAGTCAGAGTGATGGGGAGAAGACAGAGTGATGGGAAGGATGCAGAGAGATGAGGAGGAGTCAGAGTGAGGAAGAGGAGTCAGAGTGATGAAGAGGAGTCAGAGTGATGAGGAGGAGTCAGAGTGATGAAGAGGAGTCAGAGTGATGGGGAGGAGACAGAGTGATGAAGAGGAGTCAGAGTGATGAGGAGGTGCAAGAATAATGAGGAGGAGTCAGAGTGAGGAAGAAGAGTCAGAATGATGGGGAGGAGTCAGAGTGATGGGGAGGAGTCAGAGTGATGAGGAAGAGTCAGAGTGATGAGGAGGAGTCATGGTGATGGGGAGGAGTCAGAGTGATGAAGAGGAGTCAGAGTGATGAAGAGGAGTCAGAGTGATGGGGAGGAGACAGAGTGATGAAGAGGAGTCAGAGTGATGAGGAGGTGCAAGAATAATGAGGAGGAGTCAGAGTGATGGGGAGGAGTCAGAGTAATGAAGAGGAGTCAGAGTGATGGGGAGGAGACAGAGTGATGAAGAGGAGTCAGAGTGATGAAGAAGAGTCAGAATGATGAGGAGGAGTCAGAGTGATGAGGAAGAGTCAGAGTGATGAAGAGGAGTCAGAGTGATGGGGAGGAGTCAGAGTGATGAGGAGGAGTCAGAGTGATGAATAGGAGTCAGAGTGATGAGGAGGAGTCAGAGTGAGGAAGAGGAATCAGAGTGATGAAGAAGAGTCAGAGTGATGAGGAGGAGTCAGAGTTATTGGGAGGAGTCAGAGTGATGGGGAGGAGTCAGAGTGATGAAGAGGAGTCAGAGTGATGGGGAGAAGTCAGAGTGATGGAGAGGAGTCAGAGTGATGAAGAGGAGTCAGAGTGAAGAGGAGGAGTCAGAGTGATGAAGAGGAGTCAGAGTGATGGGAAGGAGACAGAGTGATGAAGAGGAGTCAGAGTGATGAGGAGGTGCAAGAATAATGAGGAGGAGTCAGAGTGAGGAAGAGGAGTCAGAGTGATGAAGAGGAGTCAGAGTGATGAGGAGGTGCAAGAATAATGAGTAGGAGTCAGAGTGAGGAAGAGGAGTCAGAGTGATGAAGAAGAGTCAGAGTGATGGGGAGGAGTCAGAGTGATGAGGAAGAGTCAGAGTGATGAGGAGGAGTCATGGGGATGGGGAGGAGTCAGAGTGATGAAGAGGAGTCAGAGTGATTGGGAGGAGTCAGAGTGATGGGGAGGAGTCAGAGTGATGAAGAGGAGTCAGAGTGATGGGGAGAAGACAGAGTGATGGGAAGGATGCAGAGTGATGAGGAGGAGTCAGAGTTATGAAGAGGAGTCAGAGTGATGAAGAGGAGTCAGAGTGATGGGAAGGAGTCAGAGTGATGAAGAGGAGTCAGAGTGATGGGAAGGAGTCCGAGTGATGAAGAGGAGTCAGAGTGATAAGGAGGAGTCAGAGTGATGAGGAGGTGCAAGAATAATGAGGAGGAGTCAGAGTGATGAAGAGGAGTCAGAGTGATGAAGAAGAGTCAGAATGATGGGGAGGAGTCAGAGTGATGGGGAGGAGTCACAGTGATGAGGAAGAAGAGTCAGAGTGATGGGGAGGAGTCAGAGTGATGAAGAGGAGTCAGAGTGATGGGGAGAAGACAGAGTGATGGGAAGGATGCAGAGTGATGAGGAGGAGTCAGCGTGAGGAAGAGGAGTCAGAGTGATGAAGAGGAGTCAGAGTGATGAAGAGCAGTCAGAGTGATGAAGAGGAGTCAGAGTGATGAGGAGGTGCAAGAATAATGAGGAGGAGTCAGAGTGATGAAGAGGAGTCAGAGTGATGAAGAGGAGTCAGAGTGATGGGGAGGAGTCAGAATAATGAGGAGGAGTCAGTGATGAAGAAGAGTCAGAGTGATGGGGAGGAGTCAGAGTGATGGGGAGGAGTCAGAGTGATGAGGAAGAGTCAGAGTGATGAGGAGGAGTCAGAGTGATGGGGAGGAGTCAGAGTGATGAAGAGGAGTCAGAGTGATGAAGAGGAGTCAGAGTGATGATGGAAGGAGTCAGAGAGTGATGAGGAGGAGTCAGAGTGATGAAGAGGAGTCAGAGTGATGAAGAGGAGTCAGAGTGATGAGGAGGAGTCAGAGTGAGGAGTCAGAGAGTCAGAGTGATGGGGAGAAGACAGAGTGATGGGAAGGATGCAGAGTGATGAGGAGGAGTCAGAGTGATGAAGAGGAGTCAGAGTGATGAAGAGCAGTCAGAGTGATGAAGAGGAGTCAGAGTGATGAGGAGGAGTCAGAGTGATGAAGAGGAGTCAGAGTGATGGGGAGGAGACAGAGTGATGAAGAGGAGTCAGAGTGATGAGGAGGAGTCAGAGTGATGAGGGAGTCAGAGATGGAGAGGAGTCAGAGTGATGAAGAGGAGTCAGAGTGATGAAGAGGAGTCAGAGTGATGAGGAGAGTCAGAGATGAGTCAGAGTGATGGGGAGGAGTCAGAGTGATGAAGAGGAGTCAGAGTGATGAAGAGGAGTCAGAGTGATGAGGAGGAGTCAGAGTGATGAAGAGGAGTCAGAGTGATGGGGAGGAGTCAGAGTGATGAAGAGGAGTCAGAGTGAGGAGGTGATGATGAGGAGGAGTCAGAGTGATGAAGAGGAGTCAGAGTGATGAGGAGGAGTGATGGGGAGGAGTCAGAGTGATGAAGAGGAGTCAGAGTGATGAAGAGGAGTCAGAGTGATGGGGAGAGAGAGTCAGAGTGATGGGGAGGAGACAGAGTGATGAGGAGGAGTCAGAGTGCAAGAATAATGAGGAGGAGTCAGAGTGAGGAAGAGGAGTCAGAGTGATGAGTCAGAATGATGGGGAGGAGTCAGAGTGATGGGGAGGAGTCAGAGTGATGAAGAGGAGTCAGAGTGATGAGGAGGAGTCAGAGTGATGAGGAGGAGTCAGAGTGATGGGAAGGAGTCAGAGGAGGAGTCAGAGTGATGAGTCAGAGTGAGGAGGAGTCAGAGTGAGGAAGAGGAGTCAGAGTGGAGGAGGAGTGATCATGGGAGTGCAGAGTGATGAGGAGGAGTCAGAGTGATGAGGAGGAGTCAGAGTGAGGAAGAGGAGTCAGAGTGATGAAGAGGAGTCAGAGTGATGAAGAGGAGTCAGAGTGATGAAGAGCAGAGTGAGGAAGAGGAGTCAGAGTGATGAGTCAGAGTGAGAAGAGAGTCAGAGTGATGAAGAGGAGTCAGAGTGATGGGAGGAGACAGAGTGATGAAGAGGAGTCAGAGTGATGAAGAGAGTGATGATGAGGAGTCAGAGTGATCAGAGTGAGGAAGAGGAGTCAGAAAGATGAAGAAGAGTCAGAATGATGGGGAGGAGTCAGAGTGATGGGAGGAGTCAGAGTGATGAGGAAGAGTCAGAGTGATGAGGAGGAGAGGAGTCAGAGTGATGAGGAGGATGAAGAGGAGTCAGAGTGATGGGGAGAGACAGAGTGATGGAAGGATGCAGAGTGATGAGGAGGAGTCAGAGTGATGGGGAGGAGACAGAGTGATGAAGAGGAGTCAGAGTGATGAAGAGGAGTCAGAGTGATGAGGAGGAGTCAGAGTGATGAAGAGGAGTCAGAGTGATGGGGAGAAGACAGAGTGATGGGAAGGATGCAGAGTGATGAGGAGGAGTCAGAGTGATGAAGAGGAGTCAGAGTGATGAAGAGCAGTCAGAGTGATGAAGAGGAGAGGAGGAGTCAGAGTGATGAAGAGGAGTCAGAGTGATGGGGAGGAGTCAGAGTGATGAAGAGGAGTCAGAGTGATGAGGAGGTGCAAGAATAATGAGGAGGAGTCAGAGTGATGGGGAGGAGACAGAGTGATGAAGAGGAGTCAGAGTTATGAAGAGGAGTCAGAGTGATGAGGAGGAGTCAGAGTGATGAAGAGGAGTCAGAGTGATGGGGAGGAGACAGAGTGATGAAGAGGAGTCAGAGTGATGAGGAGGTGCAAGAATAATGAGGAGGAGTCAGAGTGAGGAAGAGGAGTCAGAGTGATGAAGAAGAGTCAGTGAGGAAGAGGAGTGATGGGGAGGAGTCAGAGTGATGGGGAGGAGTCAGAGTGATGAAG
Organism: Cromileptes altivelis; assembly: GCA_013133815.1. Classification (NCBI taxonomy): domain Eukaryota; kingdom Metazoa; phylum Chordata; class Actinopteri; order Perciformes; family Serranidae; genus Cromileptes; species Cromileptes altivelis. The sequence continues at coordinate 51,735,332 of CM023133.1, forward strand.
AGGAGTCAGAGTGATGGGGAGAAGACAGAGTGATGGGAAGGATGCAGAGTGATGAGGAGGAGTCAGAGTGATGGGAAGGAGTCAGAGTGATGAAGAGGAGTCAGAGTGATGAGGAGGAGTCAGAGTGATGAGGAGGAGTCAGAGTGATGAAGAGGAGTCAGAGTAATGAAGAGGAGTCAGAGTGATGGGGAGAAGACAGAGTGATGGGAAGGATGCAGAGTGATGAGGAGGAGTCAGAGTGATGAGGAGGAGTCAAAGTGAGGAAGAGGAGTCAGAGTGATGAAGAGGAGTCAGAGTGATGAAGAGGAGTCAGAGTGATGAAGAGCAGTCAAAGTGAGGAAGAGGAGTCAGAGTGATGAAGAGCAGTCAGAGTGATGAAGAGAAGTCAGAGTGATGAAGAGGAGTCAGAGTGATGAGGAGGAGTCAGAGTGATGGGGAGGAGACAGAGTGATGAAGAGGAGTCAGAGTGATGAGGAGGTGCAAGAATAATGAGGAGGAGTCAGAGTGATGGGGAGGAGACAGAGTGATGAAGAGGAGTCAGAGTGATGAAGAGGAGTCAGAGTGATGAGGAGGAGTCAGAGTGATGAAGAGGAGTCAGAGTGATGAGGAGGTGCAAGAATAATGAGGAGGAGTCAGAGTGATGGGGAGGAGTCAGAGTAATGAAGAGGAGTCAGAGTGATGGGGAGGAGACAGAGTGATGAAGAGGAGTCAGAGTGATGAAGAGGAGTCAGAGTTATGGGGAGGAGACAGAGTGATGAAGAGGAGTCAGAGTGATGAGGAGGTGCAAGAATAATGAGGAGGAGTCAGAGTGATGGGGAGGAGTCAGAGTAATGAAGAGGAGTCAGAGTGATGGGGAGGAGACAGAGTGATGAAGAGTAGTCAGAGTGATGAAGAGGAGTCAGAGTGATGAGGAGGAGTCAGAGTGATGAAGAGGAGTCAGAGTTATGGGGAGGAGACAGAGTGATGAAGAGGAGTCAGAGTGATGAGGAGGTGCAAGAATAATGAGGAGGAGTCAGAGTGACGAAGAGGAGTCAGAGTGATGAAGAGGAGTCAGAGTGATGAGGAGGTGCAAGAATAATGAGGAGGAGTCAGAGTGATGGGGAGGAGTCAGAGTAATGAAGAGGAGTCAGAGTGATGGGGAGGTGCAAGAATAATGAGGAGGAGTCAGAGTGATGGGGAGGAGTCAGAGTAATGAAGAGGAGTCAGAGTGATGGGGAGGAGACAGAGTGATGAAGAGGAGTCAGAGTGATGAAGAGGAGTCAGAGTGATGAGGAGGAGTCAGAGTGATGAAGAGGAGTCAGAGTGATGGGGAGAATAATGAGACAGAGTGATGAAGAGGAGTCAGAGTGATGAGGAGGTGCAAGAATAATGAGGAGGAGTCAGAGTGATGGGGAGGAGTCAGAGTGATGAAGAGGAGTCAGAGTGATGGGGAGGAGACAGAGTGATGAAGAGGAGTCAGAGTGATGAGGAGGTGCAAGAATAATGAGGAGGAGTCAGAGTGAGGAAGAGGAGTCAGAGTGATGAAGAGGAGTCAGAGTGATGAGGAGGTGCAAGAATAATGAGGAGGAGTCAGAGTGAGGAAGAGGAGTCAGAGTGATGAAGAGGAGTCAGAGTGATGAAGAGCAGTCAGAGTGATCAAGAGGAGTCAGAGTGATGAAGAGGAGTCAGAGTGAAGAAGAGCAGTCAAAGTGAGGAAGAGGAGTCAGAGTGATGAAGAGGAGTCAGAGTGATGAAGAGCAGTCAGAGTGATGAAGAGCAGTCAGAGTGATGAAGAGGAGTCAGAGTGATGAAGAGGAGTCAGAGTGATGAGGAGGAGTCAGAGTGATGAAGAGGAGTCAGAGTGATGGGGAGGAGACAGAGTGATGAAGAGGAGTCAGAGTGATGAGGAGGTGCAAGAATAATGAGGAGGAGTCAGAGTGATGGGGAGGAGTCAGAGTAATGAACAGGAGTCAGAGTGATGGGGAGGAGACAGAGTGATGAAGAGGAGTCAGAGTGATGAAGAGGAGTCAGAGTGATGAGGAGGAGTCAGAGTGATGAAGAGGAGTCAGAGTTATGGGGAGGAGACAGAGTGATGAAGAGGAGTCAGAGTGATGAGGAGGTGCAAGAATAATGAGGAGGAGTCAGAGTGAGGAAGAGGAGTCAGAGTGCTGAAGAGGAGTCAGAGTGATGAGGAGGTGCAATAATAATGAGGAGGAGTCAGAGTGAGGAAGAGGAGTCAGAGTGATGAAGGAGAGTCAGAATGATGGGGAGGAGTCAGAGTGATGGGGAGGAGTCAGAGTGATGAGGAAGAGTCAGAGTGATGAGGAGGAGTCATGGTGATGGGGAGGAGTCAGAGTGATGAGGAGGAGTCAGAGTGATGGGAAGGAGTCAGAGTTATGAAGAGGAGTCAGAGTGATGGGGAGGAGTCAGAGTGATGAGGAGGAGTCAGAGTGAGGAAGAGGAGTCAGAGTGATGAAGAGAAGACAGAGTGATGGGAAGGATGCAGAGTGATGAGGAGGAGTCAGAGTGAGGAAGAGGAGTCAGAGTGATGAAGAGGAGTCAGAGTGATGAAGGGCAGTCAGAGTGATGAAGAGGAGTCAGAGTGATGAGGAGGAGTCAGAGTTATGAAGAGGAGTCAGAGTTATGAAGAGGAGTCAGAGTGATGGGGAGGAGACAGAGTGATGAAGAGGAGTCAGAGTGATGAGGAGGTGCAAGAATAATGAGGAGGAGTCAGAGTGATGAAGAAGAGTCAGAATGATGGGGAGGAGTCAGAGTGATGAAGATGAGTCAGAGTGAAGAGGAGGAGTCAGAGTGACGAAGAGGAGTCAGAGTGATGGGAAGGAGTCAGAGTGATGAAGAAGAGTCAGAGTGATGAGGAGGTGCAAGAATAATGAGGAGGAGTAAGAGTGAGGAAGAGGAGTCAGAGTGATGAAGAGGAGTCAGAGTGATGAGGAGGTGCAAGAATAATAGGAGGAGTCAGAGTGAGGAAGAGGAGTCAGAGTGATGAAGAAGAGTCAGAGTGATGGGGAGGAGTCAGAGTGATGAGGAAGAGTCAGAGTGATGAAGAGGAGTCAGAGTGATGAAGAGGAGTCAGAGTGATGGGGAGAAGACAGAGTGATGGGAAGGATGCAGAGTGATGAGGAGGAGTCAGAGTGATGGGAAGGAGTCAGAGTGATGAAGAGGAGTCAGAGTGATGAGGAGGAGTCAGAGTGATGAGGAGGAGTCAGAGTGAGGAAGAGGAGTCAGAGTAATGAAGAGGAGTCAGAGTGATGGGGAGAAGACAGAGTGATGGGAAGGATGCAGAGTGATGAGGAGGAGTCAGAGTGAGGAAGAGGAGTCAGAGTGATGAAGAGGAGTCAGAGTGATGAAGAGGAGTCAGAGTGATGAGGAGGAGTCAGAGTGATGAAGAGGAGTCAGAGTGATGAAGAGGAGTCAGAGTGATGAAGAGGAGTCAGAGTGATGAAGAGCAGTCAAAGTGAGGAAGAGGAGTCAGAGTGATGAAGAGGAGTCAGAGTGATGAAGAGCAGTCAGAGTGATGAAGAGGAGTCAGAGTGATGAAGAGGAGTCAGAGTAATGAAGAGGAGTCAGAGTGATGGGGAGAAGACAGAGTGATGGGAAGGATGCAGAGTGATGAGGAGGAGTCAAAGTGAGGAAGAGGAGTCAGAGTGATGAAGAGGAGTCAGAGTGATGAAGAGCAGTCAGAGTGATGAAGAGGAGTCAGAGTGATGAGGAGGAGTCAGAGTGATGAAGAGGAGTCAGAGTGATGGGGAGGAGTCAGAGTGATGAAGAGGAGTCAGAGTGATGAAGAGGAGTCAGAGTGATGAAGAGGAGTCAGAGTGATGAGGAGGAGTCAGAGTGATGAAGAGGAGTCAGAGTGATGGGGAGGAGACAGAGTGATGAAGAGGAGTCAGAGTGATGAGGAGGTGCAAGAATAATGAGGAGGAGTCAGAGTGATGGGGAGGAGTCAGAGTGATGAAGAGGAGTCAGAGTGATGAAGAGGAGTCAGAGTGATGAGGAGGAGTCAGAGTGATGAAGAGGAGTCAGAGTGATGGGGAGGAGTCAGAGTGATGAAGAGGAGTCAGAGTGATGAGGAGGTGCAAGAATAATGAGGAGGAGTCAGAGTGAGGAAGAGGAGTCAGAGTGATGAAGAAGAGTCAGAATGATGGGGAGGAGTCAGAGTGATGGGGAGGAGTCAGAGTGATGAAGAGGAGTCAGAGTGATGGGGAGAAGACAGAGTGATGGGAAGGATGCAGAGTGATGAGGAGGAGTCAGAGTGATGGGAAGGAGTCAGAGTGATGAAGAGGAGTCAGAGTGATGAGGAGGAGTCAGAGTGATGAGGAGGAGTCAGAGTGAGGAAGAGGAGTCAGAGTGATGAAGAGGAGTCAGAGTGATGGGGAGAAGACAGAGTGATGGGAAGGATGCAGAGTGATGAGGAGGAGTCAGAGTGATGAGGAGGAGTCAGAGTGAGGAAGAGGAGTCAGAGTGATGAAGAGGAGTCAGAGTGATGAAGAGGAGTCAGAGTGATGAAGAGCAGTCAAAGTGAGGAAGAGGAGTCAGAGTGATGAAGAGCAGTCAGAGTGATGAAGAGAAGTCAGAGTGATGAAGAGGAGTCAGAGTGATGAGGAGGAGTCAGAGTGATGGGGAGGAGACAGAGTGATGAAGAGGAGTCAGAGTGATGAAGAGGAGTCAGAGTGATGAGGAGGTGCAAGAATAATGAGGAGGAGTCAGAGTGAGGAAGAGGAGTCAGAAAGATGAAGAAGAGTCAGAATGATGGGGAGGAGTCAGAGTGATGGGGAGGAGTCAGAGTGATGAGGAAGAGTCAGAGTGATGAGGAGGAGTCATGGTGATGGGGAGGAGTCAGAGTGATGAAGAGGAGTCAGAGTGATGAAGAGGAGTCAGAGTGATGGGGAGAAGACAGAGTGATGGAAGGATGCAGAGTGATGAGGAGGAGTCAGAGTGATGGGAAGGAGTCAGAGTGATGAAGAGGAGTCAGAGTGATGAAGAGGAGTCAGAGTGATGAGGAGGAGTCGGAGTGATGAGGAGGAGTCAGAGTGAGGAAGAGGAGTCAGAGTGATGAAGAGGAGTCAGAGTGATGGGGAGGAGACAGAGTGATGAAGAGGAGTCAGAGTGATGAAGAGGAGTCAGAGTGATGAGGAGGAGTCAGAGTGATGAAGAGGAGTCAGAGTGATGGGGAGGAGACAGAGTGATGAAGAGGAGTCAGAGTGATGAGGAGGTGCAAGAATAATGAGGAGGAGTCAGAGTGAGGAAGAGGAGTCAGAGTGATGAAGAAGAGTCAGAATGATGGGGAGGAGTCAGAGTGATGGGGAGGAGTCAGAGTGATGAAGAGGAGTCAGAGTGATGGGGAGAAGACAGAGTGATGGGAAGGATGCAGAGTGATGAGGAGGAGTCAGAGTGATGGGAAGGAGTCAGAGTGATGAAGAGGAGTCAGAGTGATGAGGAGGAGTCAGAGTGATGAGGAGGAGTCAGAGTGAGGAAGAGGAGTCAGAGTGATGAAGAGGAGTCAGAGTGATGGGGAGAAGACAGAGTGATGGGAAGGATGCAGAGTGATGAGGAGGAGTCAGAGTGATGAGGAGGAGTCAAAGTGAGGAAGAGGAGTCAGAGTGATGAAGAGGAGTCAGAGTGATGAAGAGGAGTCAGAGTGATGAAGAGGAGTCAGAGTGAGGAAGAGGAGTCAGAGTGATGAAGAGGAGTCAGAGTGATGAAGAGGAGTCAGAGTGATGAAGAGGAGTCAGAGTGATGAGGAGGAGTCAGAGTGATGGGGAGGAGACAGAGTGATGAAGAGGAGTCAGAGTGATGAGGAGGTGCAAGAATAATGAGGAGGAGTCAGAGTGATGGGGAGGAGTCAGAGTGATGAAGAGGAGTCAGAGTGATGAAGAGGAGTCAGAGTGATGAGGAGGAGTCAGAGTGATGAAGAGGAGTCAGAGTGATGAGGAGGTGCAAGAATAATGAGGAGGAGTCAGAGTGATGGGGAGGAGTCAGAGTGATGAAGAGGAGTCAGAGTGATGGGGAGGAGTCAGAGTGATGAAGAGGAGTCAGAGTGATGAAGAGGAGTCAGAGTGATGGGGAGGAGACAGAGTGATGAAGAGGAGTCAGAGTGATGAGGAGGTGCAAGAATAATGAGGAGGAGTCAGAGTGATGGGGAGGAGTCAGAGTGATGAAGAGGAGTCAGAGTGATGGGGAGGAGACAGAGTGATGAAGAGGAGTCAGAGTGATGAAGAGGAGTCAGAGTGATGAGGAGGAGTCAGAGTGATGAAGAGGAGTCAGAGTGATGGGGAGGAGACAGAGTGATGAAGAGGAGTCAGAGTGATGAGGAGGTGCAAGAATAATGAGGAGGAGTCAGAGTGATGAAGAGGAGTCAGAGTGATGAAGAGGAGTCAGAGTGATGAGGAGGTGCAAGAATAATGAGGAGGAGTCAGAGTGATGGGGAGGAGTCAGAGTAATGAAGAGGAGTCAGAGTGATGGGGAGGTGCAAGAATAATGAGGAGGAGTCAGAGTGATGGGGAGGAGTCAGAGTAATGAAGAGGAGTCAGAGTGATGGGGAGGAGACAGAGTGATGAAGAGGAGTCAGAGTGATGAAGAGGAGTCAGAGTGATGAGGAGGAGTCAGAGTGATGAAGAGGAGTCAGAGTGATGGGGAGGAGACAGAGTGATGAAGAGGAGTCAGAGTGATGAGGAGGTGCAAGAATAATGAGGAGGAGTCAGAGTGATGGGGAGGAGTCAGAGTGATGAAGAGGAGTCAGAGTGATGGGGAGGAGACAGAGTGATGAAGAGGAGTCAGAGTGATGAGGAGGAGTCAGAGTGATGAAGAGGAGTCAGAGTGATGGGGAGGAGACAGAGTGATGAAGAGGAGTCAGAGTGATGAGGAGGTGCAAGAATAATGAGGAGGAGTCAGAGTGAGGAAGAGGAGTCAGAGTGATGAAGAGGAGTCAGAGTGATGAGGAGGTGCAAGAATAATGAGGAGGAGTCAGAGTGAGGAAGAGGAGTCAGAGTGATGAAGAGGAGTCAGAGTGATGAAGAGGAGTCAGAGTGATGAAGAGGAGTCAGAGTGATGAAGAGGAGTCAGAGTGATGAAGAGGAGTCAGAGTGAGGAAGAGGAGTCAGAGTGATGAAGAGGAGTCAGAGTGATGAAGAGCAGTCAGAGTGATGAAGAGGAGTCAGAGTGATGAAGAGGAGTCAGAGTGATGAAGAGGAGTCAGAGTGATGAGGAGGAGTCAGAGTGATGAAGAGGAGTCAGAGTGATGGGGAGGAGTCAGAGTGATGAAGAGGAGTCAGAGTGATGAGGAGGTGCAAGAATAATGAGGAGGAGTCAGAGTGATGGGGAGGAGTCAGAGTAATGAAGAGGAGTCAGAGTGATGGGGAGGAGACAGAGTGATGAAGAGGAGTCAGAGTGATGAAGAGGAGTCAGAGTGATGAGGAGGAGTCAGAGTGATGAAGAGGAGTCAGAGTGATGGGGAGGAGACAGAGTGATGAAGAGGAGTCAGAGTGATGAGGAGGTGCAAGAATAATGAGGAGGAGTCAGAGTGAGGAAGAGGAGTCAGAGTGATGAAGAGGAGTCAGAGTGATGAGGAGGTGCAAGAATAATGAGGAGGAGTCAGAGTGAGGAAGAGGAGTCAGAGTGATGAAGAAGAGTCAGAATGATGGGGAGGAGTCAGAGTGATGGGGAGGAGTCAGAGTGATGAGGAAGAGTCAGAGTGATGAGGAGGAGTCATGGTGATGGGGAGGAGTCAGAGTGATGAGGAGGAGTCAGAGTGATGGGAAGGAGTCAGAGTGATGAAGAGGAGTCAGAGTGATGGGGAGGAGTCAGAGTGATGAGGAGGAGTCAGAGTGAGGAAGAGGAGTCAGAGTGATGAAGAGAAGTCAGAGTGATGGGAAGGATGCAGAGTGATGAGGAGGAGTCAGAGTGAGGAAGAGGAGTCAGAGTGATGAAGAGGAGTCAGAGTGATGAAGGGAGTCAGAGTGATGAAGAGGAGTCAGAGTGATGAGGAGGAGTCAGAGTGATGAAGAGGAGTCAGAGTTATGAAGAGGAGTCAGAGTGATGGGGAGGAGACAGAGTGATGAAGAGGAGTCAGAGTGATGAGGAGGTGCAAGAATAATGAGGAGGAGTCAGAGTGATGAAGAAGAGTCAGAATGATGGGGAGGAGTCAGAGTGATGAAGATGAGTCAGAGTGAAGAGGAGGAGTCAGAGTGATGAAGAGGAGTCAGAGTGATGGGAAGGAGTCAGAGTGATGAAGAAGAGTCAGAGTGATGAGGAGGTGCAAGAATAATGAGGAGGAGTAAGAGTGAGGAAGAGGAGTCAGAGTGATGAAGAGGAGTCAGAGTGATGAGGAGGTGCAAGAATAATAGGAGGAGTCAGAGTGAGGAAGAGGAGTCAGAGTGATGAAGAAGAGTCAGAGTGATGGGGAGGAGTCAGAGTGATGAGGAAGAGTCAGAGTGATGAAGAGGAGTCAGAGTGATGAAGAGGAGTCAGAGTGATGGGGAGAAGACAGAGTGATGGGAAGGATGCAGAGTGATGAGGAGGAGTCAGAGTGATGGGAAGGAGTCAGAGTGATGAAGAGGAGTCAGAGTGATGAGGAGGAGTCAGAGTGATGAGGAGGAGTCAGAGTGAGGAAGAGGAGTCAGAGTAATGAAGAGGAGTCAGAGTGATGGGGAGAAGACAGAGTGATGGGAAGGATGCAGAGTGATGAGGAGGAGTCAAAGTGAGGAAGAGGAGTCAGAGTGATGAAGAGGAGTCAGAGTGATGAAGAGGAGTCAAAGTGAGGAAGAGGAGTCAGAGTGATGAAGAGGAGTCAGAGTGATGAGGAGGAGTCAAAGTGAGGAAGAGGAGTCAGAGTGATGAAGAGGAGTCAGAGTGATGAAGAGGAGTCAGAGTGATGAAGAGGAGTCAGAGTGATGAAGAGCAGTCAAAGTGAGGAAGAGGAGTCAGAGTGATGAAGAGGAGTCAGAGTGATGAAGAGCAGTCAGAGTGATGAAGAGGAGTCAGAGTGATGAAGAGGAGTCAGAGTAATGAAGAGGAGTCAGAGTGATGGGGAGAAGACAGAGTGATGGGAAGGATGCAGAGTGATGAGGAGGAGTCAAAGTGAGGAAGAGGAGTCAGAGTGATGAAGAGGAGTCAGAGTGATGAAGAGCAGTCAGAGTGATGAAGAGGAGTCAGAGTGATGAGGAGGAGTCAGAGTGATGAAGAGGAGTCAGAGTGATGGGGAGGAGTCAGAGTGATGAGGAAGAGTCAGAGTGATGAGGAGGAGTCATGGTGACGGGGAGGAGTCAGAGTGATGAGGAGGAGTCAGAGTGATGGGAAGGAGTCAGAGTTATGAAGAGGAGTCAGAGTGATGGGGAGGAGTCAGAGTGATGAGGAGGAGTCAGAGTGAGGAAGAGGAGTCAGAGTGATGAAGAGGAGTCAGAGTGATGAAGGGCAGTCAGAGTGATGAAGAGGAGTCAGAGTGATGAGGAGGAGTCAGAGTTATGAAGAGGAGTCAGAGTGATGAAGAGCAGTCAGAGTGATGAAGAGGAGTCAGAATGATGGGGAGGAGTCAGAGTGATGGGGAGGAGTCAGAGTGATGAGGAAGAGTCAGAGTGATGAGGAGGAGTCATGGTGATGGGGAGGAGTCAGGGTGATGAAGAGGAGTCAGAGTGATGAAGAGGAGTCAGAGTGATGGGGAGGAGACAGAGTGATGAAGAGGAGTCAGAGTGATGAGGAGGAGTCAGAGTGAGGAAGAGGAGTCAGAGTGATGAAGAAGAGTCAGAATGATGGGGAGGAGTCAGAGTGATGGGGAGGAGTCAGAGTGATGGGAAGGATGCAGAGTGATGAGGAGGAGTCAGAGTGATGAGGAGGAGTCAGAGTGAGGAAGAGGAGTCAGAGTGATGAGGAGGAGTCAGAGTGATGAGGAGGTGCAAGAATAATGAGGAGGAGTCAGAGTGATGGGGAGGAGACAGAGTGATGAAGAGGAGTCAGAGTGATGAGGAGGAGTCAGAGTGATGAAGAGGAGTCAGAGTGATGGGGAGGAGACAGAGTGATGAAGAGGAGTCAGAGTGATGAGGAGGTGTAAGAATAATGAGGAGGAGTCAGAGTGAGGAAGAGGAGTCAGAGTGATGAAGAGGAGTCAGAGTGACTACGAGGTGCAAGAATAATAGGAGGAGTCAGAGTGAGGAAGAGGAGTCAGAGTGATGAAGAAGAGTCAGAGTGATGGGGAGGAGTCAGAGTGATGAGGAAGAGTCATGGTGATGGGGAGGAGTCAGAGTGAGGAAGAGGAGTCAGAGTGATGAAGAAGAGTCAGAGTGATGAGGAAGAGTCAGAGTGATGAGGAAGAGTCATGGTGATGGGGAGGAGTCAGAGTGATGAAGAGGAGTCAGAGTGATGAAGAGGAGTCAGAGTGATGGGGAGAAGACAGAGTGATGGGAAGGATGCAGAGTGATGAGGAGGAGTCAGAGTGATGGGAAGGAGTCAGAGTGATGAAGAGGAGTCAGAGTGATGAGGAGGAGTCAGAGTGATGAGGAGGAGTCAGAGTGAGGAAGAGGAGTCAGAGTAATGAAGAGGAGTCAGAGTGATGGGGAGAAGACAGAGTGATGGGAAGGATTCAGAGTGATGAGGAGGAGTCAGAGTGATGAGGAGGAGTCAGAGTGAGGAAGAGGAGTCAGAGTGATGAAGAGGAGTCAGAGTGATGAAGAGCAGTCAGAGTGATGAAGAGGAGTCAGAGTGATGAAGAGCAGTCAAAGTGAGGAAGAGGAGTCAGAGTGATGAAGAGCAGTCAGAGTGATGAAGAGGAGTCAGAGTGATGAAGAGGAGTCAGAGTGATGAAGAGGAGTCAGAGTGATGAGGAGGAGTCAGAGTGATGAAGAGGAGTCAGAGTGATGAGGAGGAGTCAGAGTGATGAAGAGGAGTCAGAGTGATGGGGAGGATGGGGAGGAGACAGAGTGATGAAGAGGAGTCAGAGTGATGAGGAGGTGCAAGAATAATGAGGAGGAGTCAGAGTGAGGAAGAGGAGTCAGAGTGATGAAGGAGAGTCAGAATGATGGGGAGGAGTCAGAGTGATGGGAAGGAGTCAGAGTGATGAGGAAGAGTCAGAGTGATGAGGAGGAGTCAGAGTGATGGGGAGGAGTCAGAGTGATGAGGAGGAGTCAGAGTGATGAGGAGGAGTCAGAGTGATGGGAGGAGTCAGAGTGATGAGGAGGAGTCAGAGTGATGGGAAGGAGTCAGAGTTATGAAGAGGAGTCAGAGTGATGGGGAGGAGTCAGAGTGATGAGGAGGAGTCAGAGTGATGGGGAGGAGACAGAGTGATGAAGAGGAGTCAGAGTGATGAGGAGGAGTCAGAGTGATGAAGAGGAGTCAGAGTTATGGGGAGGAGACAGAGTGATGAAGAGGAGTCAGAGTGATGAGGAGGTGCAAGAATAATGAGGAGGAGTCAGAGTGACGAAGAGGAGTCAGAGTGATGAAGAGGAGTCAGAGTGATGAGGAGGTGCAAGAATAATGAGGAGGAGTCAGAGTGATGGGGAGGAGTCAGAGTAATGAAGAGGAGTCAGAGTGATGGGGAGGAGACAGAGTGATGAAGAGGAGTCAGAGTGATGAGGAGGTGCAAGAATAATGAGGAGGAGTCAGAGTGATGGGGAGGAGTCAGAGTAATGAAGAGGAGTCAGAGTGATGGGGAGGAGACAGAGTGATGAAGAGGAGTCAGAGTGATGAAGAGGAGTCAGAGTGATGAGGAGGAGTCAGAGTGATGAAGAGGAGTCAGAGTGATGTGGAGGAGACAGAGTGATGAAGAGGAGTCAGAGTGATGAGGAGGTGCAAGAATAATGAGGAGGAGTCAGAGTGATGGGGAGGAGTCAGAGTAATGAAGAGGAGTCAGAGTGATGGGGAGGAGACAGAGTGATGAAGAGGAGTCAGAGTGATGAGGAGGAGTCAGAGTGATGAAGAGGAGTCAGAGTGATGGGGAGGAGACAGAGTGATGAAGAGGAGTCAGAGTGATGAGGAGGTGCAAGAATAATGAGGAGGAGTCAGAGTGAGGAAGAGGAGTCAGAGTGATGAAGAGGAGTCAGAGTGATGGGGAGGAGACAGAGTGATGAAGAGGAGTCAGAGTGATGAGGAGGTGCAAGAATAATGAGGAGGAGTCAGAGTGAGGAAGAGGAGTCAGAGTGATGAAGAGGAGTCAGAGTGATGAAGAGCAGTCAGAGTGATCAAGAGGAGTCAGAGTGATGAAGAGGAGTCAGAGTCAGAGTGAAGAAGAGGAGTCAGAGTGAGGAAGAGGAGTCAGAGTGATGAAGAGGAGTCAGAGTGATGAAGAGGAGTCAGAGTGATGAAGAGGAGTCAGAGTGATGAAGAGGAGTCAGAGTGATGAAGAGGAGTCAGAGTGATGAAGAGGAGTCAGAGTGATGAGGAGGAGTCAGAGTGATGAAGAGGAGTCAGAGTGATGGGGAGGAGACAGAGTGATGAAGAGGAGTCAGAGTGATGAGGAGGTGCAAGAATAATGAGGAGGAGTCAGAGTGATGGGGAGGAGTCAGAGTAATGAACAGGAGTCAGAGTGATGGGGAGGAGACAGAGTGATGAAGAGGAGTCAGAGTGATGAAGAGGAGTCAGAGTGATGAGGAGGAGTCAGAGTGATGAAGAGGAGTCAGAGTTATGGGGAGGAGACAGAGTGATGAAGAGGAGTCAGAGTGATGAGGAGGTGCAAGAATAATGAGGAGGAGTCAGAGTGAGGAAGAGGAGTCAGAGTGCTGAAGAGGAGTCAGAGTGATGAGGAGGTGCAAGAATAATGAGGAGGAGTCAGAGTGAGGAAGAGGAGTCAGAGTGATGAAGGAGAGTCAGAATGATGGGGAGGAGTCAGAGTGATGGGGAGGAGTCAGAGTGATGAGGAAGAGTCAGAGTGATGAGGAGGAGTCATGGTGATGGGGAGGAGTCAGAGTGATGAGGAGGAGTCAGAGTGATGGGAAGGAGTCAGAGTGATGAAGAGGAGTCAGAGTGATGGGGAGGAGTCAGAGTGATGAGGAGGAGTCAGAGTGAGGAAGAGGAGTCAGAGTGATGAAGAGGAGTCAGAGTGATGAAGAGAAGACAGAGTGATGGGAAGGATGCAGAGTGATGAGGAGGAGTCAGAGTGAGGAAGAGGAGTCAGAGTGATGAAGAGGAGTCAGAGTGATGAAGGGCAGTCAGAGTGATGAAGAGGAGTCAGAGTGATGAGGAGGAGTCAGAGTTATGAAGAGGAGTCAGAGTTATGAAGAGGAGTCAGAGTGATGGGGAGGAGACAGAGTGATGAAGAGGAGTCAGAGTGATGAGGAGGTGCAAGAATAATGAGGAGGAGTCAGAGTGATGAAGAAGAGTCAGAATGATGGGGAGGAGTCAGAGTGATGAAGATGAGTCAGAGTGAAGAGGAGGAGTCAGAGTGATGAAGAGGAGTCAGAGTGATGGGAAGGAGTCAGAGTGATGAAGAAGAGTCAGAGTGATGAGGAGGTGCAAGAATAATGAGGAGGAGTAAGAGTGAGGAAGAGGAGTCAGAGTGATGAAGAGGAGTCAGAGTGATGAGGAGGTGCAAGAATAATAGGAGGAGTCAGAGTGAGGAAGAGGAGTCAGAGTGATGAAGAAGAGTCAGAGTGATGGGGAGGAGTCAGAGTGATGAGGAAGAGTCAGAGTGATGAAGAGGAGTCAGAGTGATGAAGAGGAGTCAGAGTGATGGGGAGAAGACAGAGTGATGGGAAGGATGCAGAGTGATGAGGAGGAGTCAGAGTGATGTCAGAGTGATGGGAAGGAGTCAGAGTGATGAAGAGGAGTCAGAGTGATGAGGAGGAGTCAGAGTGATGAGGAGGAGTCAGAGTGAGGAAGAGGAGTCAGAGTAATGAAGAGGAGTCAGAGTGATGGGGAGAAGACAGAGTGATGGGAAGGATGCAGAGTGATGAGGAGGAGTCAGAGTGATGAGGAGGAGTCAAAGTGAGGAAGAGGAGTCAGAGTGATGAAGAGGAGTCAGAGTGATGAAGAGTAGTCAGAGTGATGAAGAGGAGTCAGAGTGATGAAGAGGAGTCAGAGTGATGAAGAGTCAAGAGTCAGAGGAGTGAGTGGAAGAGGAGTCAGAGTGATGAAGAGGAGTCAGAGTGATGAAGAGGAGTCAGAGTGATGAAGAGGAGTCAGAGTGATGAAGAGGAGTCAGAGTGATGGGGAGAAGACAGAGTGATGGGAAGGATGCAGAGTGATGAGGAGGAGTCAAAGTGAGGAAGAGGAGTCAGAGTGATGAAGAGGAGTCAGAGTGATGAAGAGCAGTCAGAGTGATGAAGAGGAGTCAAAGTGATGAAGAGGAGTCAGAGTGATGAAGAGGAGTCAGAGTGATGGGGAGGAGTCAGAGTGATGAGGAAGAGTCAGAGTGATGAGGAGGAGTCATGGTGACGGGGAGGAGTCAGAGTGATGAGGAGGAGTCAGAGTGATGGGAAGGAGTCAGAGTTATGAAGAGGAGTCAGAGTGATGGGGAGGAGTCAGAGTGATGAGGAGGAGTCAGAGTGAGGAAGAGGAGTCAGAGTGATGAAGAGGAGTCAGAGTGATGAAGGGCAGTCAGAGTGATGAAGAGGAGTCAGAGTGATGAGGAGGAGTCAGAGTTATGAAGAGGAGTCAGAGTGATGAAGAGCAGTCAGAGTGATGAAGAGGAGTCAGAATGATGGGGAGGAGTCAGAGTGATGGGGAGGAGTCAGAGTGATGAGGAAGAGTCAGAGTGATGAGGAGGAGTCATGGTGATGGGGAGGAGTCAGGGTGATGAAGAGGAGTCAGAGTGATGAAGAGGAGTCAGAGTGATGGGGAGGAGACAGAGTGATGAAGAGGAGTCAGAGTGATGAGGAGGAGTCAGAGTGAGGAAGAGGAGTCAGAGTGATGAAGAAGAGTCAGAATGATGGGGAGGAGTCAGAGTGATGGGGAGGAGTCAGAGTGATGGGAAGGATGCAGAGTGATGAGGAGGAGTCAGAGTGATGAGGAGGAGTCAGAGTGAGGAAGAGGAGTCAGAGTGATGAGGAGGAGTCAGAGTGATGAGGAGGTGCAAGAATAATGAGGAGGAGTCAGAGTGATGGGGAGGAGACAGAGTGATGAAGAGGAGTCAGAGTGATGAGGAGGAGTCAGAGTGATGAAGAGGAGTCAGAGTGATGGGGAGGAGACAGAGTGATGAAGAGGAGTCAGAGTGATGAGGAGGTGTAAGAATAATGAGGAGGAGTCAGAGTGAGGAAGAGGAGTCAGAGTGATGAAGAGGAGTCAGAGTGACTACGAGGTGCAAGAATAATAGGAGGAGTCAGAGTGAGGAAGAGGAGTCAGAGTGATGAAGAAGAGTCAGAGTGATGGGGAGGAGTCAGAGTGATGAGGAAGAGTCATGGTGATGGGGAGGAGTCAGAGTGAGGAAGAGGAGTCAGAGTGATGAAGAAGAGTCAGAGTGATGAGGAAGAGTCAGAGTGATGAGGAAGAGTCATGGTGATGGGGAGGAGTCAGAGTGATGAAGAGGAGTCAGAGTGATGAAGAGGAGTCAGAGTGATGGGGAGGGAGAAGACAGGATGCAGAGTGGGAGGAGGATCAGAGTGATGAGGAGGAGTCAGAGTGATGGGAAGGAGTCAGAGTGATGAAGAGGAGTCAGAGTGATGAGGAGGAGTCAGAGTGATGAGGAGGAGTCAGAGTGAGGAAGAGGAGTCAGAGTAATGAAGAGGAGTCAGAGTGATGGGGAGAAGACAGAGTGATGGGAAGGAGTCAAAGTGAGGAAGAGGAGTCAGAGTGATGAAGAGGAGTCAGAGTGATGAAGAGCAGTCAGAGTGATGAAGAGGAGTCAGAGTGATGAAGAGCAGTCAAAGTGAGGAAGAGGAGTCAGAGTGATGAAGAGCAGTCAGAGTGATGAAGAGGAGTCAGAGTAATGAAGAGGAGTCAGAGTGATGAAGAGGAGTCAGAGTGATGAGGAGGAGTCAGAGTGATGAGGAGGAGTCAAAGTGAGGAAGAGGAGTCAGAGTGATGAAGAGGAGTCAGAGTGATGAAGAGGAGTCAGAGTGATGAAGAGGAGTCAGAGTGATGAAGAGGAGTCAGAGTGATGAAGAGGAGTCAGAGTGATGAAGAGGAGTCAGAGTGATGAAGAGGAGTCAGAGTGATGAAGAGGAGTCAGAGTGATGAAGAGGAGTCAGAGTGATGAGGAGGAGTCAGAGTGATGAAGAGGAGTCAGAGTGATGGGGAGGAGTCAGAGTGATGAAGAGGAGTCAGAGTGATGAGGAGGTGTCAGAGTGATGAGGAGGAGTCAGAGTGATGGGGAGGAGTCAGAGTGATGAAGAGGAGTCAGAGTGATGGGGAGGAGTCAGAGTGATGTCAGAGAGTCAGAGTCAGAGTGATGAAGAGGAGTCAGAGTGATGAGGAGGAGTCAGAGTGATGAAGAGGAGTCAGAGTGATGGGGAGGAGACAGAGTGATGAAGAGGAGTCAGAGTGATGAGGAGGTGCAAGAATAATGAGGAGGAGTCAGAGTGAGAAGAGGAGTCAGAGTGAGTGATGAAGAGGAGTCAGAGTGATGAGGAGGAGTCAGAGTGATGAGGAGGAGTCAGAGTGATGAAGAGGAGTCAGAGTGATGAAGGAGGAGTCAGAGTGATGGGGAGGAGTCAGAGTGATGGGGAGGAGTCAGAGTGATGAGGAGGAGTCAGAGTGATGAGGAGGAGTCAGAGTGATGGGGAGGAGTCAGAGTGATGAGGAGTCAGAGTGATGAAGAGGAGTCAGAGTCAGAGTGATGGGGAGGAGTCAGAGTGATGAGGAGGAGTCAGAGTGATGGGGAGGAGTCAGAGTGATGAAGAGGAGTCAGAGTGATGAGGAGGAGTCAGAGTGATGAGGAGGAGTCAGAGTGATGGAAGAGGAGTCAGAGTGATGAAGAGGAGTCAGAGTGATGAGGAGGAGTCAGAGTGATGAAGAGGAGTCAGAGTGATGAAGAGGAGTCAGAGTGATGAAGAGGAGTCAGAGTGATGAAGAGGAGTCAGAGTGATGAGGAGGAGTCAGAGTGATGAAGAGGAGTCAGAGTGATGAAGAGGAGTCAGAGTGATGAAGAGGAGTCAGAGTGATGAGGAGGAGTCAGAGTGATGAGGAGGAGTCAGAGTGATGAAGAGGAGTCAGAGTGATGAGGAGGAGTCAGAGTGATGAAGAGGAGTCAGAGTGATGAAGAGGAGTCAGAGTGATGAGGAGGAGTCAGAGTGATGAAGAGGAGTCAGAGTGATGAAGAGGAGTCAGAGTGATGGGGAGGAGTCAGAGTGATGAGGAGGAGTCAGAGTGATGAAGAGGAGTCAGAGTGATGAGGAGGAGTCAGAGTGATGAGGAGGAGTCAGAGTGATGAAGAGGAGTCAGAGTGATGAGGAGGAGTCAGAGTGATGAAGAGGAGTCAGAGTGATGAAGAGGAGTCAGAGTGATGAAGAGGAGTCAGAGTGATGAGGAGGAGTCAGAGTGATGAGGAGGAGTCAGAGTGATGAGGAGGAGTCAGAGTGATGAAGAGGAGTCAGAGTGATGGGAGGAGTCAGAGTGATGAGGAGGAGTCAGAGTGATGAGGAGGAGTCAGAGTGATGAAGAGGAGTCAGAGTGATGAAGAGCAGTCAGAGTGATGAAGAGGAGTCAGAGTGATGAGGAGGAGTCAGAGTGATGAAGAGCAGTCAGAGTGATGAAGAGGAGTCAGAGTGATGAAGAGGAGTCAGAGTGATGAAGAGGAGTCAGAGTGATGAGGAGGAGTCAGAGTGATGAGGAGGAGTCAGAGTGATGAAGAGGAGTCAGAGTGATGAGGAGGAGTCAGAGTGATGAAGAGGAGTCAGAGTGATGAGGAGGAGTCAGAGTGATGAGGAGGAGTCAGAGTGATGGAGAGGAGTCAGAGTGATGAGGAGGAGTCAGAGTGATGAGGAGGAGTCAGAGTGATGGGGAGGAGTCAGAGTGATGAGAGAGGAGTCAGAGTGATGAAGAGGAGTCAGAGTGATGAGGAGGAGTCAGAGTGATGAAGAGGAGTCAGAGTGATGAGGAGGAGTCAGAGTGATGAAGAGGAGTCAGAGTGATGAGGAGGAGTCAGAGTGATGAAGAGGAGTCAGAGTGATGAGGAGGAGTCAGAGTGATGAGGAGGAGTCAGAGTGATGGGGAGGAGTCAGAGTGATGAAGAGGAGTCAGAGTGATGAAGGAGGAGTCAGAGTGATGAGGAGGAGTCAGAGTGATGAAGAGGAGTCAGAGTGATGAAGAGGAGTCAGAGTGATGAAGAGGAGTCAGAGTGATGATGAGGAGGAGTCAGAGTGATGAGGAGGAGTCAGAGTGATGAAGAGGAGTCAGAGTGATGATGAGGAGGAGTCAGAGTGATGAGGAGGAGTCAGAGTGATGAGGAGGAGTCAGAGTGATGAGTGATGGAGGAGTCAGAGTGATGAGGAGGAGTCAGAGTGATGAAGAGGAGTCAGAGTGATGAAGAGGAGTCAGAGTGAAGAGGATCAGAGTGATGAGGAGGAGTCAGAGTGATGAGGAGGAGTCAGAGTGATGAAGAGGAGTCAGAGTGATGAAGAGGAGTCAGAGTGATGAGGAGGAGTCAGAGTGATGAGGAGGAGTCAGAGTGATGAGGAGGAGTCAGAGTGATGAGGAGGAGTCAGAGTGATGAGGAGGAGTCAGAGTGATGAAGAGGAGTCAGAGTGATGAGGAGGAGTCAGAGTGATGAAGAGGAGTCAGAGTGATGAGGAGGAGTCAGAGTGATGAAGAGGAGTCAGAGTGATGAGGAGGAGTCAGAGTGATGAGGAGGAGTCAGAGTGATGGGGAGGAGTCAGAGTGATGAGGAGAGTCAGAGTGAAGAGGAGTCAGAGTGATGAAGAGGAGTCAGAGTGATGAGGAGGAGTCAGAGTGATGAAGAGGAGTCAGAGTGATGAGGAGGATCAGAGTGATGAGGAGGAGTCAGGAGTCAGAGTGATGAAGAGGAGTCAGAGTGATGAGGAGGAGTCAGAGTGATGAGGAGGAGTCAGAGTGATGAAGAGGAGTCAGAGTGATGAGGAGGAGTCAGAGTGATGAAGAGGAGTCAGAGTGATGAGGAGGAGTCAGAGTGATGAGGAGGAGTCAGAGTGATGAAGAGGAGTCAGAGTGATGAGGAGGAGTCAGAGTGATGAAGAGGAGTCAGAGGAGTCAGAGTGATGAAGAGGAGTCAGAGTGATGATGGGAGGAGTCAGAGTGATGAAGAGGAGTCAGAGTGGAAGAGGAGTCAGAGTGATGAGGAGGAGTCAGAGTGATGAAGAGGAGTCAGAGTGATGGGGAGGAGTCAGAGTGATGAAGAGGAGTCAGAGTGATGGGGAGGAGTCAGAGTGATGAAGAGGAGTCAGAGTGATGAAGAGGAGTCAGAGTGATGAAGAGGAGTCAGAGTGATGAAGAGGAGTCAGAGTGATGAGGAGAGTGAGTGATGGGGAGGAGTCAGAGTGATGAGGAGGAGTCAGAGTGATGAAGAGGAGTCAGAGTGATGAAGAGGAGTCAGAGTGATGAAGAGGAGTCAGAGTGATGAAGAGGAGTCAGAGTGATGAGGAGGAGTCAGAGTGATGAGGAGGAGTCAGAGTGATGAAGAGGAGTCAGAGTGATGAAGAGGAGTCAGAGTGATGAGGAGGAGTCAGAGTGATGAGGAGGAGTCAGAGTGATGGGGAGGAGTCAGAGTGATGAGGAGGAGTCAGAGTGATGAGGAGGAGTCAGAGTGATGAGGAGGAGTCAGAGTGATGAAGAGGAGTCAGAGTGATGAAGAGGAGTCAGAGTGATGAGGAGGAGTCAGAGTGATGAGGAGGAGTCAGAGTGATGAGGAGGAGTCAGAGTGATGAGGAGGAGTCAGAGTGATGAAGAGGAGTCAGAGTGATGAAGAGGAGTCAGAGTGATGAGGAGGAGTCAGAGTGATGAAGAGGAGTCAGAGTGATGAGGAGGAGTCAGAGTGATGAAGAGGAGTCAGAGTGATGGGGAGGAGTCAGAGTGATGAGGAGGAGTCAGAGTGATGAAGAGGAGTCAGAGTGATGAAGAGGAGTCAGAGTGATGAAGAGGAGTCAGAGTGATGAGTGATGAGGAGGAGTCAGAGTGATGAAGAGGAGTCAGAGTGATGGGGAGGAGTCAGAGTGATGAAGAGGAGTCAGAGTGATGAGGAGGAGTCAGAGTGATGAGGAGGAGTCAGAGTGATGAGGAGGAGTCAGAGTGATGAAGAGGAGTCAGAGTGATGGGGAGGAGTCAGAGTGATGAAGAGGAGTCAGAGTGATGAGGAGGAGTCAGAGTGATGAGGAGGAGTCAGAGTGATGAAGAGGAGTCAGAGTGATGAAGAGGAGTCAGAGTGATGAAGAGGAGTCAGAGTGATGAGGAGGAGTCAGAGTGATGAGGAGGAGTCAGAGTGATGAAGAGGAGTCAGAGTGATGAAGAGGAGTCAGAGTGATGAAGAGGAGTCAGAGTGATGAGGAGGAGTCAGAGTGATGAAGAGGAGTCAGAGTGATGGGGAGGAGTCAGAGTGATGAAGAGGAGTCAGAGTGATGAGGATCAGAGTGATGAGGAGGAGTCAGAGTGATGGGGAGGAGTCAGAGTGATGAAGAGGAGTCAGAGTGATGAGGAGGAGTCAGAGTGATGAGGAGGAGTCAGAGTGATGAGGAGGAGTCAGAGTGATGGGGAGGAGTCAGAGTGATGGGAGGAGTCAGAGTGATGGGGAGGAGTCAGAGTGATGAGGAGGAGTCAGAGTGATGAAGAGGAGTCAGAGTGATGAAGAGGAGTCAGAGTGATGAGGAGGAGTCAGAGTGATGAGGAGGAGTCAGAGTGATGAAGAGGAGTCAGAGTGATGAAGAGGAGTCAGAGTGATGGGGAGGAGTCAGAGTGATGAGGAGGAGTCAGAGTGATGAGGAGGAGTCAGAGTGATGAGGAGGAGTCAGAGTGATGAAGAGGAGTCAGAGTGATGAAGAGGAGTCAGAGTGATGAGGAGGAGTCAGAGTGATGAGGAGGAGTCAGAGTGATGAAGAGGAGTCAGAGTGATGAGGAGGAGTCAGAGTGATGAAGAGGAGTCAGAGTCAGAGTGGGGAGGAGTCAGAGTGATGAGGAGGAGTCAGAGTGATGAAGAGGAGTCAGAGTGATGAGGAGGAGTCAGAGTGATGAAGAGGAGTCAGAGTGATGAAGAGGAGTCAGAGTGATGGGGAGGAGTCAGAGTGATGAAGAGGAGTCAGAGTGATGAGGAGGAGTCAGAGTGATGAAGAGGAGTCAGAGTGATGAGGAGGAGTCAGAGTGATGAGGAGGAGTCAGAGTGATGAAGAGGAGTCAGAGTGATGAAGAGGAGTCAGAGTGATGAGGAGGAGTCAGAGTGATGAGGAAGAGGAGTCAGAGTGATGAAGAGGAGTCAGAGTGATGAAGAGGAGTCAGAGTGATGAAGAGGAGTCAGAGTGAGGAAGAGGAGTCAGAGTGAAGAGAGTCAGAGTGATGAGAGGAGTCAGAGTGATGGGGAGGAGTCAGAGTGATGAAGAGGAGTCAGAGTGATGAGGAGGAGTCAGAGTGATGAAGAGGAGTCAGAGTGATGAGGAGGAGTGATGAGGAGGAGTCAGAGTGATGGGGAGGAGTCAGAGTGATGAAGAGGAGTCAGAGTGATGAGGAGGAGTCAGAGTGATGAGTCAGAGTGATGAGGAGTCAGAGTGATGAAGAGGAGTCAGAGTGATGAGGAGGAGTCAGAGTGATGAAGAGGAGTCAGAGTGATGAGGAGGAGTCAGAGTGATGAAGAGGAGTCAGAGTGATGAGGAGGAGTCAGAGTGATGGGAGGAGTCAGAGTGATGAAGAGGAGTCAGAGTGATGAGGAGGAGTCAGAGTGATGAGGAGGAGTCAGAGTGATGAGTCAGAGGAGTCAGAGTGATGAAGAGGAGTCAGAGTGATGAAGAGGAGTCAGAGTGATGAAGAGGAGTCAGAGTGATGAAGAGGAGTCAGAGTGATGAAGAGGAGTCAGAGTGATGAGGAGGAGTCAGAGTGATGAGGAGGAGTCAGAGTGATGAAGAGGAGTCAGAGTGATGAGGAGGAGTCAGAGTGATGATGGGAGGAGTCAGAGTGATGAAGAGGAGTCAGAGTGATGAAGAGGAGTCAGAGTGATGAGGAGGAGTCAGAGTGATGAGGAGGAGTCAGAGTGATGGGGAGGAGTCAGAGTGATGGGGAGGAGTCAGAGTGATGAAGAGGAGTCAGAGTGATGGGGAGGAGTCAGAGTGATGAGGAGGAGTCAGAGTGATGAAGAGGAGTCAGAGTGAGTGAGAGTGAGGAGTCAGAGTGATGAAGAGGAGTCAGAGTGATGAAGAGGAGTCAGAGTGATGAGGAGGAGTCAGAGTGATGAAGAGGAGTCAGAGTGATGAGGAGGAGTCAGAGTGATGAAGAGGAGTCAGAGTGATGAGGAGGAGTCAGAGTGATGAGGAGGAGTCAGAGTGATGAAGAGGAGTCAGAGTGATGAGGAGGAGTCAGAGTGATGAAGAGGAGTCAGAATGATGAAGAGGAGTCAGAGTGATGGGGAGGAGTCAGAGTGATGAGGAGGAGTCAGAGTGATGGGGAGGAGTCAGAGTGATGAAGAGGAGTCAGAGTGAGAGGAGTCAGAGTGATGGGGAGGAGTCAGAGTGATGAAGAGGAGTCAGAGTGATGAGGAGGAGTCAGAGTGATGAGGAGGAGTCAGAGTGATGGGGAGGAGTCAGAGTGATGAAGAGGAGTCAGAGTGATGAAGAGGAGTCAGAGTGATGAAGAGGAGTCAGAGTGATGAAGAGGAGTCAGAGTGATGGGGAGGAGTCAGAGTGATGAAGAGGAGTCAGAGTGATGAAGAGGAGTCAGAGTGATGAAGAGGAGTCAGAGTGATGAAGAGGAGTCAGAGTGATGAAGAGGAGTCAGAGTGATGAAGAGGAGTCAGAGTGATGAGGAGGAGTCAGAGTGATGAAGAGGAGTCAGAGTGATGAGGAGGAGTCAGAGTGATGAAGAGGAGTCAGAGTGATGGGGAGGAGTCAGAGTGATGGGAGGAGTCAGAGTGATGAGAGGAGTCAGATGAGGAGGAGTCAGAGTGATGAAGAGGAGTCAGAGTGATGAAGAGGAGTCAGAGTGATGAAGAGGAGTCAGAGTGATGAAGAGGAGTCAGAGTGATGAAGAGGAGTCAGAGTGATGAAGGAGGAGTCAGAGATGAAGAGGAGTCAGAGTGATGAAGAGGAGTCAGAGTGATGAAGAGGAGTCAGAGTGATGAAGAGGAGTCAGAGTGATGAGGAGGAGTCAGAGTGATGAAGAGGAGTCAGAGTGATGAAGAGGAGTCAGAGTGATGAAGAGGAGTCAGAGTGATGGGGAGGAGTCAGAGTGATGAAGAGGAGTCAGAGTGATGAAGAGGAGTCAGAGTGATGGGGAGGAGTCAGAGTGATGGGGAGGAGTCAGAGTGATGAAGAGGAGTCAGAGTGATGGGGAGGAGTCAGAGTGATGAAGAGGAGTCAGAGTGATGAAGAGGAGTCAGAGTGATGAGGAGGAGTCAGAGTGATGAAGAGGAGTCAGAGTGATGAGGAGGAGTCAGAGTGATGAGGAGGAGTCAGAGTGATGAAGAGGAGTCAGAGTGATGAAGAGGAGTCAGAGTGATGAAGAGGAGTCAGAGTGATGAAGAGGAGTCAGAGTGATGAGGAGGAGTCAGAGTGATGAAGAGGAGTCAGAGTGATGAAGAGGAGTCAGAGTGATGAAGAGGAGTCAGAGTGATGGGGAGGAGTCAGAGTGATGAAGAGGAGTCAGAGTGATGAGGAGGAGTCAGAGTGATGAAGAGGAGTCAGAGTGATGAAGAGGAGTCAGAGTGATGGGGAGGAGTCAGAGTGATGAGGAGGAGTCAGAGTGATGAAGAGGAGTCAGAGTGATGAAGAGGAGTCAGAGTGATGGGAAGAGGAGTCAGAGTGATGAAGAGGAGTCAGAGTGATGAGGAGTCAGAGTCAGAGTGATGAAGAGGAGTCAGAGTGATGAGGAGGAGTCAGAGTGATGAAGAGGAGTCAGAGTGAAGAGGAGTCAGAGTGATGAAGAGGAGTCAGAGTGATGAAGAGGAGTCAGAGTGATGGGGAGGAGTCAGAGTGATGAAGAGGAGTCAGAGTGATGAAGAGGAGTCAGAGTGATGAAGAGGAGTCAGAGTGATGAGGAGGAGTCAGAGTGATGAAGAGGAGTCAGAGTGATGAGGAGGAGTCAGAGTGATGAAGAGGAGTCAGAGTGATGAAGAGGAGTCAGAGTGATGAAGAGGAGTCAGAGTGATGAAGAGGAGTCAGAGTGATTGGGAGGAGTCAGAGTGATGGGGAGGAGTCAGAGTGATGAAGAGGAGTCAGAGTGAGGAGGAGTGAGTGATGAAGAGGAGTCAGAGTGATGAAGAGGAGTCAGAGTGATGAGGAGGAGTCAGAGTGATGAAGAGGAGTCAGAGTGATGGGAGGAGTCAGAGTGATGAAGAGGAGTCAGAGTGATGAGGAGGAGTCAGAGTGATGAAGAGGAGTCAGAGTGATGAAGAGGAGTCAGAGTGATGAAGAGGAGTCAGAGTGATGGGGAGGAGTCAGAGTGATGAAGAGGAGTCAGAGTGATGAAGAGGAGTCAGAGTGATGAAGAGGAGTCAGAGTGATGGGGAGGAGTCAGAGTGATGAAGAGGAGTCAGAGTGATGAGGAGGAGTCAGAGTGATGAGGAGGAGTCAGAGTGATGAAGAGGAGTCAGAGTGATGAGGAGGAGTCAGAGTGATGAAGAGGAGTCAGAGTGATGAAGAGGAGTCAGAGTGATGAAGAGGAGTCAGAGTGATGGGGAGGAGTCAGAGTGATGAAGAGGAGTCAGAGTGATGAAGAGGAGTCAGAGTGATGAGGAGGAGTCAGAGTGATGGGGAGGAGTCAGAGTGATGAAGAGGAGTCAGAGTGATGAGGAGGAGTCAGAGAGGAGGAGTCAGAGTGATGGGAAGGAGTCAGAGTGATGAAGAGGAGTCAGAGTGATGAAGAGGAGTCAGAGTGATGAGGAGGAGTCAGAGTGATGAAGAGGAGTCAGAGTGATGAAGAGGAGTCAGAGTGATGAGGAGGAGTCAGAGTGAGTCAGAGTGATGAGGAGTCAGAGTGATGAGGAGGAGTCAGAGTGATGAAGAGGAGTCAGAGTGATGAAGAGGAGTCAGAGTGATGAGGAGGAGTCAGAGTGATGAAGAGGAGTCAGAGTGATGAAGAGGAGTCAGAGTGATGGGAGGAGTCAGAGTGATGAGGAGGAGTCAGAGTGATGAGGAGGAGTCAGAGTGATGAGGAGGAGTCAGAGTGATGAAGAGGAGTCAGAGTGATGAAGAGGAGTCAGAGTGATGGGGAGGAGTCAGAGTGATGAAGAGGAGTCAGAGTGATGAGGAGGAGTCAGAGTGATGAGGAGGAGTCAGAGTGATGAGAGAGGAGTCAGAGTGATGAAGAGGAGTCAGAGTGATGAGGAGGAGTCAGAGTGATGGGGAGGAGTCAGAGTGATGAAGAGGAGTCAGAGTGATGGAAGAGGAGTCAGAGTGATGAGGAGGAGTCAGAGTGATGAGTCAGAGTGATGAAGAGGAGTCAGAGTGATGAGGAGGAGTCAGAGTGATGAAGAGGAGTCAGAGTGATGAGTCAGAGTGATGAAGAGGAGTCAGAGTGATGAGGAGGAGTCAGAGTGATGGGGAGGAGTCAGAGTGATGAAGAGGAGTCAGAGTGATGAAGGAGGAGTCAGAGTGATGAGGAGGAGTCAGAGTGATGAAGAGGAGTCAGAGTGATGAGGAGGAGTCAGAGTGATGAGGAGGAGTCAGAGTGATGAAGAGGAGTCAGAGTGATGAGGAGGAGTCAGAGTGATGGGGAGGAGTCAGAGTGATGAAGAGGAGTCAGAGTGATGAAGAGGAGTCAGAGTGATGGGGAGGAGTCAGAGTGATGAAGAGGAGTCAGAGTGATGAAGAGGAGTCAGAGTGATGGGGAGGAGTCAGAGTGATGAGGAGGAGTCAGAGTGATGAAGAGGAGTCAGAGTGATGAAGAGGAGTCAGAGTGATGAAGAGGAGTCAGAGTGATGAGGAGGAGTCAGAGTGATGAAGAGGAGTCAGAGTGATGAGGAGGAGTCAGAGTGATGAAGAGGAGTCAGAGTGATGAGGAGGAGTCAGAGTGATGAGGAGAGAGAGTGTCAGAGTGATGAAGAGGAGTCAGAGTGATGAAGAGGAGTCAGAGTGATGAAGAGGAGTCAGAGTGATGAAGAGGAGTCAGAGTGATGGGGAGGAGTCAGAGTGATGAAGAGGAGTCAGAGTGATGAGGAGGAGTCAGAGTGATGAGGAGGAGTCAGAGTGATGAAGAGGAGTCAGAGTGATGAGGAGGAGTCAGAGTGATGAAGAGGAGTCAGAGTGATGAGGAGGAGTCAGAGTGATGAAGAGGAGTCAGAGTGATGAGGAGGAGTCAGAGTGATGAAGAGGAGTCAGAGTGATGAAGAGGAGTCAGAGTGATGAGGAGGAGTCAGAGTGATGAAGAGGAGTCAGAGTGATGAAGAGGAGTCAGAGTGATGAGGAGGAGTCAGAGTGATGGGGAGGAGTCAGAGTGATGAAGAGGAGTCAGAGTGATTGGGAGGAGTCAGAGTGATGAAGAGGAGTCAGAGTGATGAGGAGGAGTCAGAGTGATGGGAGGAGTCAGAGTGATGAAGAGGAGTCAGAGTGATGAGGTCAGAGGAGTCAGAGTGATGAAGAGGAGTCAGAGTGATGAAGAGGAGTCAGAGTGATGGGGAGGAGTCAGAGTGATGAGGAGGAGTCAGAGTGATGGGGAGGAGTCAGAGTGATGAAGAGGAGTCAGAGTGATGAAGAGGAGTCAGAGTGATGAAGAGGAGTCAGAGTGATGAGGAGGAGTCAGAGTGATGAGGAGGAGTCAGAGTGATGGGGAGGAGTCAGAGTGATGAAGAGGAGTCAGAGTGATGGGGAGGAGTCAGAGTGATGAAGAGGAGTCAGAGTGATGAGGAGGAGTCAGAGTGATGAGGAGGAGTCAGGAGAGGAGTCAGAGTGATGAGGAGGAGTCAGAGTGATGAAGAGGAGTCAGAGTGATGGGGAGGAGTCAGAGTGATGAAGAGGAGTCAGAGTGATGAAGAGGAGTCAGAGTGATGAAGAGGAGTCAGAGTGATGGGGAGGAGTCAGAGTGATGAAGAGGAGTCAGAGTGATGAGGAGGAGTCAGAGTGATGAAGAAGAGGAGTCAGAGTGATGAAGAGGAGTCAGAGTGATGAGGAGGAGTCAGAGTGATGAGGAGGAGTCAGAGTGATGGGGAGGAGTCAGAGTGATGAAGAGGAGTCAGAGTGATGGGGAGGAGTCAGAGTGATGAAGAGGAGTCAGAGTGATGAGGAGGAGTCAGAGTGATGAGGAGGAGTCAGAGTGATGAAGAGGAGTCAGAGTGATGAGGAGGAGTCAGAGTGATGGGGAGGAGTCAGAGTGATGAGGAGGAGTCAGAGTGATGAGGAGGAGTCAGAGTGATGAAGAGGAGTCAGAGTGATGAAGAGGAGTCAGAGTGATGGGGAGGAGTCAGAGTGATGAGGAGGAGTCAGAGTGATGAGGAGGAGTCAGAGTGATGGGGAGGAGTCAGAGTGATGAAGAGGAGTCAGAGTGATGAGGAGGAGTCAGAGTGATGAGGAGGAGTCAGAGTGATGAAGAGGAGTCAGAGTGATGAGGAGGAGTCAGAGTGATGAAGAGGAGTCAGAGTGATGGGAGGAGTCAGAGTGATGGGGAGGAGTCAGAGTGATGAGGAGGAGTCAGAGTGATGAAGAGGAGTCAGAGTGATGAAGAGGAGTCAGAGTGATGAAGAGGAGTCAGAGTGATGAGTCAGAGTGATGGGAGGAGTCAGAGTGATGAGGAGGAGTCAGAGTGATGAGGAGGAGTCAGAGTGATGAAGAGGAGTCAGAGTGATGAGGAGTCAGAGTCAGAGGAGTCAGTGATGGGGAGGAGTCAGAGTGATGAGGAGGAGTCAGAGTGATGAAGGAGGAGTCAGAGTGATGGGGAGGAGTCAGAGTGATGGGGAGGAGTCAGAGTGATGAGGAGGAGTCAGAGTGATGGGGAGGAGTCAGAGTGATGGGGAGGAGTCAGAGTGATGAGGAGGAGTCAGAGTGATGAGGAGGAGTCAGAGTGATGAAGAGGAGTCAGAGTGATGGAGGAGAGAGGACAGAGTGATGGGGAGGATGCAGAGTGATGAGGAGGAGTCAGAGTGAGGAAGAGGAGTCAGAGTGATGAAGAGGAGTCAGAGTGATGAAGGGCAGTCAGAGTGATGAAGAGGAGTCAGAGTGATGAGGAGGAGTCAGAGTTATGAAGAGGAGTCAGAGTGATGGGGAGGAGACAGAGTGATGAAGAGGAGTCAGAGTGATGAGGAGGTGCAAGAATAATGAGGAGGAGTCAGAGTGATGAAGAAGAGTC
Organism: Cromileptes altivelis; assembly: GCA_013133815.1. Taxonomy (NCBI): domain Eukaryota; kingdom Metazoa; phylum Chordata; class Actinopteri; order Perciformes; family Serranidae; genus Cromileptes; species Cromileptes altivelis. Next base: position 51,763,628 of record CM023133.1, read on the forward strand.
AGAATGATGGGGAGGAGTCAGAGTGATGGGGAGGAGTCAGAGTGATGAGGAGGAGTCAGAGTGATGAAGAGGAGTCAGAGTGATGGGGAGAAGACAGAGTGATGGGAAGGATGCAGAGTGATGAGGAGGAGTCAGAGTGAGGAAGAGGAGTCAGAGTGATGAAGAGGAGTCAGAGTGATGAAGGAGTCAGAGTGATGAAGAGGAGTCAGAGTGATGAAGAGGAGTCAGAGTGATGGGGAGGAGACAGAGTGATGAAGAGGACTCACAGTGATGAGGAGGTGCAAGAGTAATGAGGAAGAGTCAGAGTGAGGAAGAGGAGTCAGAATGTGATGTGATGGGGAGGAGTCAGAGTGATGAGGAAGAGGAGTCAGAGTCATGGTGATGGGAGGAGTCAGAGTGATGAGGAGGAGTCAGAGTGAGTGAAGAGGAGTCAGAGTGATGAGTGATGAGGAGTCAGAGTGATGAGGAGGAGTCAGAATGATGAAGAGGAGTCAGAGTGATGGGGAGGAGTCAGAGTGATGAGGAGGAGTCAGAGTGATGAATAGGAGTCAGAGTGATGAGGAGGAGTCAGAGTGAGGAAGAGGAATCAGAGTGATGAAGAAGAGTCAGAGTGATGAGGAGGCGTCAGAGTGATGGAGAGGAGTCAGAGTGATTGGGAGGAGTCAGAGTGATGGGGAGGAGTCAGAGTGATGAAGAGGAGTCAGAGTGATGGGGAGGAGTCAGAGTGATGGAGAGGAGTCAGAGTGATGAAGAGGAGTCAGAGTGAAGAGGAGGAGTCAGAGTGATGAAGAGGAGTCAGAGTGATAGGAAGGAGTCAGAGTGATGAAGAGGAGTCAGAGTGATGAGGAGGTGCAAGAATAATGAGGAGGAGTCAGAGTGAGGAAGAGGAGTCAGAGTGATGAAGAGGAGTCAGAGTGACTAGGAGGTGCAAGAATAATAGGAGGAGTCAGAGTGAGGAAGAGGAGTCAGAGTGATGAAGAAGAGTCAGAGTGATGGGGAGGAGTCAGAGTGATGAGGAAGAGTCATGGTGATGGGGAGGAGTCAGAGTGATGAAGAGGAGTCAGAGTGATGAAGAGGAGTCAGAGTGATGGGGAGAAGACAGAGTGATGGGAAGGATGCAGAGTGATGAGGAGGAGTCAGAGTGATGGGAAGGAGTCAGAGTGATGAAGAGGAGTCAGAGTGATGAGGAGGAGTCAGAGTGATGAGGAGGAGTCAGAGTGAGGAAGAGGAGTCAGAGTGATGAAGAGGAGTCAGAGTGATGGGAAGGAGTCAGAGTGATGAAGAGGAGTCAGAGTGATGAGGAGGAGTCAGAGTGATGAGGAGGAGTCAGAGTGATGAAGAGGAGTCAGAGTGATGAAGAGCAGTCAGAGTGATGAAGAGGAGTCAGAGTGATGAGGAGGAGTCAGAGTGATGGGGAGGAGACAGAGTGATGAAGAGGAGTCAGAGTGATGAGGAGGTGCAAGAATAATGAGGAGGTGTCAGAGTGATGGGGAGGAGTCAGAGTAATGAAGAGGAGTCAGAGTGATGGGGAGGAGACAGAGTGATGAAGAGGAGTCAGAGTGATGAAGAGGAGTCAGAGTGATGAGGAGGAGTCAGAGTGATGAAGAGGAGTCAGAGTGATGGGGAGGAGACAGAGTGATGAGGAGGAGTCAGAGTGATGAGGAGGAGTCAGAGTGAGGAAGAGGAGTCAGAGTGATGAAGAGGAGTCAGAGTGATGAAGAGGAGTCAGAGTGATGAGGAGGAGTCAGAGTGATGGGGAGGAGACAGAGTGATGAAGAGGAGTCAGAGTGATGAGGAGGAGCAAGAATGATGAGGAGGAGTCAGAGTGATGGGGAGGAGTCAGAGTGATGAAGAGGAGTCAGAGTGATGGGGAGGAGACAGAGTGATGAAGAGGAGTCAGAGTGATGAAGAGGAGTCAGAGTGATGAGGAGGAGTCAGAGTGATGAAGAGGAGTCAGAGTGATGGGGAGGAGACAGAGTGATGAAGAGGAGTCAGAGTGATGAGGAGGTGCAAGAATAATGAGGAGGAGTCAGAGTGAGGAAGAGGAGTCAGAGTGATGAGGAGGTGCAAGAATAATAAGGAGGAGTCAGAGTGAGGAAGAGGAGTCAGAGTGATGAAGAAGAGTCAGAATGATGGGGAGGAGTCAGAGTGATGGGGAGGAGTCAGAGTGATGAGGAAGAGTCAGAGTGATGAGGAGGAGTCAGAGTGATGGGAAGAAGTCAGAGTGATGAAGAGGAGTCAGAGTGATGGGGAGGAGTAAGAGTGATGAGGAGGAGTCAGAGTGATGAGGAGGAGTCAGAGTGAGGAAGAGGAGTCAGAGTGATGAAGAGGATTCAGAGTGATGGGGAGAAGACAGAGTGATGAAGAGGAGTCAGAGTGATGAGGAGGAGTCAGAGTGATGAAGAGGAGTCAGAGTGATGAAGAGGAGTCAGAGTGATGAAGAGGAGTCAGAGTGATGGGGAGGAGACAGAGTGATGAAGAGGAGTCAGAGTGATGAGGAGGAGTCAGAGTGAGGAAGAAGAGTCAGAATGATGGGGAGGAGTCAGAGTGATGGGAAGGAGTCAGAGTGATGAAGAGGAGTCAGAGTGATGAAGAGGAGTCAGAGTGATGAGGAGAAGTCAGAGTGATGAAGAGGAGTCAGAGTGATGGGGAGGAGACAGAGTGATGAAGAGGAGTCAGAGTGATGAGGAGGTGCAAGAATAATGAGGAGGAGTCAGAGTGATGAGGAGAAGTCAGAGTGATGAAGAAGAGTCAGAATGATGGGGAGCAGCCAGAGTGATGGGGAGGAGTCAGAGTGATGAGGAAGAGTCAGAGTGATGAGGAGGAGTCATGGTGATGGGGAGGAGTCAGAGTGATGAAGAGGAGTCAGAGTGATGAAGAGGAGTCAGAGTGATGGGGAGGAGTCAGAGTGATGAGGAGGAGTCAGAGTGATGAGGAGGAGTCAGAGTGATGAAGAGGAGTCAGAGTGATGAAGAGGAGTCAGAGTGATGGGGAGAAGACAGAGTGATGAAGAGGAGTCAGAGTGATGAGGAGGTGCAAGAATAATGAGGAGGAGTCAGAGTGAGGAAGAGGAGTCAGAGTGATGAAGATGAGTCAGAGTGATGAAGAGCAGTCAGAGTGATGAAGAGGAGTCAGAGTGATGAAGAGCAGTCAGAGTGATGAAGAGGAGTCAGAGTGATGAGGAGGTGCAAGAATAATGAGGAGGAGTCAGAGTGAGGAAGAGGAGTCAGAGTGATGAAGAGGAGTCAGAGTGATGAGGAGGTGCAAGAATAATGAGGAGGAGTCAGAGTGATGAAGAAGAGTCAGAATTATGGGGAGGAGTCAGAGTGATGAGGAGGAGTCAGAGTGATGAGGAGGAGTCAGAGTGATGAGGAGGAGTCATGGTGATGGGGAGGAGTCAGAGTGATGAAGAGGAGTCAGAGTGATGAGGAGGAGTCAGAGTGATGGGGAGAAGACAGCGTGATGGGATGGATGCAGAGTGATGAGGAGGAGTCAGAGAGATGGGAAGGAGTCAGAGTGATGAAGAGGAGTCAGAGTGATGAGGAGGAGTCAGAGTGATGAGGAGGAGTCAGAGTGAGGAAGAGGAGTCAGAGTAATGAAGAGGAGTCAGAGTGATGAAGAGCAGTCAGAGTGATGAAGAGGAGTCGGAGTGATGAGGAGGAGTCAGAGTGATGAAGAGGAGTCAGAGTGATGGGGAGGAGACAGAGTGATGAAGAGGAGTCAGAGTGATGAGGAGGTGCAAGAATAATGAGGAGGAGTCAGAGTGATGAAGAGGAGTCAGAGTGATGAGGAGGAGTCAGAGTGATGAAGAGGAGTCAGAGTGATGAAGAGGAGTCAGAGTGATGAGGAGGAGTCAGAGTGATGAAGAGGAGTCAGAGTGATGAGGAGGTGCAAGAATAATGAGGAGGAGTCAGAGTGAGGAAGAGGAGTCAGAGTGATGAAGAGGAGTCAGAGTGATGAGGAGGTGCAAGAATAATGAGGAGGAGTCAGAGTGAGGAAGAGGAGTCAGAGTGATGAAGAAGAGTCAGAATGATGGGGAGGAGTCAGAGTGATGGGGAGGAGTCAGAGTGATGAGGAGGAGTCATGGTGATGGGGAGGAGTCAGAGTGATGAGGAGGAGTCAGAGTGATGGGAAGGAGTCAGAGTGATGAAGAGGAGTCAGAGTGATGAGGAGGAGTCAGAGTGAGGAAGAGGAGTCAGAGTGATGAAGAGGAGTCAGAGTGATGAAGAGGAGTCAGAGTGATGGGGAGAAGACAGAGTGATGGGAAGGATGCAGAGTGATGAGGAGGAGTCAGAGTGAGGAAGAGGAGTCAGAGTGATGAAGAGGAGTCAGAGTGATGAAGAGCAGTCAGAGTGATGAAGAGGAGTCAGAGTGATGAGGAGGAGTCAGAGTGATGAAGAGGAGTCAGAGTGATGGTGAGGAGACAGAGTGATGAAGAGGAGTCAGAGTGATGAGGAGGTGCAAGAATAATGAGGAGGAGTCAGAGTGAGGAAGAGGAGTCAGAGTGATGAGGAGGAGTCAGAGTGATGAGGAAGAGTCAGAGTGATGAGGAGGAGTCAGAGTGATGGGAAGGAGTCAGAGTGATGAAGAGGAGTCAGAGTGATGAAGAGGAGTCAGAGTGATGGGGAGGAGACAGAGTGATGAAGAGGAGTCAGAGTGATGAGGAGGTGCAAGAGTAATGAGGAAGAGTCAGAGTGAGGAAGAGGAGTCAGAGTGATGAGGAGGAGTCAGAGTGATGAAGAGGAGTCAGAATGATGAAGAGGAGTCAGAGTGATGGGGAGGAGTCAGAGTGATGAGGAGGAGTCAGAGTGATGAAGAGGAGTCAGAGTGATGAGGAGGAGTCAGAGTGAGGAAGAGGAATCAGAGTGTTGAAGAAGAGTCAGAGTGATGAGGAGGAGTCATGGTGATGAAGAGGAGACAGAGTGATGAGGAGGAGTCAGAGTGATGAGGAGGAGTCATGGTCATGAAGAGGAGACAGAGTGATGACGAGGATTCAGAATGATGAAGAGGAGTCAGAGTGATGGGGAGGAGTCAGAGTGATGAGGAGGAGTCATGGTGATGGGGAGGAGTCAGAGTGATGGGGAGGAGTCAGAGTGATGAAGAGGAGTCAGAGTGATGGGGAGGAGTCAGAGTGATGAGGAGGAGTCAGAGTGATGAATAGGAGTCAGAGTGATGAAGAAGAGTCAGAGTGATGAGGAGGAGTCATGGTGATGAAGAGGAGTCAGAGTGATGAAGAGGAGTCAGAGTGATGGGGAGGAGACAGAGTGATGAAGAGGAGTCAGAGTGATGAGGAGGTGCAACAGTAATGAGGAGGAGTCAGAGTGAGGAAGAGGAGTCAGAGTGATGAAGAAGAGTCAGAATGATGGGGAGGAGTCAGAGTGATGGGGAGGAGTCAGAGTGATGAGGAAGAGTCAGAGCGATGAGGAGGAGTCATGGTGATGGGGAGGAGTCAGAGTGATGAAGAAGAGTCAGAGTGATGAGGAGGAGTCATGGTGATGGGGAGGAGTCAGAGTGATGGGGAGGAGTCAGAGTGATGAAGAGGAGTCAGAGTGATGAGGAGGAGTCAGAGTGATGAGGAAGAGTCAGAGTGATGAGGAGGAGTCATGGTGATGGGGAGGAGTCAGAGTGATGGGGAGGAGTCAGAGTGATGAAGAGGAGTCAGAGTGATGAGGAGGAGTCAGAGTGATGAGGAGGAGTCAGAGTGAGGAAGAGGAGTCAGAGTGATGAGGAGGAGTCAGAGGGAGGAAGAGGAGTCAGAGTGATGAGGAGGAGTCAGAGTAATGAGGAGGAGTCAGAGGGAGGAAGAGGAGTCAGAGTGATGAGGAGGAGTCAGAGTAATGAGGAGGAGTCAGAGGGAGGAAGAGGAGTCAGAGTGATGAGGAGGAGTCAGAGGGAGGAAGAGGAGTCAGAGTGATGAAGAAGAGTCAGAGTGATGAAGAAGAGTCAGAATCATGAGGAGGAGTCAGAGTGATCGGGAGGATGCATAGTGATGAAGAGGAGTCAGAGTTATAGGAAGGATTCAGAGTGATGAAGAGGAGTCAGAGTGATGAGGAGGAGTCAGAGTGATGAAGAGGAGACAGAGTGATGAAGAGGAGTCCGTGTGATGAAGAGGAGACAGAGTGATGAAGTGAGTTTGTCTTAATGAACCAATTCATCCTTTCACATGTGGGAGACGTGTTGTTGTGAATAAAGAATGAGTGTTACGGTTTGTCTCTGATGGCAGGTTGTTGGTTCAGGTTCAAACGGTGATGCTGGTGTCTTAACGTGTTTGTTAATAACTGTCACCAGCTCTGTGAGTTCTGACATAACCTGATGGATCAGAACTCTTGATCCCAGTGTGTCAGACTGAACCAGTTTGATCCCAGTGCGTCACACTGAACCAGTTTGATCCCAGTGTGTCACACTGACCCAGTTTGATCCCAGTGCGTCACACTGAACCAGTTTGATCCCAGTGCGTCACACTGACCCAGTTTGATCCCAGTGTGTCACACTGACCCAGTTTGATCCCAGTGCGTCACACTGAACCAGTTTGATCCCAGTGTGTCACACTGACCCAGTTTGATCCCAGTGCGTCACACTGACCCAGTTTGATCCCAGTGTGTCACACTGACCCAGTTTGATCCCAGTGTGTCAGACTGAACCAGTTTGATCCCAGTGTGTCACACTGAACCAGTTTGATCCCAGTGTGTCAGACTGACCCAGTTTGATCCCAGTGCGTCACACTGAACCAGTTTGATCCCAGTGTGTCAGACTGACCCAGTTTGATCCCAGTGCGTCACACTGAACCAGTTTGATCCCAGTGTGTCAGACTGACCCAGTTTGATCCCAGTGCGTCACACTGACCCAGTTTGATCCCAGTGTGTCACACTGACCCAGTTTGATCCCAGTGCGTCACACTGAACCAGTTTGATCCCAGTGTGTCAGACTGACCCAGTTTGATCCCAGTGCGTCACACTGAACCAGTTTGATCCCAGTGTGTCAGACTGACCCAGTTTGATCCCAGTGCGTCACACTGACCCAGTTTGATCCCAGTGTGTCAGACTGACCCAGTTTGATCCCAGTGCGTCACACTGAACCAGTTTGATCCCAGTGTGTCAGACTGACCCAGTTTGATCCCAGTGCGTCACACTGACCCAGTTTGATCCCAGTGTGTCAGACTGACCCAGTTTGATCCCAGTGTGTCACACTGAACCAGTTTGATCCCAGTGCGTCACACTGAACCAGTTTGATCCCAGTGTGTCAGACTGACCCAGTTTGATCCCAGTGCGTCACACTGACCCAGTTTGATCCCAGTGTGTCAGACTGACCCAGTTTGATCCCAGTGCGTCACACTGAACCAGTTTGATCCCAGTGCGTCACACTGAACCAGTTTGATCCCAGTGTGTCAGACTGACCCAGTTTGATCCCAGTGCGTCACACTGAACCAGTTTGATCCCAGTGTGTCAGACTGACCCAGTTTGATCCCAGTGCGTCACACTGACCCAGTTTGATCCCAGTGTGTCAGACTGACCCAGTTTGATCCCAGTGTGTCACACTGAACCAGTTTGATCCCAGTGCGTCACACTGAACCAGTTTGATCCCAGTGTGTCAGACTGACCCAGTTTGATCCCAGTGTGTCACACTGAACCAGTTTGATCCCAGTGCGTCACACTGACCCAGTTTGATCCCAGTGTGTCAGACTGACCCAGTTTGATCCCAGTGCATCACACTGAACCAGTTTGATCCCAGTGTGTCAGACTGACCCAGTTTGATCCCAGTGTGTCACACTGAACCAGTTTGATCCCAGTGTGTCAGACTGACCCAGTTTGATCCCAGTGCGTCACACTGAACCAGTTTGATCCCAGTGCGTCAGACTGACCCAGTTTGATCCCAGTGTGTCACACTGAACCAGTTTGATCCCAGTGCGTCAGACTGACCCAGTTTGATCCCAGTGTGTCACACTGACCCAGTTTGATCCCAGTGCGTCACACTGACCCAGTTTGATCCCAGTGTGTCACACTGACCCAGTTTGATCCCAGTGTGTCACACTGAACCAGTTTGATCCCAGTGTGTCACACTGACCCAGTTTGATCCCAGTGTGTCACACTGAACCAGTTTGATCCCAGTGTGTCAGACTGACCCAGTTTGATCCCAGTGTGTCACACTGACCCAGTTTGATCCCAGTGTGTCACACTGACCCAGTTTGATCCCAGTGTGTCACACTGACCCAGTTTGATCCCAGTGTGTCACACTGACCCAGTTTGATCCCAGTGTGTCAGACTGACCCAGTTGAGCAGCTCCAGTTTTCGGGGGTCGGTCTCTTCGGGCGGTTCAGGTTTGGTTTTGCCTGCTTTTCCTTTCTTGCCTCGAGCCTTCCCTTTTCCTCCTGCTCCTCCTGCTCCTCCTCCTGCTGCTCCTCCTGCTGCTCGCTGGGCCGGTGGACTTTTGGGGCGGTCTGAGGACAACGAGCTAACAGGCTGCAGAGACACAGATAATGATCCAATCACAGGGTTTAACTGGAAGACAAAGGTTCAAGATAAATTCACAGAAATCTTTCTCATTTTTCTACAGTTTAACTTTAGAGAGGACATAAACATGTCTCCATGTGTCCCACCAGAGGGACATAGACAGAGACAGAGACAGGAGGAGAGAGACAGAGGAACAGATACAGAGACAGGAGGATGGAGACAGAGACAGAAGGACAGAGACAGAGACAGGAAAACAGAGACAGGAGGATAGAGACAGAGACTGAGACAGAAGGACAGAGACAGAGACAGGAGGACAGAGACAGAGACCGAGACAGGAGGACAGAGACAGAGACAGAGACAGGAGGACAGAGACAGAGACTGAGACAGAAGGACAGAGACAGAGACAGAGACAGGAGGACAGAGACAGAGACCGAGACAGAAGGACAAAGACAGAGACAGGAGGACAGAAACAGAGACAGGAGGACAGAGACAGATAGAATCAGACTAACAGGCCAGTGGAGTCCATAGACGAAGATCTGACTGTGAGCGATGTCCACTCTGTTCCACGCCAACGCCAAACTCAGTTGATCAGACGCTGACGCATTTGTCCCTGAAACCAAAGGGACAGACATCAACACACGCTGGGTTCATCCATTCATTCATTCATAAACACAGCCTATTATAACATTCATTATAGATTATATATCATTATAAAGACCTCGATGAAACTGACTTTTCAGGAGCAGAGTACCTTGCCCAGGAATGGGACACCGGGGCCTCCTCCTGGAGCCAGAACCGAAGAGACAACATGGAGCTGTCACCCTGTGGGCCCACCACCCGCAGGGACAGAAATCGGGGTCAGGTGCATTGTGTGCCAGGCAGCAGGCAGGGGCAGGGCCCCCGGCGTGCCGATCCTTGGTGTCACGGACTGGCTTTTGGAATGTGGAATGACACCTCTCTGGTGGGGAAGGAGCCGGAGCTGGTGTGGGAGGTGGAGCGGTACCAACTAGATATAGTTGGGCCCACCTCCATGCACAGCACTGGTTTTGGAACCAAACTCTTGGAGAGGGGCTGGACTCTTGCTTTTGCTTAGGGTGAGAGGCGCCAGACAGGTGTGGGGATAATCACAAGCCCCCGGCTGAGCGCCGCCATGTTGGGGTTCTCCCCGGAGAATGAGAGGGTTATTGCAATGTGCCTGCGGGTCACAAAGAGAAGGTCTCTGACTGTTGTTTGTGCTTATGCACCACAGCAGTGCATAATACTTGGCCTTCTTGGAGTCTCTCTTGGAATCTCTCATCCTGCAAGGGGTGCCGGCTGGGGACTCCATAGTTCTCCTAGGGGACTTCCACGCTCATGTGGTCAATGACGGAGAAACCTGGAGGGGGGCGATTGGGAGGAACAGCCTGCCTGGTCTGAACCCGAGTGGTGCTTTGTTATTGGACTTCTGTGCGAATCATGGACTGGCCATAACGAACACCATGTTTGAGCATAGGGAGGTTCATAAGTGTACCTGGTACCAGAACACCCTAGGCCAAAGATCAATGATCAATCTTGTGGTCGTATCAACAGATCTGCGGCCGTGTGTCTTGGACACTCGGGTGAAGAGAGTAGCAGAGCTGTCAACTGATCACCTGGTGGTGAGTTGGATCAAATGGTGGGGGAGGCTGCCGGACAGACCTGGTAAACCCAAATGTCTAGTGAGGGTGAACTGGGAACATCTGGCTGAGGACCCTGTCCATGGGGTATTCCAATCCCACCTCCGGGAGAATTTCTCGTGCATCCTGGGGTAGGTTGGGGACATGGAGTCTGAGTGGGCCATGTCCAAAGCCTCCATTGTGGAGGCAGCTTCTAGGAGCTGTGGTCAGAAGGTTGTCGGTGCCTTTTGGGGCGGCAACCAAAGAACCCGCTGGTGGAGGGAAGCCGTCAGGCTGAAGAAGGAAGCCTTTCAGGTCTGGCTGGCCCAGGGTTCTCCTGAAGCAGCAGACAAGTACCGGTTGGCCAGAAGGGCTGCAGCTGTGGTGGTCACTGAGGCAAAAACCCAGTGTGGGAGGAGTTCGGGGAGGCTATGGCGATGGACTTTCGGTTGGCCTCAAGGAAGTTCTGGCAGACTGTTAACTGACTCAGGAAGGGAAAGTAGGGCTTGTGTCAGGCTGTGTTCTACAGAGAACAGAACTGCTGACCCAAACTGGGGACATCATGGGGCAATGGAAGGAGTACTTTGAGGAACCCAGCCACCACATCCACTGTGAACGAGGCAGAGCCTGAAGACTCGGGGTAACGCTCACCCATATCCCTGGCAGAGGTTGCTGAGTTAGTTAAAGAGCTCCCTTGTGGCAAGGCGCCAGGTGTAGATGAGATTCGCCCTGAGATGCTGAAGGCTCTTGGCACTATTGGGCTGTCTTGGCTGACACACCTTTTCAGTGTCACGTGGAGGTCGGGTACAGTGCCTGCAGAGTGGCAGACCGGGGTTGGGGTCCCCATCTTCAAATAATCAGTCAATCAATCAAATTTTATTTATATAGCACATTTTAAAACAAATCAATGTCATTCAAAGTGCTTTACATTTTGACTGAAAAATACAGAGAATAAAAAAGTAAAATCAGAAAAAGGACTGGGAATCTAATGCACACTGTGTCATACAGTAATGATTAATGATAATAAATAATAGAAGATAAAAACAAGAACAAAGTCAGGAGAATAGCAATGATTAAAAAAAATACAGATAAGACCACTGAATAAAAACAAAAGTGAAAATAAAAACAAAATGCAAGAAAACATATAGAGGGGTCCAGAGGGTGTGCTCAAACTATCGGGGCATCACGCTGCTCAGCCTCCCAAGTTTACTCCAGGGTGCTGGAAAGGAGGCTCTGACCGATTGTCAAACCTCAGATTCAGGAGGAGCAATGCGTATTTCTTCCTGGCCGTGGAACAGTGAACCAGTGGAGCAGCTCTTTACCCTTGCGAGGCTGCTGGAGGGGTCGTGGGAGTTTGTCCATCCAGTCTACATGTGCTTTGTGGACCTGGAGAAGGCTTACGACCGTGTCCCTTGAGGGTCTTGTGGGAGGTACTACGGGAGTACGGGGTGCCAGACTCACTGCTACGAGCCATCCGGTCTCTGTATGACCAAATTGAGAGCTGTGTCCGCATACGTGGTGTAAAGTCGAACGTGTTCTCGGTGGGTGTTGGCCTCCGCCAAGGTTGTCCCTTGTCATCAATCCTGTTTGTGATTTTCATGGACAGGATCTCGAGGCACAGCTGGGGGGAGGAAGGGGTCCGGTTTGGGGACCTGAGAATTGCATCTCTGCTTTTCGCAGATGATGTGGCTCTGTCGGCTCCATCTCACCGTGACCTCCAGCATGCACTGGGGCGTTTTGCAGCCGAGTGTGAAGCAGTTGGAATGAGAGTCAGCACCTCCAAGTCTGAGGCCATGGTTCTCTGTCGGAAACCGGTGGATTGCCCTCTTGGGGTTGGGGGAGAGTTACTGCCTCGTGCAAAGGAGTTCAAGTATCTTGGGGTCTTGGTCACGAGTGAGGGAAGAATGGAGCATGAGGGGTGTCTGGGGTGCTTTGCTTGGCCTGCTGCCCCCGTGACCCAGCCCCGGATAAGCGGATGAAAGTAGATGGATGGATGGATAAATAGATAGAAAGACTTCAGAGTCACAGGGAGGTCGGCTGAAGGTCATACACGTGATCAGTTTTCAACATCACTCAGTATGTTTCCATGGAAACAGTGAAGTGGAGCTACAGTCCCAGCTGGACGAGGACATCTAACTGGCCTACTGTCCTTGTCCCAGTATACAAGCACGGGAGGGGAATCCATTTATTGAGCCAAGTATGTGCGACTCCTCTACGATAGGTGGAGATATGCCCCCTTTCAGCTTGTTAGTATTGGACCTTTTTCCTGTTGACCTATTACGTCACAGACCAAACAATGGACAAACAAGTTAGCTACGGTTAGCTAGCAGCTAACTGCTACCATGGTGGACAACTTTACAGCTCTGTACATTTGGTCCGTCCAAAAAGTCACGGCTCTGGATGTAGATTTCTCCATGTTGTTACCGGCTTCTTCTTCTCTTACACATTTAATGCTATTGGACTTCCGGGTCAAAGCCCGGGGCGGAAACTGTGGAGCATGCTCAGAGCGCCTCGGCCAGTTTGGGTCTGATTGACTGTATACATGCAGGAGTCACATGATCTGGGTGTGTTAGTCCCACTGTGACACATTCACTGCAGGACCATTTCACTCACACTGACATGTTCACAGGGTTAGATCTGTTGTCATGGTAAAAGACTGAGTGATGTCATGTGACCTGTATAAATCTGTTGTGTTACCTTTGAGCAGTGCCGTTAGGATGGACATCTCAATGTCCTGCTGTCCCTCTGAGCCCATCCTGAACACTGTGATCTACACACACAACACACAACACCGTCAATTACACACAAAATACACAACATCTGCACACTGTGAGGAGACAGGAAGTGTCTGAGGGAAGTAAAGGAGGATGTGGACAGACAGAGCAGAGGTATAGAAGAACAGAGTCCATAGGAGGCTGTCCTACAGCAGGTCCAACACCTTTATCTGCACACATTTACACCTGGAGACATGTCTGTCCTCAACCACAACCCACCTACACCACATCTCGTCTTGTCTCGTCACATCTCATGAGAAACATGTTGAAATAACAGCTCTGTCCTGACTGATATAACGTCTCGTTTCATCTCGTCTTGACTCGACTCGTCTCGTCTCCTGATATAAACCAGAGAGACACTTGTCTGTCCTGTCAGCAGCTCTGTGAGTCTGTCTTCAATCACCACTGTCAGTTTAGCTGAATGTTATTATCCTAGGATAGACTGAAGACAGATTGAGGACAGACTGAGGACAGAGTAAGGACTGATTGAGGACAGACTGAGGACAGGCTGAGGACAGACAAGCTGAGGACAGACTGAGGACAAACAGACGTTAGGACAGACAGATTGAGGACAGACATTAGGACAGACAAGCTGAGGACAGGCTGAGGACAGACTGAGGACAGACAGGCTGAGGACAGACTGAGGACAGGCTGGGGACAGACAAGCTGAGGACAGACTGAGGACAAACAGATGTTAGGACAGACAGACTGCGGACAGACTGAGGACAAACAGATGTTAGGACAGACAGACTGAGGACAGACAAGCTGAGGACAGACTGGGGACAGACAAGCTGAGGACAGACTGAGGACAGACAGGCTGAGGACAGACTGAGGACTCATCAGAGACGGTTCAAACTGCTTAACAGATTCATGTGAATCTCCAGGTGAGCTGTGAACACGTGGGTTTAAACTCTTAAAGAGACAGTTCTGATTTATTGTGTCAGCAGCAGGTTAATCTGACTCTGAATCAGTTGAAGTGAATTGAAGTGATTTTATTTGACTTTGTGAGTGGCGTGCTGCTGCAGATGTTCTCGGGAAGAAGCAGAGGATTGTGGGATTAAATAAATGCTGAAGGGTCACAGAACAATCTCCATTAAACGCTGTAGTTTGGGGTCAAAGGTCAAACCTTTGTCATTATGTTAATGTCACAGTCAGCAGGTTCCTCTGTATTTTACTGTTTTACATCAGCAGAGCTGAGACCACGTTACCCACAATCCACTGTGACCATCAGTGATGACACTGATACATGAACATCAGATTGTACAGCAGGTCTGCAGCAGGTTTAACTGAAGCATTATAAATCCATTTGTACACTGTAGTCATGGAAACAGACCGAGTGATGGTATAAAAAGATAAAGTCAGTCTTTAAGGAGGCGGTCTGGGCGGTGGGTGGGTCACAACATGTAGGACTGTCTCCTCGAGGAGACCAAAGTACAGACGCCATGTGAACTCATTGTAAAGTGCGTCCATGTGTCTCCACCTGAACCTCACCTCTTTATGTTCGTTATGTAACGTCATTGCTGAGCCACCATATTGTAGAACATCATATAAACCCTCATTTACATTGAATCACGTGGGCTCACTGACCAACGCTGAAATAAAAAGTGCCATCCAAATGTTTTTTTTTTTAAACATAAAACATGATGTTTCAATATGTAAATCTGTCGATAATTATCATTCTGATAGTGTCGGACTGTGTGCTCCATAAAAGGAAGGTTCATACTGGAGCTGAAGGTCACCACTAACGTAACTGTGAGTCCAGTTTATTATAAAACTCCAACAGTTTATCCAACACACAAGAGAACGATCTCTGCTCCCTCTGTCTCTCAGTGAAAAACAAA
>CM023133.1:51781630-51841630 GCA_013133815.1 Cromileptes altivelis
CTGTCCAATGGTCGATCTGTTCAACAGTCAATCTGTCCAATGGTCGATCTGTTCAACAGTCAATCCGTCAAATGGTTGATCTGTCCAACAGTCCATCTGTCCAACAGTCTATACGTCAAACGGTTGATCTGTCAAGCTGTCAATCTTTCCAACGGTCAATCAGCTAAACGGTCGATTTGTCCAACGGTCAATCCGTCAAACGGTCGATCTGTCCAACAGTCAGTCCATCAAACAGACAATCTGTCCAATGGTCCATCTGTCAAACAGTCAATCCATCAAACAGTCGATCCGTCCAACAGTCGAACGGTCCATCTGTCCAGCTGTTGATCTGTGATGGTTCATGTTTCTAACTGTCCGAGTTTTAAAGTCAAACTGAATCAAGTCTGTCCTGCAGCAGATGTCTTATCTGGCTGAGAACCAAACTGAGTTTAGTGTACGAATGTCACTCACCCGTCTTCGCCACAGTATCTGTGTGCAAAGGAAATGATGTCAGAGGCACGACCGCTGCCATCACAGACAACAACAGGGACTGGGGGCTCCTCCCTGAGACTCTCCAACACAATGGAGATGACATTAGGCCCGCCCTCCAGGATCAGACACACCACTGGGACGCCCTGACCCAAACCTGACACACACAACACACACAGATCACACAATATACAACACACACATCATGCTGCTTCACATCTTCACATTGTTTCTCAGGATCTTTGATTTCACACTAACTGAATCATTTTATAATAAAGTTTTACATTGTTCTGCTCCCAGTCTTTGTGCTAAGCTAGGGTAACAGATGAAAGACGATAAAACAGACACACAGTCCTCAGTTTTTCATGTTTTCCTGTCCCTGAGAGGATGTCTGATTGTCCATAGCTGAGTCATGTTGGTGTTTTCGGTTAGTGGTGGATGAAGTGATGTCTGAGCCTCCCTCTGGTGTCCCTGCCTCACACACAGCTCCAGGCATAGGATGACAAGGGGAAACCCACAGGTCACATGATGTGTCTCATGTTTACTCCAGCAGGGCTAAAGGTTTCATCTGAGGACAGCACCTGATTGGCTGACAGGTGACCAGGTGGCTATTGGAGAGTTCTGATTTGTTTGTTGGCTGATTGAGTCCTGATCAACCAGCGCAGTTGCCAGAATAAAGTGTTTATTTGTAGGTTTATGCTACATTTATATGTTTTATATGTGACATCAGAACAAATGAAACACGTGTCTGAGATCGGACCGAACGCATCACATGTATCTGAGGAGAGAACGTGTTATCATTAGTTTGGGTGAACTGGCTCTTTAAAAAGCTGAGGCTACTCTACACTTCCTGTTTCTCTCAGGACAGCAGTGACTGGCTGTTTGAGCGTGTCACATGGTGTCACAGGTGCATGACTCACGTGTGTTGATTTTCTGCAGGGCAATGTGTTTCTCCAGCTGACGGCGGAGCCGCACCTCGGCGCCGTACTTCCCACTGGTCCCGTTATCAGACAGGATGAAGTGAGAGTGGCTGCTGTTCAGGATGGACAGCTTGCTGAGAGGGTTAGACATGGTCTGATAGGGCCGACTCACCTGGAAGGAACACATGTGATTGGTCTGATCAGAGGTGGGAGGAGCCACACATCAGTCTCAGGTCATTACGGGAAGGTGTTTAGTCTTTATAGAGCGGCTCTGTTTGTCAGTCTGTAGTTTCCTGTTCTGCTCTTTATTCCAACTGTAAAGTTCAAACTCTGGTTTGAGTCTGTGTGTTTCAGTATAAAATAAAAGTTTCCCAAACCCTTGTAAAGTCATTTACCCATGTGACTTTTCACACACACATGTGGTTATATTTAGCCAACACACACACACATGGTTACATTTGGCCAACACACACACGTAGATACGTTTAGCCGACACACACACGTGGTTACGTTTTGCCAACACACACACACATGGTTACGTTTAGCCAACACACACACGTGGTTACATTTAGCCAACACACGCACACGTGTGGTTATATTTAGCCAACACACACACATGGTTATGTTTAGCCAACACACACGCGTGGTTACGTTTAGCCAACACACACACATGATTACGTTTAGCCAACACACACAAGTGGTTACGTTATGCCAATACACACACACATGGTTACATTTAGCCTACACACACACGGTTACATTTAGCCAACACACACACGTGGTTACGTTTAGCCAACACACACATGTGGTTACGTTTAGCCAACACACACACATGGTTACGTTTAGCCAACACACATACGTGGTTACGTTTAGCCAACACACACGCATGGTTACGTTTAGCCAACAAACACACGTGGTTACGTTTAGCCAACACACACACGTGGTTACGTTTTGCCAACACACACGCATGGTTACGTTTAGCCAACACACACACGTGGTTACGTTTAGCCAACACACACACGTAGTTACGTTTTGCCAACACACACGCATGTTTACGTTTAGCCAACACACACACGTGGTTACGTTTTGCCGACACACACACATATGGTTACGTTTAGCCAACACACACACGTGGTTACATTTAGCCAACACACGCACACGTGTGGTTATATTTAGCCAACACACACACACATGGTTACGTTTAGCCAACACACACACGTAGATACGTTTTGCCAACACACACACACATGGTTACGTTTAGCCAACACACACACGTGGTTACATTTAGCCAACACACGCACACATGTGGTTATATTTAGCCAACACACACACATGGTTATGTTTAGCCAACACACACACACGTGGTTACGTTTAGCCAACACACACACATGATTACGTTTAGCCAACACACACACGTGGTTACGTTTTGGCTATACACACACACATGGTTACGTTTAGCCAACACACACACGTGGTTACGTTTAGCCAACACACACACGTGGTTACGTTTTACCAATACACACACACATGATTACGTTTAGCCTACACATACACATGGTTACATTTAACCAACACACACACGTGGTTACATTTAGCCTACACACACACATGGTTACGTTTAGCCAACACACACACGTGGTTACATTTGGCCAACACACACACATGATTACATTTAGCCAACACACACACATGGTTACATTTAGCCAACACACACACGTGGTTACGTTTAGTCAACACACACATGTGGTTACGTTTAGCCAACACACACACATGATTACGTGTAGCCAACACACACACATGGTTACATTTAGCCAACACACACACATGATTACATTTAGCCAACACACACACATGGTTACATTTAGCCAACACACACACGTGGTTACATTTAGCCAACACACACATGGTTACGTTTAGCCAACACACACACACACACATGTGGTTACGTTTAGCCAACACACACACATGATTACGTTTAGCCAACACACACATGGTTACGTTTAGCCAACACACACACATGGTTACATTTAGCCAACACACACACACGTGGTTACGTTTAGCCAACACACACATGTGGTTACGTTTAGCCAACACACACACAGTTACATTTAGCCAACACACACACAGTTACGTTTAGCCAACACACACACATGGTTACGTTTAGCCAACACACACACGTGGTAACGTTTAGCCACCACGGACAGACATGGTTACGTTTAGCCAACACACACACACACACGTGGTTACGTTTAGTCAACACACACACATGGTTACGTTTAGCCAACACGCACACACGTGGTTACGTTTAGCCAACACACACACGTGGTTACGTTTAGCCAAAACACACACATGGTTACCTTTTGACAACACACACACACACACACACGTGGTTACGTTTAGTCAACACACACACATGGTTACCTTTAGACAACACACACACACACACGTGGTTACGTTTAGTCAACACACACATGTGGTTACGTTTAGCCAACACACACACATGATTACGTTTAGCCAACACACACACATGGTTACGTTTAGCCAACACACACACATGATTACATTTAGCCAACACACACACATGGTTACATTTAGCCAACACACACACGTGGTTACATTTAGCCAACACACACATGTGGTTACGTTTAGCCAACACACACACATGATTACGTTTAGCCAACACACACATGGTTACGTTTAGCCAACACACACACATGGTTACATTTAGCCAACACACACACACGTGGTTACGTTTAGCCAACACACACATGTGGTTACGTTTAGCCAACACACACACAGTTACATTTAGCCAACACACACACAGTTACGTTTAGCCAACACACACACATGGTTACGTTTAGCCAACACACACACATGGTTACATTTAGCCAACACACACATGTGGTTACGTTTAGCCAACACACACACATGGTTACGTTTAGCCAACACACACACACACATGTGGTTACGTTTAGTCAACACACACACATGGTTACGTTTAGCCAACACACACACACACACGTGGTTACGTTTAGTCAACACACACACATGGTTACGTTTAGCCAACACACACGCACACACGTGGTTACGTTTAGTCAACACACACACATGGTTACGTTTAGCCAACACACACACACACACGTGGTTACGTTTAGTCAACACACACACATGGTTACGTTTAGCCAACACACACGCACACACGTGGTTACGTTTAGTCAACACACACACATGGTTACGTTTAGCCAACACACACGCACACACGTGGTTACCTTTAGCCAACACACACACGTGGTTACGTTTAGCCAAAACACACACATGGTTACCTTTTGACAACACACACACACACACGTGGTTACGTTTAGTCAACACACACACATGGTTACCTTTAGACAACACACACACACACACGTGGTTACGTTTAGTCAACACACACACATGGTTACGTTGAGCCAACACGCACACACATGGTTACGTTTAGCCAACACGCACACACGTGGTTACGTTTAGCCAACACACACACATTTACGTTTAGCCAAAACACACACAGTTACATTTAGCCAACACACGCACACGTGTGGTTATATTTAGCCAACACACACACATGGTTACGTTTAGCCAACACACACACATGGTTACGTTTAGCCAACACACACACAGTTACATTTAGCCAACACACACACATGGTTACGTTTAGCCAGCAAACACACGTAGATACGTTTAGCCAACACACACACATGGTTACGTTTAGCCAACACACACACAGTTACATTTAGCCAACAAACACACGTAGATAGGTTTAGCCAACACACACACATGGTTACGTTTAGCCAACACACACACAGTTACATTTAGCCAACACACACACATGGTTTCATTTAGCCACCACACGCACACGTGTGGTTATATTTAGCCAACACACACACATGGTTACGTTTAGCCAACAAACACACGTAGATACGTTTAGCCAACACACACACATGGTTACGTTTAGCCAACACACACACAGTTACATTTAGCCAACACACACACATGGTTACATTTAGCCAACACACGCACACGTGTGGTTATATTTAGCCAACACACACACACTTGGTTATGTTCAGCCAACAAACACACGTAGATACGTTTAGCCAACACACAACCATGGTTACGTTTAGCCAACACACACACGATTACGTTTAGCCAACACACACACAGTTACATTTAGCCAACACACACACATGGTTACATTTAGCCAACACACGCACACACGTGTGGTTATATTTAGCCAACACACACACATGGTTATGCTTAGCCAACACACACGTAGATATGTTTAGCCAACACACACACATGATTACGTTTAGCCAACACACTCACGTGGTTACGTTTAGCCAACACACACACGTGGTTACGTTTAGCCACCACGGACACACATGGTTACGCTTAGCCAACACACACACATGTTACATTTAGCCAACACACAGAAGTGGATACATTTAGCCAACACACACACACACACACACGTGGTTACGTTTAGTCAACATGCACACACGTGGTTACGTTTAGCCAAAACACACACATGGTTACGTTTAGCCAACACGCACACACGTGGTTACGTTTAGCCAACACACACACAGTTACATTTAGCCAACACACACACATAGATACGTTTAGCCAACACACACACATGGTTACGTTTAGCCAACACACACACAGTTACATTTAGCCAACACACACACGGTTACATTTAGCCAACACACGCACATGGTTACGTTTAGCCAACACACACACAGTTACATTTAGCCAACACACACACATGGTTACATTTAGCCAACACACACACAGTTACATTTAGCCAACACACACACATGGTTACGTTTAGCCAACAAACACACATAGATACGTTTAGCCAACACACACACATGGTTACGTTTAGCCAACACACACACAGTTACATTTAGCCAACACACACACATGGTTATATTTAGCCAACACACACACATGGTTACGTTTAGCCAACAAACACACGTAGATACGTTTAGCCAAAACACACATGGTTACATTTAGGCAACACACACACGATTACGTTTAGCCAACACACACACAGTTACATTTAGCCAACACACACACATGGTTACATTTAGCCAACACACGCACACGTGTGGTTATATTTAGCCAACACACACACGTGGTTACGCTTAGCCAACACACACGTAGATACGTTTAGCCAACACACACACATGATTACGTTTAGCCAACACACTCACGTGGTTACGTTTAGCCAACACACACGTGGTTACATTTTGCCAACACACACACACATGGTTATGTTTAGCCAACACACACACGTGGTTACATTTAGCCAACACACACACATGGTTACGTTTAGCCAACACACACACGGTTACATTTAGCCAACACACACACGTGGTTACATTTAGCCAACACACACATGTGGTTACGTTTAGCCAACACACACACATGGTTACATTTAGCCAACACACACATGTGGTTACGTTTAGCCAACACACACACATGGTTTCATTTAGCCAACACACACACGTGGTTACGTTTAGCCAACACAGACACGGTTACATTTAGCCAACACACACACGTGGTTACGTTTAGCCAACACACACACATGTGGTTACGTTTAGCCAACACACACACACACACACATGGTTACATTTAGCCAACACACACACATGGTTACATTTAGCCAACACACACACATGGTTACGTTTAGCCAACACACACACACACATGGTTACATTTAGCCAACACACACACATGTGGTTACGTTTAGCCAACACACACACACACACACACATGGTTACATTTAGCCAACACACACACGTGGTTACATTTAGCCAACACACACACATGGTTACGTTTAGCCAACACACACACGGTTACATTTAGCCAACACACACACGTGGTTACATTTAGCCAACACACACATGTGGTTACGTTTAGCCAACACACACACATGGTTACATTTAGCCAACACACACATGTGGTTACGTTTTGCCAACACACACACATGGTTTCATTTAGCCAACACACACACGTGGTTACGTTTAGCCAACACAGACACGGTTACATTTAGCCAAAACACACGTGGTTACGTTTAGCCAACACACACACATGTGGTTACGTTTAGCCAACACACACACACACACACATGGTTACATTTAGCCAACACACACACATGGTTACATTTAGCCAACACACACACATGGTTACGTTTAGCCAACACACACACACACATGTTTACATTTAGCCAACACACACACATGTGGTTACGTTTAGCCAACACACACACATGGTTACATTTAGCCAACACACACACGTGGTTACGTTTAGCCAACACAGACACGGTTACACTTAGCCAACACACACACACGTGGTTACGTTTAGCCAACACACACACATGGTTACATTTAGCCAACACACACACATGTGGTTACGTTTAGCCAACACACACACACACACACGTGGTTACATTTAGCCAACACACACACATGGTTACATTTAGCCAACACACACACATGGTTACGTTTAGCCAACACACACACACACATGGTTACATTTAGCCAACACACAGACGTGGTTACATTTAGCCAAAACACACATGTGGTTACGTTTAGCCAACACACACACATGGTTACATTTAGCCAACACACACACGGTTACATTTTGCCAACACACACACATTGTTACATTTAGCCAACACACACACGTGGTTACGTTTAGCCAACACACACACGGTTACATTTTGCCAACACACACACATGGTTACATTTAGCCAACACACACACATGTGGTTACGTTTAGCCAACACACACACACACATGGTTACATTTAGCTAACACACACATGTGGTTACGTTTAGCCAACACACACATGTGGTTACGTTTAGCCAACACACACACAGTTACATTTAGCCAACACACACACAGTTACGTTTAGCCAACACACACACATGGTTACGTTTAGCCAACACACACACGTGGTTACGTTTAGCCACCACGGACAGACATGGTTACGTTTAGCCAACACACACACACACACGTGGTTACCTTTAGTCAACACACACACATGGTTACGTTTAGCCAACACACACACACACACGTGGTTACGTTTAGTAAACACACACACATGGTTACCTTTAGCCAACACACACGCACACACGTGGTTACGTTTAGTCAACACACACACATGTGGTTACGTTTAGCCAACACACACACACACACACATGGTTACATTTAGCCAACACACACACATGGTTACGTTTAGCCAACACACACACACACATGGTTACATTTAGCCAACACACAGACGTGGTTACATTTAGCCAAAACACACATGTGGTTACGTTTAGCCAACACACACACATGGTTACATTTAGCCAACACACACACGGTTACATTTTGCCAACACACACACATGGTTACATTTAGCCAACACACACACATGTGGTTACGTTTAGCCAACACACACACACACATGGTTACATTTAGCTAACACACACATGTGGTTACGTTTAGCCAACACACACATGTGGTTACGTTTAGTCAACACACACACAGTTACATTTAGCCAACACACACACAGTTACGTTTAGCCAACACACACACATGGTTACGTTTAGCCAACACACACACGTGGTTACGTTTAGCCACCACGGACAGACATGGTTACGTTTAGCCAACACACACACATGGTTACGTTTAGCCAACACACACACACACACGTGGTTACGTTTAGTCAACACACACACATGGTTACGTTTAGCCAACACACACACACACACGTGGTTACGTTTAGTCAACACACACACATGGTTACGTTTAGCCAACACACACGCACACACGTGGTTACGTTTAGTCAACACACACACATGGTTACGTTTAGCCAACACACACACACACACGTGGTTATGTTTAGTCAACACACACACATGGTTACGTTTAGCCACCACACACACACACACGTGGTTACGTTTAGTCAACACACACACATGGTTACGTTTAGCCAACACACACGCACACACGTGGTTACCTTTAGCCAACACACACACGTGGTTACGTTTAGCCAAAACACACACATGGTTACCTTTTGACAACACACACACACACACGTGGTTACGTTTAGTCAACACACACACATGGTTACCTTTAGACAACACACACACACACACGTGGTTACGTTTAGTCAACACACACACATGGTTACGTTGAGCCAACACGCACACACATGGTTACGTTTAGCCAACACGCACACACGTGGTTACGTTTAGCCAACACACACACGTTTACGTTTAGCCAAAACACACACAGTTACATTTAGCCAACACACACACATGGTTACGTTTAGCCAGCAAACACACGTAGATACGTTTAGCCAACACACACACATGGTTACGTTTAGCCAACACACACACAGTTACATTTAGCCAACACACACACATGGTTACATTTAGCCAACAAACACACGTAGATAGGTTTAGCCAACACACACACAGTTACATTTAGCCAACACACACACATGGTTACATTTAGCCACCACACGCACACGTGTGGTTATATTTAGCCAACACACACACATGGTTACGTTTAGCCAACAAACACACGTAGATACGTTTAGCCAACACACACACATGGTTACATTTAGCCAACACACACACATGTGGTTACGTTTAGCCAACACACACACACACACACACATGGTTACATTTAGCCAACACACACACGTGGTTACATTTAGCCAACACACACACATGGTTACGTTTAGCCAACACACACACGGTTACATTTAGCCAACACACACACGTGGTTACATTTAGCCAACACACACATGTGGTTACGTTTAGCCAACACACACACATGGTTACATTTAGCCAACACACACATGTGGTTACGTTTAGCCAACACACACACATGGTTTCATTTAGCCAACACACACACGTGGTTACGTTTAGCCAACACAGACACGGTTACATTTAGCCAACACACACACGTGGTTACGTTTAGCCAACACACACACATGTGGTTACGTTTAGCCAACACACACACACACACACATGGTTACATTTAGCCAACACACACACATGGTTACATTTAGCCAACACACACACATGGTTACGTTTAGCCAACACACACACACACATG
Organism: Cromileptes altivelis; assembly: GCA_013133815.1. NCBI lineage: Eukaryota > Metazoa > Chordata > Actinopteri > Perciformes > Serranidae > Cromileptes > Cromileptes altivelis. The sequence continues at coordinate 51,792,174 of CM023133.1, forward strand.
GTTACATTTAGCCAACACACACACATGTGGTTACGTTTAGCCAACACACACACATGGTTACATTTAGCCAACACACACACGTGGTTACGTTTAGCCAACACAGACACGGTTACACTTAGCCAACACACACACACGTGGTTACGTTTAGCCAACACACACACATGGTTACATTTAGCCAACACACACACATGTGGTTACGTTTAGCCAACACACACACACACACACGTGGTTACATTTAGCCAACACACACACATGGTTACATTTAGCCAACACACACACATGGTTACGTTTAGCCAACACACACACACACATGGTTACATTTAGCCAACACACATGTGGTTACGTTTAGCCAACACACACACATGGTTACATTTAGCCAACACACACACGGTTACATTTTGCCAACACACACACATTGTTACATTTAGCCAACACACACACGTGGTTACGTTTAGCCAACACACACACGGTTACATTTTGCCAACACACACACATGGTTACATTTAGCCAACACACACACATGTGGTTACGTTTAGCCAACACACACACACACATGGTTACATTTAGCTAACACACACATGTGGTTACGTTTAGCCAACACACACATGTGGTTACGTTTAGCCAACACACACACAGTTACATTTAGCCAACACACACACAGTTACGTTTAGCCAACACACACACATGGTTACGTTTAGCCAACACACACACGTGGTTACGTTTAGCCACCACGGACAGACATGGTTACGTTTAGCCAACACACACACACACACATGGTTACCTTTAGTCAACACACACACATGGTTACGTTTAGCCAACACACACACACACACGTGGTTACGTTTAGTAAACACACACACATGGTTACCTTTAGCCAACACACACGCACACACGTGGTTACGTTTAGTCAACACACACACATGTGGTTACGTTTAGCTAACACACACACACACACACATGGTTACATTTAGCCAACACACACACATGGTTACGTTTAGCCAACACACACACACACATGGTTACATTTAGCCAACACACAGACGTGGTTACATTTAGCCAAAACACACATGTGGTTACGTTTAGCCAACACACACACACACATGGTTACATTTAGCCAACACACAGACGTGGTTACATTTAGCCAAAACACACATGTGGTTACGTTTAGCCAACACACACACATGGTTACATTTAGCCAACACACACACGGTTACATTTTGCCAACACACACACATGGTTACATTTAGCCAACACACACACATGTGGTTACGTTTAGCCAACACACACACACACATGGTTACATTTAGCTAACACACACATGTGGTTACGTTTAGCCAACACACACATGTGGTTACGTTTAGTCAACACACACACAGTTACATTTAGCCAACACACACACAGTTACGTTTAGCCAACACACACACATGGTTACGTTTAGCCAACACACACACGTGGTTACGTTTAGCCACCACGGACAGACATGGTTACGTTTAGCCAACACACACACATGGTTACGTTTAGCCAACACACACACACACACGTGGTTACGTTTAGTCAACACACACACATGGTTACGTTTAGCCAACACACACACACACACGTGGTTACGTTTAGTCAACACACACACATGGTTACGTTTAGCCAACACACACGCACACACGTGGTTACGTTTAGTCAACACACACACATGGTTACGTTTAGCCAACACACACACACACGTGGTTATGTTTAGTCAACACACACACATGGTTACGTTTAGCCAACACACACACACACACGTGGTTACGTTTAGTCAACACACACACATGGTTACGTTTAGCCAACACACACGCACACACGTGGTTACCTTTAGCCAACACACACACGTGGTTACGTTTAGCCAAAACACACACATGGTTACCTTTTGACAACACACACACACACACGTGGTTACGTTTAGTCAACACACACACATGGTTACCTTTAGACAACACACACACACACACGTGGTTACGTTTAGTCAACACACACACATGGTTACGTTGAGCCAACACGCACACACATGGTTACGTTTAGCCAACACGCACACACGTGGTTACGTTTAGCCAACACACACACGTTTACGTTTAGCCAAAACACACACAGTTACATTTAGCCAACACACACACATGGTTACGTTTAGCCAGCAAACACACGTAGATACGTTTAGCCAACACACACACATGGTTACGTTTAGCCAACACACACACAGTTACATTTAGCCAACACACACACATGGTTACATTTAGCCAACAAACACACGTAGATAGGTTTAGCCAACACACACACAGTTACATTTAGCCAACACACACACATGGTTACATTTAGCCACCACACGCACACGTGTGGTTATATTTAGCCAACACACACACATGGTTACGTTTAGCCAACAAACACACGTTGATACGTTTAGCCAACACACACACATGGTTACGTTTAGCCAACACACACACGATTACGTTTAGCCAACACACACACAGTTACATTTAGCCAACACACACACATGGTTAAATTTAGCCAACACACGCACACGTGTGGTTATATTTAGCCAACACACACACATGGTTATGTTCAGCCAACAAACACACGTAGATACGTTTAGCCAACACACAACCATGGTTACGTTTAGCCAACACACACACGATTACGTTTAGCCAACACACACACAGTTACATTTAGCCAACACACACACATGGTTACATTTAGCCAACACACGCACACACGTGTGGTTATATTTAGCCAACACACACACATGGTTACGCTTAGCCAACACACACGTAGATATGTTTAGCCAACACACACACATGATTACGTTTAGCCAACACACTCACGTGGTTACGTTGAGCCAACACACACACGTGGTTACGTTTAGCCACCACGGACACACATGGTTACGCTAAGCCAACACACACACATGTTACATTTAGCCAACACACACAAGTGGATACATTTAGCCAACACACACACACACACACGTGGTTACGTTTAGTCAACATGCACACACGTGGTTACGTTTAGCCAACACACACACATGGTTACATTTAGCCAACACGCACACACGTGGTTACGTTTAGCCAACACACACACGATTACGTTTAGCCAACACACACACAGTTACATTTAGCCAACACACACACATAGATACGTTTAGCCAACACACACACATGGTTACGTTTAGCCAACACACACACAGTTACATTTAGCCAAAACACACACATGGTTACGTTTAGCCAACACACACACATGGTTACGTTTAGCCAACACACACACACACACGTGGTTACGTTTAGTCAACACACACACATGGTTACGTTTAGCCAACACACACACACACACGTGGTTACGTTTAGTCAACACACACACATGGTTACGTTTAGCCAACACACACGCACACACGTGGTTACGTTTAGTCAACACACACACATGGTTACGTTTAGCCAACACACACACACACGTGGTTATGTTTAGTCAACACACACACATGGTTACGTTTAGCCAACACACACACACACACGTGGTTACGTTTAGTCAACACACACACATGGTTACGTTTAGCCAACACACACGCACACACGTGGTTACCTTTAGCCAACACACACACGTGGTTACGTTTAGCCAAAACACACACATGGTTACCTTTTGACAACACACACACACACACGTGGTTACGTTTAGTCAACACACACACATGGTTACCTTTAGACAACACACACACACACACGTGGTTACGTTTAGTCAACACACACACATGGTTACGTTGAGCCAACACGCACACACATGGTTACGTTTAGCCAACACGCACACACGTGGTTACGTTTAGCCAACACACACACGTTTACGTTTAGCCAAAACACACACAGTTACATTTAGCCAACACACACACATGGTTACGTTTAGCCAGCAAACACACGTAGATACGTTTAGCCAACACACACACATGGTTACGTTTAGCCAACACACACACAGTTACATTTAGCCAACACACACACATGGTTACATTTAGCCAACAAACACACGTAGATAGGTTTAGCCAACACACACACAGTTACATTTAGCCAACACACACACATGGTTACATTTAGCCACCACACGCACACGTGTGGTTATATTTAGCCAACACACACACATGGTTACGTTTAGCCAACAAACACACGTAGATACGTTTAGCCAACACACACACATGGTTACGTTTAGCCAACACACACACGATTACGTTTAGCCAACACACACACAGTTACATTTAGCCAACACACACACATGGTTAAATTTAGCCAACACACGCACACGTGTGGTTATATTTAGCCAACACACACACATGGTTATGTTCAGCCAACAAACACACGTAGATACGTTTAGCCAACACACAACCATGGTTACGTTTAGCCAACACACACACGATTACGTTTAGCCAACACACACACAGTTACATTTAGCCAACACACACACATGGTTACATTTAGCCAACACACGCACACACGTGTGGTTATATTTAGCCAACACACACACATGGTTACGCTTAGCCAACACACACGTAGATATGTTTAGCCAACACACACACATGATTACGTTTAGCTAACACACTCACGTGGTTACGTTGAGCCAACACACACACGTGGTTACGTTTAGCCACCACGGACACACATGGTTACGCTAAGCCAACACACACACATGTTACATTTAGCCAACACACACAAGTGGATACATTTAGCCAACACACACACACACACACGTGGTTACGTTTAGTCAACATGCACACACGTGGTTACGTTTAGCCAACACACACACATGGTTACATTTAGCCAACACGCACACACGTGGTTACGTTTAGCCAACACACACACGATTACGTTTAGCCAACACACACACAGTTACATTTAGCCAACACACACACATAGATACGTTTAGCCAACACACACACATGGTTACGTTTAGCCAACACACACACAGTTACATTTAGCCAAAACACACACATGGTTACGTTTAGCCAACACACACACATGGTTACGTTTAGCCAACACACACACAGTTACATTTAGCCAACACACACACATGGTTACATTTAGCCAACACACACACAGTTACATTTAGCCAACACACACACATGGTTACGTTTAGCCAACAAACACACATAGATACGTTTAGCCAACACACACACATGGTTACGTTTAGCCAACACACACACAGTTACATTTAGCCAACACACACACATGGTTATATTTAGCCAACACACACACATGGTTACGTTTAGCCAACAAAGACACGTAGATACGTTTAGCCAACACACACACATGGTTACATTTAGGCAACACACACACGATTACGTTTAGCCAACACACACACAGTTACATTTAGCCAACACACACACATGGTTACATTTAGCCAACACACGCACACGTGTGGTTATATTTAGCCAACACACACACATGGTTACGCTTAGCCAACACACACGTAGATACGTTTAGCCAACACACACACATGATTACGTTTAGCCAACACACTCACGTGGTTACGTTTAGCCAACACACACACGTGGTTACGTTTAGCCAACACACACACGTGGTTACATTTTGCCAACACACACACACATGGTTATGTTTAGCCAACACACACACGTGGTTACATTTAGCCAACACACACACATGGTTACGTTTAGCCAACACACACACGGTTACATTTAGCCAACACACACACGTGGTTACATTTAGCCAACACACACATGTGGTTACGTTTAGCCAACACACACACATGGTTACATTTAGCCAACACACACATGTGGTTACGTTTAGCCAACACACACACATGGTTTCATTTAGCCAACACACACATGTGGTTACGTTTAGCCAACACAGACACGGTTACATTTAGCCAACACACACACGTGGTTACGTTTAGCCAACACACACACATGTGGTTACGTTTAGCCAACACACACACACACACACATGGTTACATTTAGCCAACACACACACATGGTTACATTTAGCCAACACACACACATGGTTACGTTTAGCCAACACACACACACACATGGTTACATTTATCCAACACACACACATGTGGTTACGTTTAGCCAACACACACACATGGTTACATTTATCCAACACACACACACGTGGTTACGTTTAGCCAACACAGACACGGTTACACTTAGCCAACACACACACACGTGGTTACGTTTAGCCAACACACACACATGGTTACATTTAGCCTACACACACACATGTGGTTACGTTTAGCCAACACACACACACACACACGTGGTTACATTTAGCCAACACACACACATGGTTACATTTAGCCAACACACACACATGGTTACGTTTAGCCAACACACACACACACATGGTTACATTTAGCCAACACACAGACGTGGTTACATTTAGCCAAAACACACATGTGGTTACGTTTAGCCAACACACACACATGGTTACATTTAGCCAACACACACACGGTTACATTTTGCCAACACACACACATGGTTACATTTAGCCAACACACACACGTGGTTACGTTTAGCCAACACACACACGGTTACATTTTGCCAACACACACACATGGTTACATTTAGCCAACACACACACATGTGGTTACGTTTAGCCAACACACACACACACATGGTTACATTTAGCTAACACACACATGTGGTTACGTTTAGCCAACACACACACATGGTTACATTTAGCCAACACACACACATGGTTACATTTAGCCAACACACACACATGGTTACGTTTAGCCAACACACACACACACATGGTTACGTTTAGCCAACACACACACACACATGGTTACGTTTAGCCAGCTGCGTATCACGCTGATGAGTAAGAAGGTGTTTTCATTGGTGTCTGACTCCAGAAGTCACCGATCAAGCGTCGGTATTCAATGACCTCAGAGTGAGACCAGTTTGGTCTTTCAGCCGTAACAACCACAGTGACACCTCACAACTGCTGTGTCTCATAAAAATCAGAAATGTTCTTGAAGACAAGTGAATAATGTGTTTTTATTTAATCTTACATCTCTCCCAATGAGGTCCTCTTTGTTCTCCACGATGCCCCATGGTGCGATGCCAATGGCGCAGACTTTCCCTCTGGACTTTGACGAATGATCTTTGAGAGCATCTCCGACATGACGTATCACTCCTGAAACACCACAGAGATCAGGATCCTGTTAGAAGACGAGCGCTATGATGTCATGTGATGACTAAACAAAACATCATCCATCAGTTACAGGTGGAGCTGCTGACATGGGTCCCGTTTCAGGTTTGAATCACAGTCTGGATGATGTCAGTCATCGTGATGACTTTAAGAAGTTCATCATTTTCTGTCTCTATATCAGACAGTGAGATGTTCAGGGGTGGTTAGCTTAGCTTAGCTTAGCTTAGCATAAAGACTGTAAACAATCAGCCTGTCTCTGTCAACACGTCACGTCTCATTTGTTCCACATAAAAACCAGTAAGTTACTGGGACGGTACCAGTGCTGACTCCTCCGGTAAAGATCCAGGCTCCCGTGGTCACCGCTGCTTTGATCAATCCTTTTCCAAAAACCTGCTTCAGTTTTGGCGGCAGGTCGAAGTTCTGAAGTCCTCCGTGCACTGAGATCAGCAGCGTGGGGAGCTCCAGCTGCCACTCCTTCACCATCAGGTGGAGCAGGTGGTCCGGTTTGGAGTCATACGAGACCCGGATGTACTGGAGGAGGAGGAGGAGGAGGAGGAGAGGTATGACATTGATCCAGTGGTCCATTATTATGAAACCATAATAATAATAATGATAAATATTAAATAGCAAATCACCATGTCCTTGTTGATATGATGATAATGATGATAATGGTGATGATGGTTATAAATTAAATTTAAGTATAATATTAGAGCATACATTAACGTACCATGGCCTTGTTGACGTGTCCTCCTCCCTGGAACTCGATGACTCCATAGGCGTCGGTGGACGAGGTCTGGGTGTGTTTCAGAGGACTCCACCTCTCTGCAGGCTGGACCTCCACCTGAACCACAGGGGCCCCCTCCTCTTTGGCCCCTGGAGGGACCAAGGTGTGCTGCCCCACCAACTGACCACAACCACACCTGAACAACAACAACAACAACAACAACAACAACAACAACAACAACAACATGACAGTACAAACAGGAGATTAGATCCTTCAATCAATCAATTAATTTTATTTATAAAACCCAATATCACAAATCACAATTTGCCTTAGAGGGCTTTACAGCATATGACATATGACATCCCTCTGTCGTGACTGGCTGCAGCTGCAGAAGGAAACACTGATGGAGCTTCAGACTGATGTCATGTCACGTCATGTCACGTCATGTGACGTGTGGTGACCTGTAGAATCACATCATGTTCATGTGTCGACCATTAGAGAAAGAAGAAGCTGTGTCAGTGTTTGTTTCTGAGAGGAAGAGACCTCTGAGGATGATTCAGCTCCTCAACAATCAACACTGAAGGAATTCTAACCAGGAGAAGTTTCAGCTGGTTGTAATCTGTAACCTGTAATCCGCAATCTGTAATCTGTAATCTGCAACCTGTGATCTGTAATCTGCGACCTGTGATCTGTAATCTGCGACCTGTGATCTGTAATCTGTGATCTGTAATCTGCGACCTGTGATCTGTAATCTGAGATCTGTAATCTGTAATCTGTAATCTGTTATGTGTGAAGTGTGATCTGTAATCTGTAATCTGTGATCTGTAATCTGTAATTTGTAATCCTCACTGATAGACATCACTAACGCTGCTTTTCTGTGTCAGAAACATATTGGTACAGTGACACATGTGAGGCGGTCCAGGGGTCCGTTTCACAAAGCAGGTTCAACAAACTCTGAGTCTAATTCTGAACTCTGAGTTGATCTACTCTGAGATAGGAAACTCTGAGTTTCCGGTTCCAGAACAGCTGATTTGAATCAGTTTAATCAACTCGGAGTAGTTTCACCTGGAGTTAAGCGCGTGCATCACAACTATAAAAAGCCATCATCAATGGAGCCACGATTCGACGAGTCACCATGGCAACGGGGAAGAGGAGGGCTGCGCTTTTCACCCCACTAGAATTAGAAATCTTAATGCGCTCATACAGCTAGTTTGAACACGTTTCAAAAAGAAGTGCAACACCGCTGCAGCTGCAAAAGAGAGGGAGACGGAGTGGGAGAATAAGTTTAAATGTAGTTCTTTGCAATCACAATGATATTACAGGGGAAAACTGCTTGAATGGTAGCCTATTAATTTATTTCACTGAGGTGCAAGCCCGCGGGGGAGAAGCGCACTTGGCAGCAGTTTAGGATGAAATATAAAAACATTGCTAAGACCTCGGCATAATCTCATGGGGGTACCTCATTTTGATCATGTTTTACATTGTAAAGTAAATATTAAGTGGCTGTTTGACTGTGCAGTTGTTTTACCCCCAACATAATGCTGTTTTCACACACATGAATGTCTTCTCATCTATATCATGTTCTGTTAAATAATTAAGCCTATTTAAACTAACACAGACTTCTACTCAGCCAACAGAAAGAAGGCAGATGCCCGTAAAACGAGCACACCTCTCTGACCGCCCTGCACACAGTTGCCTTACTTAAGTGCTCAGCGCCTCCGACATTGTACAAAAAACTTCTATTTGCAAAGAAACGCAGCACAACACACAATATCTGCTAGGATGTGAGAGCATGACTACGATTGGTAATGTTGCAAATGTAAGGACGGGTTAGATGATGGACTGTGACGTGAAACGGTACTGCTCACAAAGATAATTGTGTGGAAATGCTAAAACATCTATGCGCGGTCTGATAACCATCTCCCGACGAATATTTAATTCTCTGCGCAGTAATGCTGCACCTTCATCCACGGGATCGTTATAAAAAGGACATGCCATGTAAGTGAAAAAAGTCGCCACCGACTGTGCCTAATGGACTTCTAATATACTGACTCTGATTTTTTAATGATTTTTTTTAAATGACAGACAGCAGAACGGCTACGCCAAAACTCGCCTGTTGACTGAATGAATGAGGAAATCAAACGGAGTGTATGGCTCTGAAAGAGCGCGGAGACAGAGAGAAACTCGAGGTTCATTGAGGAAAACCTGGTCCCGACCAGGTTAGGTTCATAGAGTCTGTTACTACGGTAACTGACCGAGAGCTTAAGTTACCTCTTTCTCTGAAACAGGCTAGAGTTACCCCTCTTTCTCTGGTTTGAGTTACCTCCCTTTTTGAAACGGAAAACTCAGACTTTCCCTCATTTCAGGGTTAACAGACTCTGAGTTTTCACTAAACCTGCTTTCTGAAAAGGACCCCTGGTGTGTTTGTACCTGCTGGTGTCTTTGCCGGGAATAATCTGGATACATTCTCTCTTCTGGAAAGTTCTCTCAATCCACACTCTCTGAGTCTGAGGACAAACAGGAAGTAAACAAACAAACAAACAAACATTTATCATGTAGGACAGGAAGTAAACAAACAAACAAACATTTATCATGTAGGACAGGAAGTAAACAAACAAACAAACATTTATCGTGTATGACCTGTAGGAATGAAGCAGGTTGGATAACGACCTGTCAAAGATCCAGTTAAACAACTAAACTTCAGCAGGTCTGATGAAGTCACCTGTCAGGTCAGACAATGACATCATGCAAAGAGCAAACATGACATCATCAGTGCTCCTCATGTTAAAAAAGGGAGAAGTTGTTTGTCATTGAGTTCTCTGTCTGAGCAGATTAAACAAAGCCAAATAGAGGTGAGTTTAAAACCAGAGGAAAGGAGAAGCTGTGAGTTGTTGGCACCTCAAGGTGTCCCCCAAGGTTCAGTTCTTGGCCCCCTCCTCTACATCCTGTAACCCTACTCCTCCCTCCTCTCCTCATGTCTGTAACCTTCATCTTGGATCAAACCCTCTCCTCTGACCAACACATCACGACACAGCATCATCCATCTCAGAAACATCGCCCACCTCAGCCCGGTCCCTCTGCTCCTCATCTGCACCTCCCTCGACCTCCCTCTGCTCCTCAGCTGCACCTCCCTCGACCTCCCTCTGCTCTTCAGCTGCAGACTCTCATTCACTCATTCATCACCTCCAGACTGAGACAGTCTCCTCCATGGTTCATCATCCAGAACTCAGCTGCTCGTCTTCACACACACTCCTGTGACCTCATCACCCCCGTCCTCCATAACCTCCACTGGCTCCCCATCCCTCATCGTATCCTCTTCAAACTCCTCATTGTCGCCTATCGTTGTCTCCACAACCTGCCCCCTGTTTGTTTGGGGTTTTTTTGTTTTGTTTTGTTTTCCGTTGTCTCGTTCAGCATCTCTATTCCTAAAATCTGCAGGAGATCTGCAGTTTTCTGTGTGTGGAAGCAGATTCAGTACGGACTGGATTGTTACTGAAGTCACTTTGATGATGGACATTTCAGATGAAGATAAATAGACGATGCGACAGGAGAAATTAGGAGGCAGATTAATGATGAAAACACAGAGACAACACATTTGAAACCTGCTGTCTGATTGATCACAATATTAAAATCTGCTCTGTCTCTTCCCGATCAGTTTGATTGATCCACAAAGAATCTAATTATTGACGGATATTCTCAGAAGTTTCTAACCAGATCTAAGCTGACGACACACGGCTGTCTCTCTGTCTCAAACCTAACGACGAGTCTGATTCTGTCTTATGAACTGTCCAAAGGACATCACATACTTCCTTCAGCTGAATGAGGATAGATCAGAAGTCATCCTCTTTGTCTTCTAATGGAGCGACACTTTGTTCATGTTTAATGTCAACATGTTTCACTGTGAATCAGTTAGTCATCTGATCCTGTGAACACACAACACACTCATCTCATGCCCACTGTAGATGAAGACCTGTGGTAACATCCTGTTTCAATCACTGAACACTGATGAAACATCAGAGTGATGAACTGAAGCTCCTCAGTGGTTTACATTTGACATACATTGTGTGTGGGGGGTTACTCATATACATTAAGCTGCAGCTCCACATTAAACCATCACTAACGGCTCATGTCTGAATGTATCCGGCTAATTACTGGAACAGAAGAGCTTTCCATTTCTTTATGCATCAAATCCTCTTAACGTCCTGATCCTGCTGCTGCTGCTCAGAAAATACACAGAACGGCCCTTTAAACTGCATCAATCCACGCTGATGACTCTGTTACTGTCATCACTGTAATGATAGTAATAATGATAATAATAATAGTAATAATAACAATAATAATAATAACAATAGTAATAAGAGTTTCAGTGTTTTTCAGGAACATTGAATGAACCCAGACTGTGTAATTACAACCTGGCCGCTGTGTAAAACGTAAATAAAAAAAGAAAGCAGCGATCTGTAAATTCTTTTTGACCCATATTCACCTGAACACAGTCCAGAAATACCTAATGTTCAAACTGGTCAACTTTATTGTTCTCTGACAATCTGCAGCAGGTTGAAATAAAGTTGTGACGGGAACAACAACAAAATGTTCTGACCGCAGCGCCCTCTAAAGGCTCAGCTGCTCAGCACGGACACTTTGATACAAACTGTGAGGACAAACAGATTTCACATCTACATCCCATAATATCATCAACAGATTCAGAGACTGCAGAAATCTCTGCATGTAAGGGACAAGGCTGAATGTGGGTGACCTTTGACCCCTCAGATGTCACCTGACTGTATGTAGGATATCACCACATGGGCTCAGGAACACTTTGGAAAACCACTGTCAGTAAACACATCGCTGCATCGACCAATGACAGTTCAGGCTCTACTAGGCTCCGCCCACTTCTCTGTGCCCGAGCTCATCTGACATGGACTCTGATCAGTCCATCATGGACTTCCTGTTCTCCAGGACCAGCAGCTGTGATGGATGGAGGTGCATCATAGGTAACTTCCTGTCTGTGATGGATGGAGGTGCATCATGGGTAACTTCCTGTCTGTGATGGATGGAGGTGCATCATGGGTAACGTCCTGTCTGTGATGGGTGGAGGTGTTTTGTGCAGTGGGCCTCAGATCACTAAGAAACAGTGTTTCTATGATTTTGTCCTCCCTGTTTACAAGCATGAGGTAGTCAGAATATTAGGAACCCCTCTGAGCACATTTTGAAGGTGGAACTTATCTGTTTTTCATTGTGGTGCTGGATGTAAATGAAGTTTATTACAAATAATAATAAACTTAATAATAAATAATAATAAACTTCTACTGTGTAAACTACAAATGTAATAAACTTCATTTACATCCAAGTGTGTGTGTGTGTGTGTGTTTGTGTGTGTGTGTGTTGTGAACAGATTACAGTGAGCAGTGAACAGAGTGTGAGCAGCAGCAGGATTATCAGTGTTTTAAATGAGATTAATGTTGTTCAGACCAACAACTCATTTGCATAATGACTCGTTATATCAGGGACAGGAAGTGGACCTGCAGCTCCAGCCAATCAGAGAGGACGAGGCCAAAACTAAGAGCTTGTTTTTAATGATCAGTACAGTTTAAATTAACATTCTGATCGTTCATCCATCAGGTCCTTTTTAAGTCACAGTGTCAAAGTTCAGCTCTTCAAATTTCATCTGAAAAATTCACACTGAAACTTTTAAACCTGATTCAGAGGGTTGTTTCAAACACTCGCTGCCCGACAGAACCTTCACGTGACCGACCCTGACGTAAAAGAGGAAATATAATTATTGACCAATGAAGTTGTTCATCTTCAGAGAGAACGTCTCATCAGTTTGGTTTCTGCTTCAGCTCGAATATGATTAAGACATTAACATACTGTACTGTAGCTGGTATGCTAACACTACCTGTTGGTCACGAAACAGGGTTAGCAACAACAGCTAATGTTAGCATCAGATCTGGGTTCTGATGAGTTTGTGTACTTTGTAGTTAGGGTTAGCTCTGTTAGACGGTCTCTGAATGGACATGGTTTTGTTTTCTGGTTAGGACACAGACACTCTTCAGGAGGAAAGTCTTTTCTTATTTTTATTTATTTATTTATTCATTGTATGGAAATGGAACATGGCATTGTGGATAATTCACATCGAACCTGGTGTGTTTTAATGCAGAAGTTTTCACACAGGTGAGAAACAGCTTGGCCTCTGGTTGGCTCATCTAACCAGTCTCAGTTCTCTTACCAAAACGAGCCAGTCAGCGAGGTAAACAAGTACGTGTTGATGTTCTGTGACACCGTGTCAACTTCAGCGTGTTACATGCATTGTCTGTTTTCAAAATACACTTTTGTTTTCACAGGAAATGTACAATTTGATACAGTCTCTTTCAAAATAAAAGCACTACGTCAGTACGACACCACCTACTGATGTTGGCACATGGTTATGTTTAGCCAACACACACACACGTGGTTAAGTGTAGCTGACACACACACGTGGTTACGTTTTGCCGACACACACACACACACACACGTGGTTACGTTGAACCAACACACATACGTGTTTATGTTTAGCCGACACACACGTGGTTATGTTTAGCCGACACACACACGTGGGTATGTTTAGCCGACACACACACGTGGTTACGTTGAGCCAACACACACACGTGGTTATGTTTAGCCAACACACACACACATGGTTACATTTAGCCAACACACACACACACACGTGGTAACATTTATCCAACACACACACACGTGGTTACGTTGAACCAACACACACACACACACACACACGTGGTTACGTTTAGCCAACACACATACGTGTTTATGTTAAGCCGACACACACGTGGTTACGTTTAGCCGACACACACACGTGGTTACGTTGAGCCAACACACACACGTGGTTATGTTTAGCCAACACACACACACATGGTTACATTTAGCCAACACACACACACACACGTGGTTACATTTATCCAACACACACACACGTGGTTACGTTTAGCCAACACACATACGTGTTTATGTTTAGCCCACACACACACACATGGTTACGTTTAGCCAACACACACACACGTGGTTACATTTATCCAACACACACACACGTGGTTACGTTTATCCAACACACATAAGTGTTTATGTTTAGCCGACACACACACGTGGTTACGTTTTGCCGACAAACACACACACACGGTTACGTTTAACCAACACACACACAAACGTGGTTACGTTTAGCCTACACACACACACGTGGTTACGTTTTGCCGACACAAACACACACACATATGGTTATGTTTAGCCACCACACACACGTGGTTATGTTTAGCCGACACACACACGTGGTTACGTTTAACCGACACACACACACACACACACGTGGTTATGTTTAGCCGACACACACACGTGGTTACGTTTAACCGACACACACACACACACGGTTACGTTTAACCAACACACACACAAACGTGGTTACGTTTAGCCTACACACACACACGTGGTTACGTTTTGCCGACACAAACACACACACATATGGTTATGTTTAGCCAACACACACACGTGGTTATGTTTAGCCGACACACACACGTGGTTACGTTTAACCGACACACACACACACACACACGTGGTTATGTTTAGCCGACACACACACGTGCTTACGTTTAACCGACACACACACACACACACGGTTACGTTTAACCAACACACACACAAAGGTGGTTACGTTTAGCCTACACACACACACGTGGTTACGTTTTGCCGACACAAACACACACACATATGGTTATGTTTAGCCGACACACACACGTGGTTACGTTGAGCCAACACACACACACACACACACGTGGTTATGTTTAGCCAACACACACGTGGTTACGTTTAACCGACACACACACACACACACTCACGTGGTTACATTTAGCCTACACAAACACACGTGGTTACGTGTAGCCGACACACACACATGTGGTCACGTTTAACCAACACACACACGTGGTTATGTTTAGCCGACACACACACGTGGTTAAGCGTAGCTGACACACACATGTGGTTACATTTAGCCAACACACACACGTGTTTATGTTTACCCGACACACACACACACACACACATACACACACACACACACACACACACACGTGGTTACGTTTAGCCGACACACACACACGGTTCTGTTTAGCCGACACACACACGTGGTTACGTTTAGCCAACACACACACGTGGTTACGTTTAGCCAACACACACACGTGGTTATGTTTAGCTAATACACACACGTGGTTACGTTTAGCCAACACAGACACACACACGTGGTCACGTTTAGCCGACACACACGCGTGGTTACGTTTAGCTGACACACAGACGTGGTTACGTTTTGCCGACGCACACACAAACACGTGGTTACGTTTAACCAACACACACGCGTGGTTACGTTTAACCAACACACACACGTGGTTACGTTTTGCCGACACACACACAAACACGTGGTTAGGTTTGACCAACACACACACGTGGTTACGTTTTGCCGACACACACACAAACACGTGGTTAGGTTTGACCAACACACACACACACATGGTCACGTTTAGCCAACACACATACGTGTTTATGTTTAGCCGACACACACACGTGGTTACGTTTAGCCCACACACACACGTGGTTACGTTTATCCAACACACACACACGTGGTTACATTTATCCAACACACACACACGTGGTTACGTTTATCCAACACACATACGTGTTTATGTTTAGCTGACACACACACGTGGTTACGTTTTGCCGACACACACACACCTGGTTACGTTTAACCAACACACACACAAACGTGATTACGTTTAGCCTACACACACACACACGTGGTTACGTTTAACCGACACACACATGTGGTTACGTATTGCCGACACACACACACATATGGTTACGTTTAACCAACACACACACACACACACGTGGTTACGTTTATCCAACACACACACAGGTGGTTACGTTTATCCAACACACATACGTGATTATGTTTAGCTGACACACACACGTGGTTATGTTTTGCCGACACACACACACACACGTGGTTACCTTTAACCAACACACACACAAACGTGGTTACGTTTAGCCAACACACACACGTGGTTACGTTTAGCCAACACACACACGTGGTTACGTTAAGCCAACACACACGTGGTTACGTTTAGCCAAAACATACGTGTTTATGTTTAGCCGACACAAACACGTGGTTACGTTTAAGCAAAACACACACGTGGTTACGTTTAGCCGACACACACACGTGGTTACGTTTAGCCAACACACACGTGGTTACGTTTAGCCAAAACACACGTGTTTATGTTTAGCCGACACAAACACGTGGTTACGTTTAAGCAAAACACACACGTGGTTACGTTTAGCCAACACACACACACGTGGTTACTTTTACACAACACACACACACACGTGGTTACGTTTAGCCAACACACAAACGTGGTTACGTTTAGCCAACACACACACGTGGTTACGTTTAGCCAACACACACACACACACATGTGGTTACATTTAACCAACACACACACACACGGTTACGTTTGGCCGACACACACACGTGGTTACGTTTAACCGACACACACACACACACACACGTGGTTATGTTTAGCCGACACACACACGTGCTTACGTTTAACCGACACACACACACACACACGGTTACGTTTAACCAACACACACACAAAGGTGGTTACGTTTAGCCTACACACACACACGTGGTTACGTTTTGCCGACACAAACACACACACATATGGTTATGTTTAGCCGACACACACACGTGGTTACGTTGAGCCAACACACACACACACACACACGTGGTTATGTTTAGCCAACACACACGTGGTTACGTTTAACCGACACACACACACACACACTCACGTGGTTACATTTAGCCTACACAAACACACGTGGTTACGTGTAGCCGACACACACACATGTGGTCACGTTTAACCAACACACACACGTGGTTATGTTTAGCCGACACACACACGTGGTTAAGCGTAGCTGACACACACATGTGGTTACATTTAGCCAACACACACACGTGTTTATGTTTACCCGACACACACACACACACACACACACACACACACACACGTGGTTACGTTTAGCCGACACACACACACGGTTCTGTTTAGCCGACACACACACGTGGTTACGTTTAGCCAACACACACACGTGGTTACGTTTAGCCAACACACACACGTGGTTATGTTTAGCTAATACACACACGTGGTTACGTTTAGCCAACACAGACACACACACGTGGTTACGTTTAGCCAACACAGACACACACACGTGGTCACGTTTAGCCGACACACACGCGTGGTTACGTTTAGCTGACACACAGACGTGGTTACGTTTTGCCGATGCACACACAAACACGTGGTTACGTTTAACCAACACACACGCGTGGTTACGTTTAGCTGACACACAGACGTGGTTACGTTTTGCCGACACACACACAAACACGTGGTTACGTTTAACCAACACACACGCGTGGTTACGTTTAACCAACACACACACGTGGTTACGTTTTGCCGACACACACACAAACACGTGGTTAGGTTTGACCAACACACACACACACATGGTCACGTTTAGCCAACACACATACGTGTTTATGTTTAGCCGACACACACACGTGGTTACGTTTAGCCCACACACACACGTGGTTACGTTTATCCAACACACACACACGTGGTTACATTTATCCAACACACACACACGTGGTTACGTTTATCCAACACACATACGTGTTTATGTTTAGCTGACACACACACGTGGTTACGTTTTGCCGACACACACACACGTGCTTACGTTTAACCAACACACACACAAACGTGGTTACGTTTAGCCTACACACACACACACGTGGTTACGTTTAACCGACACACACATGTGGTTACGTATTGCCGACACACACACACATATGGTTACGTTTAACCAACACACACACACACACACGTGGTTACGTTTATCCAACACACACACAGGTGGTTACGTTTATCCAACACACATACGTGATTATGTTTAGCTGACACACACACGTGGTTATGTTTTGCCGACACACACACACACACGTGGTTACCTTTAACCAACACACACACAAACGTGGTTACGTTTAGCCAACACACACACGTGGTTACGTTTAGCCAACACACACACGTGGTTACGTTAAGCCAACACACACGTGGTTACGTTTAGCCAAAACATACGTGTTTATGTTTAGCCGACACAAACACGTGGTTACGTTTAAGCAAAACACACACGTGGTTACGTTTAGCCGACACACACACGTGGTTACGTTTAGCCAACACACACGTGGTTACGTTTAGCCAAAACACACGTGTTTATGTTTAGCCGACACAAACACGTGGTTACGTTTAAGCAAAACACACACGTGGTTACGTTTAGCCAACACACACACACGTGGTTACTTTTACACAACACACACACACACGTGGTTACGTTTAGCCAACACACAAACGTGGTTACGTTTAGCCAACACACACACGTGGTTACGTTTAGCCAACACACACACACACACATGTGGTTACATTTAACCAACACACACACACACATGGTTACGTTTTGCCGACACACACACGTGGTTACGATTTGCGACACACACACACGTGGTTACGTTTAACCAACACACACACACACACGTGGTTACGTTTAGCCAACACACACACACACACGTGGTTACGTTTAGCCAACACACACACGTGGTTACGTTTAGCCAATACACACACGTGGTTAAGTTTAGCCGACACACACACGTGGTTACGTTTAACCAACACACACACACACACATGGTTACGTTTAACCAACACACACACATGGTTACGTTTTGCCGACACACACACGTGGTTACGATTTGCCGACACACACACACGTGGTTACGTTTAACCAACACACACACACACACACGTGGTTACGTTTAACCAACACACACACACATGTGGTCACGTTTAGCCAACACACACACGTGGTTACGTTTAACCAACACACACACACACACACGTGGTTACGTTTAACCACACACACACACACACACACGTGGTTACGTTTAACCAACACACACACACATGTGGTCACGTTTAGCCAACACACACACGTGGTTAAGTGTAGCCAACACACACACGTGGTTACGTTTTGCCGACACAGACACACGTGGTTACGTTTAACCAACACACACACACACGTGGTTACGTTTAGCCTACACACACACACGTGGTTACGTTTTGCCGACACAAACACACACACATATGGTTATGTTTAGCCAACACACACACGTGGTTATGTTTAGCCGACACACACACGTGGTTACGTTTAACCGACACACACACACACACACACGTGGTTATGTTTAGCCGACACACACACGTGCTTACGTTTAACCGACACACACACACACACACGGTTACGTTTAACCAACACACACACAAACGTGGTTACGTTGAGCCAACACACACACACACACACACGTGGTTATGTTTAGCCAACACACACGTGGTTACGTTTAACCGACACACACACACACACACTCACGTGGTTACATTTAGCCTACACAAACACACGTGGTTATGTGTAGCCGACACACACACATGTGGTCACGTTTAACCAACACACACACGTGGTTATGTTTAGCCGACACACACACGTGGTTAAGCGTAGCTGACACACACATGTGGTTACATTTAGCCAACACACACACGTGTTTATGTTTACCCGACACACACACACACACACACATACACACACACACACACACACACACGTGGTTACGTTTAGCCGACACACACACACGGTTCTGTTTAGCCGACACACACACGTGGTTACGTTTAGCCAACACACACACGTGGTTACGTTTAGCTAATACACACACGTGGTTACGTTTAGCCAACACAGACACACACACGTGGTTACGTTTAGCCAACACAGACACACACACGTGGTCACGTTTAGCCGACACACACGCGTGGTTACGTTTAGCTGACACACAGACGTGGTTACGTTTTGCCGACGCACACACAAACACGTGGTTACGTTTAACCAACACACACGCGTGGTTACGTTTAGCTGACACACACACAAACACGTGGTTACGTTTAACCAACACACACACGTGGTTACGTTTAACACACACAACCAACACACACACACACGTGGTTACGTTTGCCGACACACACACACACACACGTGGTTAGGTTTGACCAACACACACACACACACGTGGTTACGTTTAGCCAACACACACACGTGGTTACGTTTAGCCAACACACACACGTGGTTACGTTTAGCAACACACACACACACACGTGGTTACATTTATCCAGCCACACACACACGTGGTTACGTTTATCAACACACACACACACGTGGTTACGTTTACACACACACACGTGGTTACGTTTACACGTGCTTACGTTTAACCGACACACACACACACACACGGTTACGTTTAACCAACACACACACAAAGGTGGTTACGTTTAGCCTACACACACACACGTGGTTACGTTTTGCCGACACAAACACACACACATATGGTTATGTTTAGCCGACACACACACGTGGTTACGTTGAGCCAACACACACACACACACACACGTGGTTATGTTTAGCCAACACACACGTGGTTACGTTTAACCGACACACACACACACACACTCACGTGGTTACATTTAGCCTACACAAACACACGTGGTTACGTGTAGCCGACACACACACATGTGGTCACGTTTAACCAACACACACACGTGGTTATGTTTAGCCGACACACACACGTGGTTAAGCGTAGCTGACACACACATGTGGTTACATTTAGCCAACACACACACGTGTTTATGTTTACCCGACACACACACACACACACACATACACACACACACACACACACACACGTGGTTACGTTTAGCCGACACACACACACGGTTCTGTTTAGCCGACACACACACGTGGTTACGTTTAGCCAACACACACACGTGGTTACGTTTAGCCAACACACACACGTGGTTATGTTTAGCTAATACACACACGTGGTTACGTTTAGCCAACACAGACACACACACGTGGTTACGTTTAGCCAACACAGACACACACACGTGGTCACGTTACACACACACACACGTGGTTACGTTTAGCCGACACACACACACGGTTAGCCGACACACACGCGTGGTTACGTTTAGCTGACACACAGACGTGGTTACGTTTTGCCAACACAGACACACACGCGTGGTTACGTTTACACACGTGGTCAACACGTGGTTACGTTGACACACAGACGTGGTTACGTTTTGCCGACGCACACACAAACACGTGGTTACGTTTAACCAACACACACGCGTGGTTACGTTTAGCTGACACACACACAAACACGTGGTTACGTTTAACCAACACACACGCGTGGTTACGTTTAACCAACACACACACGTGGTTACGTTTTGCCGACACACACACAAACACGTGGTTAGGTTTGACCAACACACACACACACATGGTCACGTTTAGCCAACACACATACGTGTTTATGTTTAGCCGACACACACACGTGGTTACGTTTAGCCCACACACACACGTGGTTACGTTTATCCAACACACACACACACGTGGTTACATTTATCCAACACACACACACGTGGTTACGTTTATCCAACACACATACGTGTTTATGTTTAGCTGACACACACACGTGGTTACGTTTTGCCGACACACACACACCTGGTTACGTTTAACCAACACACACACAAACGTGGTTACGTTTAGCCTACACACACACACACGTGGTTACGTTTAACCGACACACACATGTGGTTACGTTTTGCCGACACACACACACATATGGTTACGTTTAACCAACACACACACACACACACGTGGTTACGTTTAACCGACACACACATGTGGTTACGTTTTGCCGACACACACACACATATGGTTACGTTTAACCAACACACACACACACACACGTGGTTACGTTTATCCAACACACATACGTGATTATGTTTAGCTGACACACACACGTGGTTATGTTTTGCCGACACACACACACACACGTGGTTACCTTTAACCAACACACACACAAACGTGGTTACGTTTAGCCAACACACACACGTGGTTACGTTTAGCCAACACACACACGTGGTTACGTTAAGCCAACACACACGTGGTTACGTTTAGCCAAAACACACGTGTTTATGTTTAGCCGACACAAACACGTGGTTACGTTTAAGCAAAACACACACGTGGTTACGTTTAGCCGACACACACACGTGGTTACGTTTAGCCAACACACACGTGGTTACGTTTAGCCAAAACACACGTGTTTATGTTTAGCCGACACAAACACGTGGTTACGTTTAAGCAAAACACACACGTGGTTACGTTTAGCCGACACACACACGTGGTTACGTTTAGCCAACACACACGTGGTCACGTTTAGCCAAAACACACGTGTTTATGTTTAGCCGACACAAACACGTGGTTACGTTTAAGCAAAACACACACGTGGTTACGTTTAGCCAACACACACACACGTGGTTACTTTTACACAACACACACACACACGTGGTTACGTTTAGCCAACACACAAACGTGGTTACGTTTAGCCAACACACACACGTGGTTACGTTTAGCCAACACACACACACACACATGTGGTTACATTTAACCAACACACACACACACATGGTTACGTTTTGCCGACACACACACGTGGTTACGATTTGCGACACACACACACGTGGTTACGTTTAACCAACACACACACACACACACACGTGGTTACGTTTAGCCAACACACACACACACACGTGGTTACGTTTAGCCAACACACACACGTGGTTACGTTTAGCCAATACACACACGTGGTTAAGTTTAGCCGACACACACACGTGGTTACGTTTAACCAACACACACACACACACACACGTGGTTACGTTTAGCCAACACACACACACACACGTGGTTACGTTTAGCCAACACACACACGTGGTTACGTTTAGCCAACACACACACACACACATGGTTACGTTTAACCAACACACACACATGGTTACGTTTTGCCGACACACACACGTGGTTACGATTTGCCGACACACACACGTGGTTAAGTTTAGCCGACACACACACGTGGTTACGTTTAACCAACACACACACACACACATGGTTACGTTTAACCAACACACACACATGGTTACGTTTTGCCGACACACACACGTGGTTACGATTTGCCGACACACACACACGTGGTTACGTTTAACCAACACACACACACACACACGTGGTTACGTTTAACCAACACACACACACACACACGTGGTTACGTTTAACCAACACACACACACATGTGGTCACGTTTAGCCAAACACACACGTGGTTAAGTGTAGCCAACACACACACGTGGTTACGTTTTGCCGACACAGACACACGTGGTTACGTTTAACCAACACACACACACACGTGGTCATGTTTAGCCAACACACACACGTGGTTACGTTTAGCCAACACACACACACACACGTGGTTACGTTTAGCCAACACACACGTGGTTAGGTTTAGCCAACACACACGTGGTTAGGTTTTGCCAACACACACGTGGTTAGGTTTAGGAACAAAGAACAAGGTTTGGCTTTACAATCTTACAGGAAGTGAACCCCGGCCTCCTCGGTGAAAGTCAGTGGTTGTGGTGTGCGTGTCTAAACTCCACCACCTTGACATTTTTTGCGTTTCCCCCCAACACCACTGAGTGCCGTTCCGCAATAACAGTGACCAGTTGTGTATCATGCTGATGTGAAAGTACCTCTTTTTTGTTTGTGCCTGACGTCAGAAGTCTCGAGGTGAAGGCCAGTACTTCAGAGTGAGACCTGGTTGAAGGAGGTAGGACCTGATGGGTGGGAACTTCTTAGAGGCTCAGATCAGATAACTGCTGCTTTACAGATGATGTTGTGTTTGTGTGTTCTGTATATTCTGAGGTGTGTGATGCATTTAGTGTTCTCAGGTCTTCACAGAGTGAATGACTTGTGATGAGTCGGCTGGTTGATTTACTTTAGGCTGATCTTCCGATTTAACGACTGATGTTTCATGAAGAGGCAGTTTCTCAAAGTCACTTTGTCTTTTTTAACATCTCTGTTATCCATCAGGTGGAAATATTCAATATTTATTTTCACATGATTTCAGAGTTTAGGCCATGTGTCCACCTATCAGATAAAATTCAGATGAAGTTTCAGACTTCTTCATGAGTCTACAGACTGCTGGAAGTGTTTTAAAGAGAAGGAAACATTAGCTTTGTTTAACATCTGGTTCGAGTCTCAGACCTCCTCCTGACATGGCTCAACAATCAGGCTGTGTTAAAGTTGTGTGAGTTTGAAGAGGTCTTACCTTCTGTGATCCTGACGATGCGCTGCGTTTGATGGATGAACGTTTGAATGATCCGTTAGTTCCTCTCCTCCCTCTGCTATCCATGTTGATAGAGTTCAGCTGTCCTCCACATTCATCGCTCTGTCCTCCTGTCTCTGCTCCTGTCTGTCCTCCTGTATGTCCTCCTGTCTGTCCTCCTGTCTCTGCTCTTGTCTCGTCCCTGTGGTCCAGCTGTCAGTAGTGATGTGTTCAGGCAGAGACCCTGTCCTCTCTGCCCCTCTGTAATCAGGATTAGTGGATGCGGCTGAGGACGGGTGGAGGGTGGGTGGTGCTCTTTAATGGATGGAGATTTAATAAATGGTGATTGGAGGTAAATCTACTTTAGGACAACACGCAGCTCAGAGACAGAGATTTATTTTTTTATGATTCATTGAAATAAAATGTCATGATTATAATAAAAGGTCTGATGTGATGTCACAGTGAGAGGTCGCAGGAACCTCACTAAGTTTATCTCAACACAGATGAAAATATCACAGAGACAAGATTCATGCTTCAAAGAGACAAGACCAAAGTATCAGAGAGACGAACTGAAGACATTTGAGAAGAAACAAAGTTAAGAGACAGACAAGACGTAGATATCAGAGACAGGAGACAAAGACGTCTCACTCTGAGACTCACAGATTAAATACCTGCTTCACGCAGACGTCCTGATTCTGTTCCGTCCCCAACCAGAGACGTCTCCAACACAACCTGAATACCTCAGAACTAAACTGCTGAAACTGGACCTGGAGGTCAAATGTAAGAAAACCCAAATCATGATCTTTGATGTCTCAAAAACATATAAAATGTTACTCTGAGTGAACACACAAAAACTGATCCTAACTTTGGCCTGATCAAGAGATTTCAGTATGGAAATAAAAACATGTAAAAAAAAAAAAAAAAATTATGTGCACATGAAAAACCAAATGACTGCCTTTATATTCCAGTCAGAATCTGGACTGAAACTCTGACAATGAAATGTTACCAAAACTTTGAGAGAGGAGACAAAGATATGAGAGAGGAGACGCCTCACAGTTAAAACAAAGACATTAACAATCTCAAACGAATATAAAACTTCAGTGTTTTTTGTTGTTGCACCAGTTTAATGATAATGAAGTTGAGCTGAACGAATCCCTCTCAGTCATATGACTGATGTGACTGATGTGACTGATGGGAGGTCAGCGTGTGTTTGATGTGAATTTAATGTGAAATAAATGTAATTGAATGTGTGAGTGAGGATCATTAATGCAGCTGCAGGATTACAGAGATAATCTGAGAGTTAAGGCTCGTTACTCAGATCATACAGACTGAGGGATTATTGCTCTGATCAGCAGATGAAGGGTTAATGTTTCATCTCACAAAGACAATAAAATATGATCAAGTCAGGACAGACACACAGCTGCTGACAGAGCTCCAACTGCATCATGTTTAAAGACAGTCAGTTTGAGAGACATCAGGAGGACATCATGTTAATGTGAGGACGAAGAGATGAAGACGTCAGACGTGATGTCACTCTGAAGCAGTGCGAGGTCGTTATGTTTCTCTACAGTCTGATGACGGTGAGATTTAAACTCAAACAGGAGGAGACAGGCACAGCAGGACTTCCTGTCTCTGAGTCTTTTAAAAGTAAACGCAGCTGCTCACCATCAGTCAGCTGATAACCTGAGTGAATACCATCCTCCATCTTGGCTCAGGTGTCACAGTCCCAGTGTGAACATTAAAGACGTCTCAGCAGCTTCCCTCTGATATTGTCTGTCCGTCCCTCCGTCTGCTGCAGGAACCACCTGACCTCTGTATTCTGTCACATCCTGTTTGAGTTCCGTGTTTCCTGTTGATCTTCTGATGACACCTGTTGTGAATGGTGGGTGGAGACTCACGGACTGCATTTTTTCATCTGCGTAATATTGCGAAAATTAGGCCTATCCTGACCCGAAAAGATTGGTCCACACTTTTGTTACCTCTAGGCTGGATTACTGTAACTCTCTATTATCAGGTAGCTCTAGTAAGTCCTTAAAAACTCTGCAGCTGATTCAGAATGCAGCAGCACGTGTACTAACAGGAACTAAGAAACGAGATCATACTTCTCCTGTTTTAGCTTCTCTGCACTGGCTCCCTGTAAAATCCAGAATTGAATTTAAAATCCTACTGTTAACTTATAAAGCTCTAAATGGTCAAGCTCCGTCATATCTTAGAGAGCTCATAGTGCCATATTATCCCACCAGAACACTGCGCTCTGAGAACGCAGGGTTACTCGTGGTCCCTAAAGTCTCCAAAAGTAGATCAGGAGCCAGAGCCTTCAGCTATCAGGCTCCTCTCCTGTGGAATCATCTTCCTGTTACGGTCCGGGAGGCAGACACCGTCTCCACATTTAAGACTAGACTTAAGACTTTCTTCTTTGATAAAGCTTATAGTTAGGGCTGGCTCAGGCTTGCCCTGTACCAGCCCCTAGTTAGGCTGACTTAGGCCTAGTCTGCCGGAGGACCCCCCTATAATACACCGGGCACCTTCTCTCCTTCTCTCTCTCTCTCTCTCTCTCTCTCGTATTCTATTACTGCATCTTGCTAAATCGGCCATTCTGGATGTCACTAACTCGGCTTCTTCTCTGGAGCCTTTGTGCCAGAACTATAACTATAATATTATTACTTTCAATAATGTTGTTGTAAGCTACTGTCATTACCTGCATCTCTCTCTCTCTCTCTCTCTCTCTCTGTCTTATTGTGTCATGCGGATTACTGTTAATTTATTATGTTGATCTGTTCTGTACGACATCTATTGCACGTCTGTCCGTCCTGGAAGAGGGATCCCTCCTCAGTTGCTCTTCCTGAGGTTTCTACCATTTTTTTCCCCGTTAAAGGGTTCTTTTGGGGAGTTTTTCCTGATCAGCTGTGAGGGTCCAAAGGACAGAGGGATGTCGTATGCTGCAAAGCCCTGTGAGGCAAATTGTGATTTGTGATATTGGGCTTTATAAATAAAATTGATTGATTGATTGATTGACTCTCCTCCATCCTGCTGCACCTTCTCCGTCATTAGGTCTATTTTCATTCATCCATTCATTCATTCATCCATTCATTCATCTCAATAGTCTTACATGACAGGACATATTTTATCTGACAGGAAGTGGATGTGTCTTCTCTGGGTTTATTCGTGTGTAACTCTCTGTTCTCTCCTCTGAAAGAGTGTCACACCTCGTCTTCTGTCCACACAGTCCTCAGTCCTCTGAGACAGTCTGACGTGTTCATTCAGAGACACTAATGTGTCTTCAACATCAAACAGTCTGCAGATCATTAGAGAACATAAGAAGGACCCAAGTCAGTGTGTGTCAGATCTCAGACTGAACACTTCGTGGTGAGTGTGTTCACAGTCAGGAAAATACAGTTTACTGCCGATGCACTCAAACTGTCCAACAAACTGTGGACTGACGGACACTTCCCTCCCTCAACGGTCACCGTTAACTTCTGACACGGTGTCTTTGAGCTGGTGACAGTGAACACATGAACTTCTACATGTTCTTTCGACTGAGAACCAAAACTGTTGTTGAACAGAAGCCGTCAGGAAACCTTTCAGATGAAGGTTTGACAACAACAACAACAACAACAAACAACAACTGTGATGAAGTCTCTTTGTTGTGTTGGTAAAGTTACTTTTCAGGATCTGACGTGTCTGACAGACAATGAGAGCTTAAGATGGTTTGTTTATCAGGAAGGTTCCTAGGGGCTATTTGACGTGACATCACTCCAGGATGATTACAGCCAGTATGAGGAGGAGGAGGAGGGGGAGGGCACGTCATCGTCAGCACACACTGTGACGTAAAGGCCAAGAAAATAGGCTCATTTTGAATGATAACCGTGATATGGTACAACAAAGGTTCATTGAAGTAAGTAGATAATTAGTGGGCAGCTGTTTGCACCACCTGTCCACCACCTGTTTGCAGATTGCAGTTTATAAAGAAGCAGAGACTGTCGAAAAAAAGCTGTTGTCACTTCCAGTCAGTGCAAAACTGCAGTGTGGGATGTGAGACAACACATTGCTGCTGATATGATTATGTAATGTCCAAAGTGAAGTTCTAGGTTACCCTCTCTATTGGAGGTTATCCTCTCTAATGGAGGTTACCCTCTCTATTGGAGTTTACCCTCCCTAATGGAGGTTACCCTCCCTAATGGAGGTTATCCTCTCTATTGGAGCTTACCCTCTCTATTGGAGCTTACCCTCTCTATTGGAGGTTACCCTCCCTAATGGAGGTTACCCTCTCTATTGGAGCTTAGCCTCTCTAATGGAGGTTATCCTCCCTAATGGAGGTTAAACTCTCTATTGGAGGTTACCCTCTCTATTAGAGGTTACCCTCTCTAATGGAGGTTACCCTCTCTATTGGAGGTTACCCTCTCTATTAGAGGTTACCCTCTCTATTAGAGGTTACCCTCTCTAATGGAGGTTACCCTCTCTAATGGAGGTTACCCTCTCTATTGGAGCTTAGCCTCTCTAATGGAGGTTATCCTCCCTAATGGAGGTTACCCTCTCTATTGGAGCTTAGCCTCTCTAATGGAGGTTATCCTCTCTAATGGAGGTTACCCTCTCTATTGGAGCTTAGCCTCTCTAATGGAGGTTACCCTCCCTAATGGAGGTTACCCTCTCTATTGGAGCTTAGCCTCTCTAATGGAGGTTATCCTCCCTAATGGAGGTTAAACTCTCTATTGGAGCTTAGCCTCTCTAATGGAGGTTACCCTCCCTAATGGAGGTTACCCTCTCTATTAGAGGTTACCCTCTCTATTAGAGGTTACCCTCTCTAATGGAGGTTACCCTCTCTAATGGAGGTTACCCTCTCTATTGGAGCTTAGCCTCTCTAATGGAGGTTATCCTCCCTAATGGAGGTTACCCTCTCTATTGGAGCTTAGCCTCTCTAATGGAGGTTATCCTCTCTAATGGAGGTTACCCTCTCTATTGGAGCTTAGCCTCTCTAATGGAGGTTATCCTCCCTAATGGAGGTTAAACTCTCTATTGGAGCTTAGCCTCTCTAATGGAGGTTACCCTCCCTAATGGAGGTTACCCTCTCTATTAGAGGTTACCCTCTCTATTAGAGGTTACCCTCTCTAATGGAGGTTACCCTCTCTAATGGAGGTTACCCTCTCTATTGGAGCTTAGCCTCTCTAATGGAGGTTATCCTCTCTAATAGAGGTTACCCTCTCTATTGGAGCTTAGCCTCTCTAATGGAGGTTACCCTCCCTAATGGAGGTTACCCTCTCTATTGGAGCTTAGCCTCTCTAATGGAGGTTATCCTCCCTAATGGAGGTTAAACTCTCTATTGGAGGTTACCCTCTCTATTAGAGGTTACCCTCTCTATTAGAGGTTACCCTCTCTAATGGAGGTTACCCTCTCTATTGGAGCTTAGCCTCTCTAATGGAGGTTATCCTCCCTAATGGAGGTTAAACTCTCTATTGGAGGTTACCCTCCCTAATGGAGGTTACCCTCTCTATTAGAGGTTACCCTCTCTAATGGAGGTTACCCTCTCTATTGGAGCTTAGCCTCTCTAATGGAGGTTATCCTCCCTAATGGAGGTTATCCTCTCTATTGGAGCTTAGCCTCTCTAATGGAGGTTATCCTCCCTAATGGAGGTTACCCTCTCTATTGGAGCTTAGCCTCTCTAATGGAGGTTATCCTCCCTAATGGAGGTTAAACTCTCTATTGGAGGTTACCCTCTCTATTAGAGGTTACCCTCCCTAATGGAGGTTATCCTCTCTATTGGAGGATACCCTCCCTAATGGAGGTTACCCTCTCTAATGGAGCTTACCCTCTCTATTGGAGCTTACACTCTCTATTGGAGGTTACCCTCCCTAATGGAGGTTACCCTCTCTATTAGAGGTTACCCTCTCTAATGGAGCTTACCCTCTCTATTGGAGCTTACACTCTCTATTGGAGGTTACCCTCCCTAATGGAGGTTACCCTCTCTATTAGAAGTTACCCTCTCTAATGGAGGTTACCCTCTCTATTGGAGCTTAGCCTCTCTAATGGAGGTTATCCTCCCTAATGGAGGTTAAACTCTCTATTGGAGGTTACCCGCCCTAATGGAGGTTACCCTCTCAAATGGAGCTTACCCTCTCTATTGGAGCTTAGCCTCTCTAATGGAGGTTACCCTCTCTATTGGAGGTTATCCTCTCTATTGGAGGATACCCTCTCTAATGGAGGTTACCCTCTCTATTGGAGCTTAGCCTCTCTAATGGAGGTTATCCTCCCTAATGGAGGTTAAACTCTCTATTGGAGGTTACCCTCTCTATTGGACGTTACCCTCACTAATGGAGGTTACCCTCTCTAATGGAGCTTACCCTCTCTATTGGAGCTTAGCCTCTCTAATGGAGGTTACCCTCTCTATTGGAGGTTATCCTCTCTTTTGGAGGATACCCTCTCTAATGGAGGTTATCCTCTCTATTGGAGCTTAGCCTCTCTAATGGAGGTTATCCTCCCTAATGGAGGTTAAACTCTCTATTGGAGGTTACCCTCTCTATTGGACGTTACCCTCACTACTGGAGCTTACCCTCTCTATTGGAGCTTAGCCTCTCTAATGGAGGTTACCCTCTCTATTGGAGGTTATCCTCTCTTTTGGAGGATACCCTCTCTAATGGAGGTTATCCTCTCTATTGGAGCTTAGCCTCTCTAATGGAGGTTATCCTCCCTAATGGAGGTTAAACTCTCTATTGGAGGTTACCCTCTCTATTGGACGTTACCCTCCCTAATGGAGGTTACCCTCTCTAATGGAGCTTACCCTCTCTATTGGAGCTTACACTCTCTATTGGAGGTTACCCTCCCTAATGGAGGTTACCCTCTCTATTAGAGGTTACCCTCTCTAATGGAGCTTACACTCTCTATTGGAGGTTACCCTCCCTAATGGAGGTTACCCTCTCTATTAGAGGTTACCCTCTCTATTGGAGCTTACACTCTCTATTGGAGGTTACCCTCCCTAATGGAGGTTACCCTCTCTATTAGAGGTTACCCTCTCTATTGGAGCTTACACTCTCTATTGGAGGTTACCCTCCCTAATGGAGGTTACCCTCTCTATTGGAGCTTAGCCTCTCTAATGGAGGTCATCCTCCCTAATGGAGGTTAAACTCTCTATTGGAGGTTACCCTCTCTATTGGACGTTACCCGCCCTAATGGAGGTTACCCTCTCTATTGGAGCTTAGCCTCTCTAATGGAGGTTACCCTCTCTATTGGAGGTTATCCTCTCTATTGGAGGTTACCCTCTCTATTGGACGTTACCCGCCCTAATGGAGGTTACCCTCTCTAATGGAGGTTACCCTCTCTATTGGAGCTTAGCCTCTCTAATGGAGGTTATCCTCTCTATTGGAGGTTACCCTCCCTAATGGAGCTTACCCTCTCTATTGGAGGTTACCCTCTATATTGGAGGTTATACTCTGTATTGGAGCTTAGCCTCTCTATTGGAGGTTATCCTCTGTATTGGAGCTTACCCTCTCTATTGGAGGTTACCCTCCCTAATGGAGGTTACCCTCTCTATTGGAGCTTACCCTCTCTAATGGAGGTTACCCTCTCTAATGGAGGTTATCCTCTCTATTGGAGGTTACCCTCCCTAATGGAGGTTACCCTCTCTAATGGAGGTTACCCTCTCTAATGGAGCTTACCCTCTCTATTGGAGGTTACCCTCCCTAATGGAGGTTACCCTCTCTAATGGAGGTTATCCTCTCTATTGGAGGTTACCCTCCCTAATGGAGGTTACCCTCCCTAATGGAGGTTAAACTCTCTATTGGAGGTTACCCTCTCTATTGGACGTTACCCTCCCTAATGGAGGTTACCCTCTCTATTGGAGCTTACACTCTCTATTGGAGGTTACCCTCTATATTGGAGGTTATACTCTGTATTGGAGCTTACCCTCTCTATTGGAGCTTAGCCTCTCTATTGGAGGATACCCTCTCTAATGGAGGTTACCCTCTCTATTGGAGCTTAGCCTCTCTAATGGAGGTTATCCTCCCTAATGGAGGTTAAACTCTCTATTGGAGGTTACCCTCTCTATTGGATGTTACCCTCCCTAATGGAGGTTACCCTCTCTAATGGAGCTTACCCTCTCTATTGGAGCTTACACTCTCTATTGGAGGTTACCCTCTATATTGGAGGTTATACTCTGTATTGGAGCTTACCCTCTCTATTGGAGCTTACCCTCTCTATTGGAGGTTATCCTCTGTATTGGAGCTTACCCTCTCTATTGGAGGTTACCCTCCCTAATGGAGGTTACCCTCTCTATTGGAGGTTATCCTCTCTATTGGAGGATACCCTCTCTAATGGAGGTTACCCTCTCTATTGGAGCTTAGCCTCTCTAATGGAGGTTATCCTCCCTAATGGAGGTTAAACTCTCTATTGGAGGTTACCCTCCCTAATGGAGGTTACCCTCTCTATTAGAGGTTACCCTCTCTAATGGAAATTACCCTCTCTATTGGAGCTTAGCCTCTCTAATGGAGGTTATCCTCCCTAATGGAGGTTATCCTCTCTATTGGAGCTTAGCCTCTCTAATGGAGGTTATCCTCTCTAATGGAGGTTACCCTCTCTATTGGAGGTTACCCTCTCTATTGGAGCTTAGCCTCTCTAATGGAGGTTATCCTCCCTAATGGAGGTTAAACTCCCTATTGGACGTTACCCTCCCTAATGGAGCTTACCCTCTCTATTGGAGGTTACCCTCTCTATTAGAGGTTACCCTCCCTAATGGAGGTTATCCTCTCTATTGGAGGATACCCTCCCTAATGGAGGTTACCCTCTCTAATGGAGCTTACCCTCTCTATTGGAGCTTACACTCTCTATTGGAGGTTACCCTCCCTAATTGAGGTTACCCTCTCTATTAGAGGTTACCCTCTCTAATGGAGCTTACCCTCTCTATTGGAGCTTACACTCTCTATTGGAGGTTACCCTCCCTAATGGAGGTTACCCTCTCTATTAGAAGTTACCCTCTCTAATGGAGGTTACCCTCTCTATTGGAGCTTAGCCTCTCTAATGGAGGTTATCCTCCCTAATGGAGGTTAAACTCTCTATTGGAGGTTACCCGCCCTAATGGAGGTTACCCTCTCAAATGGAGCTTACCCTCTCTATTGGAGCTTAGCCTCTCTAATGGAGGTTACCCTCTCTATTGGAGGTTATCCTCTCTATTGGAGGATACCCTCTCTAATGGAGGTTACCCTCTCTATTGGAGCTTAGCCTCTCTAATGGAGGTTATCCTCCCTAATGGAGGTTAAACTCTCTATTGGAGGTTACCCTCTCTATTGGACGTTACCCTCACTAATGGAGGTTACCCTCTCTAATGGAGCTTACCCTCTCTATTGGAGCTTAGCCTCTCTAATGGAGGTTACCCTCTCTATTGGAGGTTATCCTCTCTTTTGGAGGATACCCTCTCTAATGGAGGTTATCCTCTCTATTGGAGCTTAGCCTCTCTAATGGAGGTTATCCTCCCTAATGGAGGTTAAACTCTCTATTGGAGGTTACCCTCTCTATTGGACGTTACCCTCACTAATGGAGGTTACCCTCTCTACTGGAGCTTACCCTCTCTATTGGAGCTTAGCCTCTCTAATGGAGGTTACCCTCTCTATTGGAGGTTATCCTCTCTTTTGGAGGATACCCTCTCTAATGGAGGTTATCCTCTCTATTGGAGCTTAGCCTCTCTAATGGAGGTTATCCTCCCTAATGGAGGTTAAACTCTCTATTGGAGGTTACCCTCTCTATTGGACGTTACCCTCCCTAATGGAGGTTACCCTCTCTAATGGAGCTTACCCTCTCTATTGGAGCTTACACTCTCTATTGGAGGTTACCCTCCCTAATGGAGGTTACCCTCTCTATTAGAGGTTACCCTCTCTAATGGAGCTTACACTCTCTATTGGAGGTTACCCTCCCTAATGGAGGTTACCCTCTCTATTAGAGGTTACCCTCTCTATTGGAGCTTACACTCTCTATTGGAGGTTACCCTCCCTAATGGAGGTTACCCTCTCTATTAGAGGTTACCCTCTCTATTGGAGCTTACACTCTCTATTGGAGGTTACCCTCCCTAATGGAGGTTACCCTCTCTATTGGAGCTTAGCCTCTCTAATGGAGGTCATCCTCCCTAATGGAGGTTAAACTCTCTATTGGAGGTTACCCTCTCTATTGGACGTTACCCGCCCTAATGGAGGTTACCCTCTCTATTGGTGCTTAGCCTCTCTAATGGAGGTTACCCTCTCT
Source organism: Cromileptes altivelis (assembly GCA_013133815.1). NCBI lineage: Eukaryota > Metazoa > Chordata > Actinopteri > Perciformes > Serranidae > Cromileptes > Cromileptes altivelis. The sequence goes on from CM023133.1 coordinate 51,827,682, forward strand.
ATTGGAGGTTATCCTCTCTATTGGAGGTTACCCTCTCTATTGGACGTTACCCGCCCTAATGGAGGTTACCCTCTCTAATGGAGGTTACCCTCTCTATTGGAGCTTAGCCTCTCAAATGGAGGTTATCCTCCCTAATGGAGGTTAAACTCTCTATTGGAGGTTACCCTCTCTATTGGACGTTACCCTCCCTAATGGAGGTTACCCTCTCTAATGGAGCTTGCCCTCTCTATTGGAGCTTACACTCTCTATTGGAGGTTACCCTCTATATTGGAGGTTATACTCTGTATTGGAGCTTACCCTCTCTATTGGAGCTTACCCTCTCTATTGGAGGTTATCCTCTGTATTGGAGCTTACCCTCTCTATTGGAGGTTACCCTCCCTAATGGAGGTTACCCTCTCTATTGGAGGTTATCCTCTCTATTGGAGGATACCCTCTCTAATGGAGGTTACCCTCTCTATTGGAGCTTAGCCTCTCTAATGGAGGTTATCCTCCCTAATGGAGGTTAAACTCTCTATTGGAGGTTACCCTCTCTATTGGACGTTACCGTCCCTAATGGAGGTTACCCTCTCTAATGGAGCTTACACTCTCTATTGGAGGTTACCCTCTATATTGGAGGTTATACTCTGTATTGGAGCTTACCCTCTCTATTGGAGCTTACCCTCTCTATTGGAGGTTATCCTCTGTATTGGAGCTTACCCTCTCTATTGGAGCTTAGCCTCTCTAATGGAGGTTATCCTCTCTATTGGAGGTTATCCTCCCTATTGGAGGTTATCCTCCCTAATGGAACTTACCCTCTCTAATGGAGGTTACCCTCCCTAATGAAGCTTACCCTCTCTAATGGACGTTATCCTCTCTAATGGAGGTTACCCTCTCTGATGGAGGTTACCCTCCCTAATGGAGGTTACCCTCTCTATTGGAGGTTATCCTCCCTATTGGAGGTTATCCTCCCTAATGGAACTTACCCTCTCTATTGGAGGTTACCCTCCCTAATGAAGCTTACCCTCTCTAATGGACGTTATCCTCTCTAATGGAGGTTACCCTCTCTGATGGAGGTTACCCTCCCTAATGGAGGTTACCCTCTCTATTGGAGGTTATCCTCCCTATTGGAGGTTATCCTCCCTAATGGAACTTACCCTCTCTAATGGAGGTTACCCTCCCTAATGAAGCTTACCCTCTCTATTGGACGTTACCCTCTCTATTGGAGGTTACCCTCCCTAATGGAGGTTACCCTCCCTAATGCAGGTTACCCTCTCTAATGGAGGTTACCCTCCCTAATGGAGGTTACCCTCTCTAATGGAGGTTATCCTCCCTAATGGAACTTACCCTCTCTATTGGAGCTTACCCTCTCTAATGGAGGTTACCCTCCCTAATGGAGGTTATCCACTCTATTGGAACTTACCCTCTCTATTGGAGGTTACCCTTTCTAATGGAGGTTATCCTCCTTATTGGAGGTTATCCTCTCTATTGGAGGTTATTCTCTCTATTGGAGGTTACCCTTTCTAATGGAGGTTACCCTCTCTATTGGAGGTTACCCTCACTATTGGAGATTACTCTCCCTAATGGAGGTTACCCTCTCTATTGGAGGTTACCCTCTCTATTGGATGTTACCCTCCCTAATGGAGGTTACCCTCTCTATTGGAGGTTAACCTCTCTATTGGAGGTTACCCTCTCTAATGGAGGTTACCCTCTCTATTGGATGTTACCCTCCCTAATGGAGGTTACCCTCTCTATTGGAGGTTAACCTCTCTATTGGAGGTTACCCTCTCTAATGGAGGTTACCCTCTCTATTGGAGGTTTCCCTCCCTAATGGAGGTTACCCTCTGTATTGGAGGTTTCCCTCCCTAATGGACGTTACCCTCCCAAATGGAGGTTACCCTCTCTATTCGAGGTTACCCTCTCTAATGGAGGTTACCCTCCCTAATGGAGCTAATGGAGCTTGGAGCTTACCCTCTCTATTGGACGTTACCCTCCCTAATGGAGGTTACCCTCTCTAATGGAGGTTACCCTCTCTATTGGAGGTTTCCCTCCCTAATGGACGTTACCCTCCCAAATGGAGGTTACCCTCTGTATTCGAGGTTACCCTCTCTAATGGAGGTTACCCTCCCTAATGGAGCTTACCCTCTCTATTGGACGTTACCCTCCCTAATGGAGGTTACCCTCTCTAATGGAGGTTACCCTCTCTATTGGAGGTTTCCCTCCCTAATGGACGTTACCCTCCCAAATGGAGGTTACCCTCTCTATTCGAGGTTACCCTCTCTAATGGAGGTTACCCTCCCTAATGGAGCTTACCCTCTCTATTGGACGTTACCCTCCCTAATGGAGGTTACCCTCTCTAATGGAGGTTACCCTCTCTATTGGAGGTTTCCCTCCCTAATGGAGGTTACCCTCCCTAATGGACGCTACCCTCCCAAATGGAGTTTACCCTCTCTATTGGACGTTACCCTCTCTGTTGGAGGTTACCCTCTCTATTGGAGGTTACCCTCCCTAATGGAGGTTTCCCTCCCTAATGGAGGTTACCCTCCCTAATGGAGGTTACCCTCTCTATTGGAGGTTACCCTCTCCATTTGAAGGTTACCCTCCCTAATGGAGGTTACCCTCTCTAATGGAGGTTACCCTCTCTATTCGAGGTTACCCTCCCTAATGCAGGTTACCCTCTCTATTGGACGTTATCCTCTCTAATGGAGGTTACCCTCCCTAATGAAGCTTACCCTCTCTATTGGACGTTACCCTCTCTATTGGAGGTTACCCTCCCTAATGGAGGTTACCCACCCTAATGCAGGATACCCTCTCTAATGAAGGTTACCCTCTCTAATGGAGGTTACCCTCCCTAATGAAGCTTACCCTCTCTATTGGACGTTACCCTCTCTATTGGAGGTTACCCTCCCTAATGGAGGTTACCCTCCCTAATGGAGGTTACCCTCCCTAATGCAGGATACCCTCTCTATTGGACGTTATCCTCTCTAATGGAGGTTACCCTCTCTAATGGAGGTTACCCTCCCTAATGGACGTTACCCTCTCTGTTGGAGGTTACCCTCTCTATTGGAGGTTACCCTCCCTAATGGAGGTTTCCCTCCCTAATGGAGGTTACCCTCCCTAATGGAGGTTACCCTCTCTATTGGAGGTTACCCTCTCCATTTGAAGGTTACCCTCCCTAATGGAGGTTACCCTCTCTAATGGAGGTTACCCTCTCTATTCGAGGTTACCCTCCCTAATGCAGGTTACCCTCTCTATTGGACGTTATCCTCTCTAATGGAGGTTACCCTCCCTAATGAAGCTTACCCTCTCTATTGGACGTTACCCTCTCTATTGGAGGTTACCCTCCCTAATGGAGGTTACCCTCCCTAATGGAGGTTACCCACCCTAATGCAGGATACCCTCTCTAATGAAGGTTACCCTCTCTAATGGAGGTTACCCTCCCTAATGAAGCTTACCCTCTCTATTGGACGTTACCCTCTCTATTGGAGGTTACCCTCCCTAATGGAGGTTACCCTCCCTAATGGAGGTTACCCTCCCTAATGCAGGATACCCTCTCTATTGGACGTTATCCTCTCTAATGGAGGTTACCCTCTCTAATGGAGGTTACCCTCCCTAATGGAGGTTACCCTCTCTATTGGAGGTGATCCTCCCTTTTGGAGGTTACCCTCTCTAATGGAGGTTATCCTCCCTAATGGAGGTTATCCACTCTATTGGAACTTACCCTCTCTATATGAGGTTACCCTTTCTAATGGAGGTTACCCTCTCTAATGGAGGTTACCCTCCCTAATGAAGCTTACCCTCTCTATTGGACGTTATCCTCTCTAATGAAGGTTACCCTCTCTAATGGAGGTTACCCTCCCTAATGAAGCTTACCCTCTCTATTGGACGTTACCCTCTCTATTGGAGGTTACCCTCCCTAATGGAGGTTACCCTCCCTAATGCAGGATACCCTCTCTATTGGACGTTATCCTCTCTAATGGAGGTTACCCTCTCTAATGGAGGTTACCCTCCCTAATGGAGGTTACCCTCTCTATTGGAGGTGATCCTCCCTTTTGGAGGTTACCCTCTCTAATGGAGGTTATCCTCCCTAATGGAGGTTATCCACTCTATTGGAACTTACCCTCTCTATATGAGGTTACCCTTTCTAATGGAGGTTACCCTCTCTAATGGAGGTTACCCTCCCTAATGAAGCTTACCCTCTCTATTGGACGTTATCCTCTCTAATGGAGGTTACCCTCTCTAATGGAGGTTACCCTCCCTAATGGAGGTTACCCTCTCTAATGGAGGTTACCCTCCCTATTGGAGGTTACCCTGTCTAATGGAGGTTATCCTCCCTAATGGAACTTACCCTCTCTATTGGAGCTTACCCTCTCTAATGGAGGTTACCCTCCCTTATGGAGGTTATCCACTCTATTGGAACTTACCCTCTCTATTGGAGGTTACCCTTTCTAATGGAGTTTACCCTCTCTAATGGAGGTTATCCTCCCTAATGGAGGTTATCCACTCTATTGGAACTTACCCTCTCTATTGGAGGTTACCCTTTCTAATGGAGGTTACCCTCTCTATTGGAGGTTACCCTCTCTATTGGAGGTTACCCTCCCTAATGGAGGTTACCCTCTCTATTGGAGGTTACCCTCCCTAATGGAGGTTACCCTCTCTAATGGAGGTTACCCTCCCTAATGGAGGTTATCCACTCTATTGGAACTTACCCTCTCTATTGGAGGTTACCCTTTCTAATGGAGGTTACCCTCTCTAATGGAGGTTACCCTCCCTAATGGAGGTTATCCACTCTATTGGAACTTACCCTCTCTATTGGAGGTTACCCTTTCTAATGGAGGTTACCCTCTCTATTGGAGGTTACCCTCTCTATTGGAGGTTACCCTCCCTAATGGAGGTTACCCTCTCTATTGGAGGTTACCCTCCCTAATGGAGGTTACCCTCTCTAATGGAGTTTACCCTCCCTAATGGAGGTTATCCACTCTATTGGAACTTACCCTCTCTATTGGAGGTTACCCTTTCTAATGGAGGTTACCCTCTCTAATGGAGGTTACCCTCCCTAATGGAGGTTATCCACTCTATTGGAACTTACCCTCTCTATTGGAGGTTACCCTTTCTAATGGAGGTTACCCTCTCTATTGGAGGTTATCCTCCCTCTTGGAGGTTATCCTCTCTATTGGAGGTTACCCTTTCTAATGGAGGTTACCCTCTCTATTGGAGGTTACCCTCTCTATTGGAGGTTACCCTCCCTAATGGAGGTTACCCTCTCTATTGAAGGTTACCCTCTCTAATGGAGGTTACCCTCCCTAATGAAGCTTACCCTCTCTATTGGACGTTATCCTCTCTAATGAAGGTTACCCTCTCTAATGGAGGTTACCCTCCCTAATGAAGCTTACCCTCTCTATTGGACGTTACCCTCTCTATTGGAGGTTACCCTCCCTAATGCAGGATACCCTCTCTATTGGACGTTATCCTCTCTAATGGAGGTTACCCTCTCTAATGGAGGTTACCCTCCCTAATGGAGCTTACCCTCTCTATTGGAGGTGATCCTCCCTATTGGAGGTTACCCTCTCTAATGGAGGTTATCCTCCCTAATGGAACTTACCCTCTCTATTGGAGCTTACCCTCTCTAATGGAGGTTACCCTCCCTAATGGAGGTTATCCACTCTATTGGAACTTACCCTCTCTATTGGAGGTTACCCTTTCTAATGGAGTTTACCCTCTCTAATGGAGGTTATCCTCCCTAATGGAGGTTATCCACTCTATTGGAACTTACCCTCTCTATTGGAGGTTACCCTTTCTAATGGAGGTTACCCTCTCTATTGGAGGTTACCCTCTCTATTGGAGGTTACCCTCCCTAATGGAGGTTACCCTCTCTATTGGAGGTTACCCTCCCTAATGGAGGTTACCCTCTCTAATGGAGGTTACCCTCCCTAATGGAGGTTATCCACTCTATTGGAACTTACCCTCTCTATTGGAGGTTACCCTTTCTAATGGAGGTTACCCTCTCTAATGGAGGTTACCCTCCCTAATGGAGGTTATCCACTCTATTGGAACTTACCCTCTCTATTGGAGGTTACCCTTTCTAATGGAGGTTACCCTCTCTATTGGAGGTTACCCTCTCTATTGGAGATTACACTCCCTAATGGAGGTTACCCTCTCTATTGGAGATTACACTCCCTAATGGAGGTTATCCTCTCTATTGGAGGTTATCCTCCCTCTTGGAGGTTATCCTCTCTATTGGAGGTTACCCTTTCTAATGGAGGTTACCCTCTCTATTGGAGGTTACCCTCTCTATTGGAGGTTACCCTCCCTAATGGAGGTTACCCTCTCTATTGAAGGTTACCCTCCCTAATGGAGGTTACCCTCCCTAATGGACGTTACCCTGTCTATTGGAGGTGACCCTCTCTAATGGAGTTTATCCTCTCTATTGGAGGTTACCCTCTCTATTGGAGGTTACCCTCTCTAATGGAGGTTACCCTCTCTATTGGAGGTTACCCTCTCTATTGGAGATTACACTCCCTAATGGAGGTTACCCTCCCTAATGGAGGTTACCCTCCCTAATGGAGGTTATCCTCTCTAATGGAGGTTGCCCTCTCTATTGGAGGTTACCCTCTCTATTGGAGGTTATCCTCTTTATTGGAGGTTACCTTCTCTAATGGAGGTTATCCTCTCTTTTGGAGGTTACCCTTTCTAATGGAGGTTACCCTCTCTATTGGAGGTGACCCTCCCTAATGGAGGTTACCCTCTCTATTGGAGTACCATTTTGTGTTACAATCTCATAATCAGGAGAACTTGAGTGTGTAAAAACCATGGATTTTGTTTTATTAGCATTTAATACCAACTTTAAACCTACAAGGGATTTTTGCACCTGATTAAAGACAGACTGTAAGTAGTTTATTGCCTCTTGCAATGATATTGCAGAGGTGTACAATATTGTGTCATCTGCATAAAGATGAGCTTTTGTTGGATCTAAATCCATACCTAAATTATTCATATAAATAGAAAATACCAAAATAGAAAGAGAAAGTAGAAAACCAAGACGTTTTATTATCTAAGGCAGTAATACTGTCAGTTCTGATGAAAGATACAGTAAAGTACTGATGTTATTCTAGAGTCAGTGTGGACAGATGGATTACAGGACATCTGAGGACACCGGAGGACACCAGAGACACATCCAGCAGTCCATCCAGAGAAACAATAAACTTTAATAAAACATCAGATTTTACTGTGTTTCGGACGAACATCTGAACCTTAAGCTCCGTCTGTAGGAACCTGACTTGAGGTCCAGCAGGTCGTCTGTTCAGACCACTTCACCTCCTGGACTCTGCCGAGGAGAGTCCAGTACTTTTTACTGATCAGCAGCCTCTGAGGCCGAAACATCCAAAACCTGCAGTTCCTCTGATGACCACTAGAGTGCATCCCCACAGAGCTCCATGTTCACATGTAGAAACCAACATGTTTACAGCCTGTCTGGTCTCTGGAGATCATTTCAACATTTTTATAGAACTCACCTGTTCATGATTTATTAAAGCTACACATCATTACGGGGGCGGGACCTCTTTGAGTGACAAGCTGCCTGATGATAGATCCACCCCTCACTCCTCCACAGCTCCACCCTCTGGCCCAAATATGGTCACCACTGGCTCCAAAAAAACAAGATGGTGACGACTGAACTTGAGGCTTCTAAACAGGAGTCAACAAACTAACGTGTGACATCACAGTGGCTCCGCCCATTATCTCTACAGTCTGATCACATGGTTGTTATTGTTATCAGAGTGAACCAGGTGACAGGAGGACAGCGGTCAGGCGTAATGTCCCTCTGTTAGACTCTGACAGGTGATTCTGCTGTTTTTCAGTCTTTACAGAGACAAACACCTGGATCAGGTCTGACCAGGTGTCCACTGACGGATCAGACCTGGAGTCAGACCGTGATCCTCACAAACGACCATGAACTCATCACAGGTTAAAAAAAAATCAGTTTAATACGGAAACAGATAAAAACTGTTCATCACATCAGACACACTCAGTTATTATATCATCAACGTAACAATAAAATCATTAAAAAATATTCATGTTGAAACAAACTGAACTACAGTCACTCATCAGACTGCTCTTATTGGTAAGAGTACTCCGAGGTCACTGCGCTGTGTTTGAGGACGTCATGACACCACAGTGTTGGAGGCAGCCAGCAGGGACGAGAAGAGTGAGTGTGGTCTGTGTTTCAACACGTCTGGGTGATCGAACTCTACAGCCTGAGGGACGACACAGAGACAAAAACACCTGTGAAACACCCAGGTTACAACAGTGTAGCACCTGAACCAGCTGTGTGACACCTGTATTACACCTATGTGACACCTGTATTACACCTGTGTGACACCTGAAAAGTAGATCAGGAGCCAGAGCCTTCAGCTATCAGGCTCCTCTCCTGTGGAATCATCTTCCTGTTACGGTCCGGGAGGCAGACACTGTCTCCACATTTAAGACTAGACTTAAGACTTTCCTCTTTGATAAAGCTTATAGTTAGGGCTGGCTCAGGCTTGCCCTGTACCAGCCCCTAGTTAGGCTGACTTAGGCCTAGTCTGCCGGAGGACCCCCTTATAATACACCGGGCACCCTCTCTCCTTCTCTCTCTCTCTCTCTCTCTCTCTCTCTCTCTCTCTCTCTCTCGTATTCTACTACTGCATCTTGCTAACTTGGCCATTCTGGATGTCACTAACTCGGCTTCTTCTCTGGAGTCTTTGTGCTCCACTGTCTCTCAGATTAACTCATATCACAGCAGTGCCTGGACAGCGTGACATGTGTGGTTGTGCTGCTGCCATGGTCCTGCCAGATGCCTCCTGCTGCTGCTGCTGCCATCATTAGTCATTAGTCATACTTCTACTGTTATTATACACATATGACTATTGTCACACATGTATACTGCCAGATATTAATATATACTTTCAGCATATTGTATCACAGTAGCCAGAACTATAACTATAATATTATTACTTTCATTAATGTTATTGTAAGCTACTGTCATTACCTGCATCTCTCTCTCTCTCTCTCTCTCTCTTTCTCTCTCTCTCTCTCTCATTGTGTCATACGGATTACTGTTAATTTATCATGTTGATCTGTTCTGTACGACATCTATTGCACGTCTGTCCGTCCTGGAAGAGGGATCCCTCCTCATTTGCTCTTCCTGAAGTTTCTACCGTTTTTTTCCCTGTTAAAGGGTTTTTTTGAAGGAGTTTTTCCTGATCAGCTGTGAGGGTCATAAGGACAGAGGGATGTCGTATGCTGTAAAGCCCTGTGAGGCAAATTGTGATTTGTGATATTAGGCTTTATAAATGAAAATGATTGATTGAATTGAAACTGATTACACCTGTGTGACACCTGTATTACATCTGTATTACACCTGTGTGACATCTGTGTTTGTAACACCTGTATTACACCTGTGTGACATCCCTCCTCAGTTGGTCTTCCTGAGGTTTCTACCATTTTTTCCCCCCGTTAAAGGGTTTTTTTTGGGGAGTTTTTCCTGATCAGCTGTGAGGGTCATAAGGACAGAGGGATTTCATATGCTGTAAAGCCCTGTGAGGCAAATTGTGATTTGTGATATTGGGCTTTATGAATAAAATTGATTGATTGAATTGAAATTGATTACACCTGTGTGACACCTGTATTAGATCTGTGTTTGTAACACCTGTATTACACCTGTATTACACCTGTGTTTGTGACACCTGTATTACACCTGTGTGACACCTGTATTACATCTTTGTTTGTTACACCTGTATTACACCTGTATCATCTTTACGACATCTATTGCATGTCTGTCCGTCCTGGAAGAGGGATCCCTCCTCAGTTGCTCTTCCTGAGGTTTCTACCATTTTTTTCCCAGTTAAAGGGTTTTTTTGGGGAGTTTTTCCTGATCAGCTGTGAGGGTCATAAGGACAGAGGGATGTCGTATGCTGTAAAGCCCTGTGAGGCAAATTGTGATTTGTGATATTGGGCTTTATAAATAAAATTGATTGATTGAACTGAAATTGATTACACCTGTGTGACACCATTATTACATCTGTTACACCTGTGTTACATCTGCGTTTGTAACACCTGTATTACACCTGTATTACATCTGTGTTTGTAACACCTGTATTACACCTGTGTGACACCTGTGTCTGTAACACCTGTATTACATCTGCGTTTGTAAAACCTGTATTACACCTGTGGTACACCTGTGTGACACCTGTATTACACCTGTATTACATCTGTGTTTGTAAAACCTGTATTACACCTGTGTGACACCTGTATTACACCTGTGTGACATCTGTATTACACCTGTGTGACACCTGTATTACATCTGTGTTTGTGACACCTGTATTACACCTGTATTACACCTGTGTGACACCTGTATTACATCTTTGTTTGTGACACCTGTGTTACACCTGTATTACACCTGTGTGACACCTGTATTACATCTGTGTTTGTGACACCTGTATTACACCTGTGTGACACCTGTATTACATCTGTGTTTGTGACACCTGTATTACACCTGTGTGACACCTGTATTACATCTGTGTTTGTGACACCTGTATTACACCTGTGTGGCACCTGTATTAAATCTGTGTTTGTGACACCTGTATTACACCTGTATTACATCTGTGTGACACCTGTATTACATCTGTGTTTGTGACACCTGTATTACACCTGTATTACATCTGTGTGACACCTGTATTACATCTGTGTTTGTGACACCTGTATTACACCTGTATCATCTTTACGACATCTATTGCATGTCTGTCCGTCCTGGAAGAGGGATCCCTCCTCAGTTGCTCTTCCTGAGGTTTCTACCATTTTTTTCCCAGTTAAAGGGTTTTTTTGGGGAGTTTTTCCTGATCAGCTGTGAGGGTCATAAGGACAGAGGGATGTCGTATGCTGTAAAGCCCTGTGAGGCAAATTGTGATTTGTGATATTGGGCTTTATAAATAAAATTGATTGATTGAACTGAAATTGATTACACCTGTGTGACACCATTATTACATCTGTTACACCTGTGTTACATCTGCGTTTGTAACACCTGTATTACACCTGTATTACATCTGTGTTTGTAACACCTGTATTACACCTGTGTGACACCTGTGTCTGTAACACCTGTATTACATCTGCGTTTGTAAAACCTGTATTACACCTGTGGTACACCTGTGTGACACCTGTATTACACCTGTATTACATCTGTGTTTGTAAAACCTGTATTACACCTGTGTGACACCTGTATTACACCTGTGTGACATCTGTATTACACCTGTGTGACACCTGTATTACATCTGTGTTTGTGACACCTGTATTACACCTGTATTACACCTGTGTGACACCTGTATTACATCTTTGTTTGTGACACCTGTGTTACACCTGTATTACACCTGTGTGACACCTGTATTACATCTGTGTTTGTGACACCTGTATTACACCTGTGTGACACCTGTATTACATCTGTGTTTGTGACACCTGTATTACACCTGTGTGACACCTGTATTACATCTGTGTTTGTGACACCTGTATTACACCTGTGTGGCACCTGTATTAAATCTGTGTTTGTGACACCTGTATTACACCTGTATTACATCTGTGTGACACCTGTATTACATCTGTGTTTGTGACACCTGTATTACACCTGTATTACATCTGTGTGACACCTGTATTACATCTGTGTTTGTGACACCTGTATTACACCTGTGTGACACCTGTATTACATCTGTGTTTGTGACACCTGTATTACACCTGTATTACATCTGTGTGACACCTGTATTACATCTGTGTTTGTGACACCTGTATTACACCTGTATTACATCTGTGTGACACCTGTATTACATCTGTGTTTGTGACACCTGTATTACACCTGTGTGACACCTGTATTACATCTGTGTTTGTGACACCTGTATTACACCTGTGTGGCACCTGTATTAAATCTGTGTTTGTGACACCTGTATTACACCTGTATTACATCTGTGTGACACCTGTATTACATCTGTGTTTGTGACACCTGTATTACACCTGTATTACATCTGTGTTTGTAACACCTGTATTACATCTGTGTTTGTGACACCTGTATTACACCTGTATTACATCTGTGTTTGTAACACCTGTATTACATCTGTGTTTGTGACACCTGTATTACATCTGTGTGACACCTGTATTACACCTGTGTGACAACTGTATTACACCTGTGTGACACCTGTATTACACCTGTATTACACCTGTGTGACACCTGTATTATATCTGTGTTTGTGACACCTGTATTACACCTGTATTACATCTGTGTTTGTAACACCTGTATTACATCTGTGTTTGTGACACCTGTATTACACCTGTGTTACACCTGTGTGACACCTGTATTACATCTGTGTTACACCTGTGTGACACCTGTATTACATCTGTGTTTGTGACACCTGTATTACATCTGTGTGACACCTGTATTACACCTGTATTACACCTGTGTTACACCTGTGTGACACCTGTATTACACCTGTGTTACACCTGTGTGACACCTGTATTACATCTGTGTTACACCTGTATTACATCTGTGTTTGTGACACCTGTATTACATCTGTGTGACACCTGTATTACACCTGTGTGACACCTGTATTACACCTGTGTTACACCTGTGTGACACCTTTATTACACCTGTGTTACACCTGTGTGACACCTGTATTACATCTGTGTGACACCTGTATTACATCTGTGTTTGTGACACCTGTATTACATCTGTGTGACACCTGTATTACACCTGTGTGACACCTGTATTATATCTGTGTTTGTGACACCTGTATTACACCTGTGTGACCACTGTATTACACCTGTGTGACACCTGTATTACACCTGTATTACACCTGTGTGACACCTGTATTATATCTGTGTTTGTGACACCTGTATTACATCTGTATTACACCTGTATTACACCTGTATTACATCTGTGTTTGTAACACCTGTATTACATCTGTGTTTGTGACACCTGTATTACATCTGTGTGACACCTGTATTACACCTGTGTGACACCTGTATTACATCTGTGTTACACCTGTATTACATCTGTGTGACACCTGTATTACACCTGTGTGACACCTGTATTATATCTGTGTTTGTGACACCTGTATTACACCTGTGTGACAACTGTATTACACCTGTGTGACACCTGTATCACACCTGTATTACACCTGTGTGACACCTGTATTATATCTGTGTTTGTGACACCTGTATTACACCTGTATTACATCTGTGTTTGTAACACCTGTATTACATCTGTGTTTGTGACACCTGTATTACATCTGTGTGACACCTGTATTACACCTGTATTACACCTGTGTGACACCTGTATTACATCTGTGTTACACCTGTATTACATCTGTGTGACACCTGTATTACACCTGTATTACACCTGTGTGACACCTGTATTACATCTGTGTTACACCTGTATTACATCTGTGTGACACCTGTATTACATCTGTTTGTGACACCTGTATTACATCTGTGTGACACCTGTATTACACCTGTGTGACACCTGTATTACATCTGTGTTACACCTGTATTACATCTGTGTGACACCTGTATTACACCTGTATTACACCTGTGTGACACCTGTATTACATCTGTGTTACACCTGTATTACATCTGTGTGACACCTGTATTACACCTGTATTACAACTGTGTGACACCTGTATTATATCTGTGTTTGTGACACCTGTATTACACCTGTATTACATCTGTGTTTGTGACACCTGTATTACACCTGTGTGACACCTGTACTACACCTGTATTACATCTGTGTTTGTAACACCTGTATTACACCTGTGTGACACCTGTATTACATCTGTGTGACACCTGTATTACACCTGTATTACATCTGTGTTTGTAACACCTGTATTACACCTGTGTGACACCTGTATTACATCTGTGTGACACCTGTATTACACCTGTATTACATCTGTGTTTGTAACACC
>CM023133.1:51849130-52089130 GCA_013133815.1 Cromileptes altivelis
GGAAGCCGAGGGTGACAGGAAGCAGAAGGTGACAGGAAGCGGAGGCTGACAGGAAGCGGAAGGTGACAGGAAGCGGAGGGTGAGAGGAAGCATAGGGTGACAGGAAGCAGAAGGTGACAGGAAGCCGAGGGTGACAGGAAGCCGTGGGTGACAGGAAGCAGAGGGTGACAGGAAGCCGAGGGTGACACGGAGCTGAGGGTGACAGGAAGCGGAGGGTGACAGGAAGCGGAAGGTGAAAGGAAATGGAGGGTGACAGGGAGCAGAAGGTGACAGGAAGCGGAGGGTGACAGGAAGCAGAAGGTGACAGGAAGCGGGAGGTGACAGGAAGCAGAAGATGACAGGAAGCCAAGGGTGACATGAAGCGGAAGGTGACAGGAAGCGGAGGGTGACAGGAAGTGGAGGGTGACAGGAAATGGAGGGTGACAGGAAATGGAGGGTGACAGGAAGCAGAAGGTGACAGGAAATGAAATAACAGGAAGCAGAAGGTGACAGGAAGTGGAGGGTGACAGGAAATGGAGGGTGACAGGAAGCAGAGGGTGACAGGAAGCCGAGGGTGACAGGAAGCAGAAGGTGACAGGAAGCAGAGGGTGACAGGAAGCAGAAGGTGACAGGAAGCACAGGGTGACAGGAAATGGAGGGTGACAGGAAGCGGAGGGTGACAGGAAGCCGAGGGTGACAGGAAGTGGAGGGTGACAGGGAGCTGAGGGTGACAGGAAGCGGAGGGTGACAGGAAGCGGAGGGTGACAGGAAGCCGAGGGTGACAGGAAGTGGAGGGTGACAGGGAGCTGAGGGTGACAGGAAGCCGAGGGTGACAGGAAGCAGAAGGTGACAGGAAGCGGAGGCTGACAGGAAGCGGAAGGTGACAGGAAGCGGAGGGTGAGAGGAAGCATAGGGTGACAGGAAGCAGAAGGTGACAGGAAGCCGAGGGTGACAGGAAGCCGTGGGTGACAGGAAGCAGAGGGTGACAGGAAGCCGAGGGTGACACGGAGCTGAGGGTGACAGGAAGCGGAGGGTGACAGGAAGAGGAAGGTGAAAGGAAATGGAGGGTGACAGGGAGCAGAAGGTGACAGGAAGCGGAGGGTGACAGGAAGCAGAAGGTGACAGGAAGCGGGAGGTGACAGGAAGCAGAAGATGACAGGAAGCCAAGGGTGACATGAAGCGGAAGGTGACAGGAAGCGGAGGGTGACAGGAAGTGGAGGGTGACAGGAAATGGAGGGTGACAGGAAATGGAGGGTGACAGGAAGCAGAAGGTGACAGGAAATGAAATAACAGGAAGCAGAAGGTGACAGGAAGTGGAGGGTGACAGGAAATGGAGGGTGACAGGAAGCAGAGGGTGACAGGAAGCCGAGGGTGACAGGAAGCAGAAGGTGACAGGAAGCAGAGGGTGACAGGAAGCAGAAGGTGACAGGAAGCACAGGGTGACAGGAAATGGAGGGTGACAGGAAGCGGAGGGTGACAGGAAATGGAGGGTGACAGGAAGCGGAGGGTGACAGGAAGCAGAAGGTGACAGGAAGCCGAGGGTGACAGGAAGCAGAAGGTGACAGGAAGCAGAAGGTGACAGGAAGCCGAGGGTGACAGGAAGCAGAAGGTGACAGGAAGCCGAGGGTGACAGGAAGCCGAGGGTGACAGGAAGCAGAAGGTGACAGGAAGCAGAAGGTGACAGGAAGCCGAGGGTGACAGGAAGCAGAAGGTGACAGGAAGCAGAAGGTGACAGGAAGCCGAGGGTGACAGGAAGCAGAGGATGACACGAAGCCGAGGGTGACAGGAAGCCAAGGATGACAGGAAGTGGAGGGTGACAGGGAGCTGAGGGTGACAGGAAGCGGAGGGTGACAGGAAGCAGAAGGTGACAGGAAGCGGAGGCTGACAGGAAGCGGAAGGTGACAGGAAGCGGAGGGTGAGAGGAAGCATAGGGTGACAGGAAGCCGAGGGTGACAGGAAGCGGAGGGTGACAGGAAGCGGAGGGTGACAGGAAGCCGTGGGTGACAGGAAGCAGAGGGTGACAGGAAACCGAGGGTGACACGGAGCTGAGGGTGACAGGAAGCGGAGGGTGACAGGAAGCGGAAGGTGACAGGAAATGGAGGGTGACAGGAAGCAGAAGGTGACAGGAAGCGGAGGGTGACAGGAAGTAGAAGGTGACAGGAAGCGGGAGGTGACAGGAAGCAGAAGATGACAGGAAGCCAAGGGTGACATGAAGCAGAAGGTGACAGGAAGCGGAGGGTGACAGGAAGTGGAGGGTGACAGGAAATGGAGGGTGACAGGAAATGGAGGGTGACAGGAAGCAGAAGGTGACAGGAAATGAAATGACAGGAAGCAGAAGGTGACAGGAAGTGGAGGGTGACAGGAAATGGAGGGTGACAGGAAGCGGAGGGTGACAGGAAGCAGAAGGTGACAGGAAGCAGAAGGTGACAGGAAATGAAGTGACAGGAACCCGAGGGTGACAGGAAGCGGAAGGTGACAGGAAGCCAAGGGTGACAGGAAGCAGAAGGTGACAGGAAGCCGAGGGTGACAGGAAGCAGAAGGTGACAGGAAGCGGAGGCTGACAGGAAGCGGAAGGTGACAGGAAGCGGAGGGTGAGAGGAAGCATAGGGTGACAGGAAGCAGAAGGTGACAGGAAGCCGAGGGTGACAGGAAGCCGTGGGTGACAGGAAGCAGAGGGTGACAGGAAGCCGAGGGTGACACGGAGCTGAGGGTGACAGGAAGCGGAGGGTGACAGGAAGCGGAAGGTGAAAGGAAATGGAGGGTGACAGGGAGCAGAAGGTGACAGGAAGCGGAGGGTGACAGGAAGCAGAAGGTGACAGGAAGCGGGAGGTGACAGGAAGCAGAAGATGACAGGAAGCCAAGGGTGACATGAAGCGGAAGGTGACAGGAAGCGGAGGGTGACAGGAAGTGGAGGGTGACAGGAAATGGAGGGTGACAGGAAATGGAGGGTGACAGGAAGCAGAAGGTGACCGGAAATGAAATAACAGGAAGCAGAATGTGACAGGAAGTGGAGGGTGACAGGAAATGGAGGGTGACAGGAAGCAGAGGGTGACAGGAAGCCGAGGGTGACAGGAAGCAGAAGGTGACAGGAAGCAGAGGGTGACAGGAAGCAGAAGGTGACAGGAAGCCGAGGGTGACAGGAAGCAGAAGGTGACAGGAAGCCGAGGGTGACAGGAAGCCGAGGGTGACAGGAAGCAGAGGATGACACGAAGCCGAGGGTGACAGGAAGCCGAGGGTGACAGGAAGTGGAGGGTGACAGGAAGTGGAGGGTGACAGGGAGCTGAGGGTGACAGGAAGCCGAGGGTGACAGGAAGCCGTGGGTGACAGGAAGCAGAGGGTGACAGGAAACCGAGGGTGACACGGAGCTGAGGGTGACAGGAAGCGGAGGGTGACAGGAAGCGGAAGGTGACAGGAAATGGAGGGTGACAGGAAGCAGAAGGTGACAGGAAGCGGAGGGTGACAGGAAGTAGAAGGTGACAGGAAGCGGGAGGTGACAGGAAGCAGAAGATGACAGGAAGCCAAGGGTGACATGAAGCAGAAGGTGACAGGAAGCGGAGGGTGACAGGAAGTGGAGGGTGACAGGAAATGGAGGGTGACAGGAAATGGAGGGTGACAGGAAGCAGAAGGTGACAGGAAATGAAATGACAGGAAGCAGAAGGTGACAGGAAGTGGAGGGTGACAGGAAATGGAGGGTGACAGGAAGCGGAGGGTGACAGGAAGCAGAAGGTGACAGGAAGCAGAAGGTGACAGGAAGCAGAAGGTGACAGGAAATGAAGTGACAGGAAGCCGAGGGTGACAGGAAGCGGAAGGTGACAGGAAGCCAAGGGTGACAGGAAGCAGAAGGTGACAGGAAGCCGAGGGTGACAGGAAGTGGAGGGTGACAGGAAGTGAAGGTTACCTGACAGTCCCAGTGAAAAGCACAGGGTCCTGGGGGATGATGGACAGTTTGGTGCGCAGATCAGACAGACTGATGGACGTGATGTCCACACCGTCTATCAAGATGCTTCCTGCAGCTGGTTCGACCAGCCGGAACAGAGCCACCGCCAGAGACGACTTCCCTGGACACACAGAGACACGTGTCATTACAACATGAACCACACCTCCATCATCTCTCTGCTCCTGATGCAGGTCCAGGTCCAGGTGGAGGGGGCAGCAGTAAACCTCTCCCTGACCTTGTCCTCCTGAAGGGTCCTGAGGAGGGACATAAATCCTCCCCAGTGTTCTGGTCTCCTCTCAGGGAGACGGACCTGGAGTCTTTCTCCAATCTTTCTCAGCAGGTGCCTGATCAAAGGAGCCAGACCCCTCAGAGAGCCCAGGTTACACAGGTAACCAAACTGTTTACCTGCACTGTAAAGACCTGGAGTCGTTTTACAAAGCTTCCTCGTACACAGAGTCTCTCCACGGGACAAAACTCTGAGATTATCGATGTTTTCCCCTCTGAGTTAAGACGAGGTTCTGGTTAAGATAAAACTTATTCACAGAGCGTCTGAGCCCTGCAGAGATCTTCTGAGGTGAAACACTATGAGGAGGACTCAAGAGTTTCTGAACCACAGGAGAAACCAGCAGAAACACATCACCTGTACATTTATTATAAATGTTCTCCAGTGGAGTGACACAGCTGCATTAACAGTTCCGACCTGAGCCGGTTCTTCCCACGATGCCAATCTTCTCCCCGGCTCTGATGTGGAGCTGCAGCCCGTTGAGGACAACCGGTGAGTTCGGTCTGTACCTCATCTTATAGTCCACAAAGGTGATGGCTCCGTGTTGAGGCCAGTCTTCTGACACCTGATCCACCTGCAGCTGCTGTGACTCCTCAGATTCAGAACCCTGAACACAACCAACAGTCATCAGAGAGCAGACCAGCAGGCAGCAGGGTTCATCTCAGTCTGGAAGGTAGGCTGGGAGTCTGGAGGAGTCTGGAGGAGTCTGAAGGAGTCTGAAGGAGTCTGAAGGAATCTGGAGGGGTCTGAAGGAGTCTGAAGGAGTCTGAAGCAGTTTGAAGGAGTCTGAAGGAGTCTGGAGGAGTCTGGAGGAGTCTGAAGGAGTCTGGAGGAGTCTGAAGGAGTCTGAAGTAGTCTGAAGGAGTCTGAAGCAGTTTGAAGGAGTCTGAAGGAGTCTGAAGGAGTCTGGAGGAGTCTGAAGCAGTTTGAAGGAGTCTGAAGAAGTCTGAAGGAATCTGAAGGAGTCTGGAGGTTTCTGGAAGAGTCTTTGTGAGTTTTAATGAGTTTTGTGAGTATTTGGGAATTTTTCAAAATCTATGTTGATGGAGAATCTGTTTTTACTGTTAACTGTTGTCATTGTTAGTTGTAATCATAACCTTTACAATCTGGTGAAGCAGTTGTGTAGAATTTCATCAGCACTGCCTATATTTACACAAAACATGTTTAGATGTGCATTTATATATTTTATTGATATTCTGGTCCTGTTTCTCTTCACTTTGTATTTTATTTGACTGTTAGAAGTTGAAGCCTGAAGCCTCAGACATTCACTTCACTACCTGAGCAGGTCGAGGACAGTCACTATGAGGACAGTGAAGTTGTAGTTGGACAGATAAACAATGAGCTGAAACTATAAATGTCTGTAGAGCTGAGAGGAGCAGCAGGTTCAGCTGATGATTGTCTGGAGGTTCATCACCACCAGAGGTGCAAACTGACCGTGATATACTCCAGCAGTCGCTCCACTGAGATGAATCTGGCCTGAACCTCGATCATGGCCTGGATCAAGTACTGAGAGTTCACTGTCAACTGGAAACACAAAGGTTCAGATTATTATCAATCAAATACACACTTTATATCGATGTTAGACTCATCAGCTGAATCAGATACATGATGTGTTCACTGATATCAGCTGAGGGTTATATTTATTTTAACATGTGCAGACCTCAGGCCGTCTGAACTGATCCATCATCAGTATGAAGCTCTTCCTGTCCTCAGTGAAACCTGCTGCTGTCTGTCATTATGGATCATCCTCTCTCTGAATCTTATAATAAAATCATCATCATCTAATAATAATAATAATGACAATAATAACAATAATAACAACAACAACAACAATAATAATAATAATGTGTTTTTAATGTGGGCCAACACAACTCAGTTTAAATTATCTTTGGCACTGATGATCTTATTTTATCCAGTTGTTTTTATTGGTATTTTTAATGATGTACTTGAGTGTGTTTGTTACAGTGTTTGTGTGTCAGTGTGTGTGTGTGTGTGTGTGTGTGTGTGTCAGGTGACAGTCTCACCTGTATGATGTAGCACAGAGCGAGAGCTTTCATGGGGGCGCTGCAGAAATTGTTGGAGGTCAGGACGACGAGCAGAGAGACGATGAGCGTCATGACGACACACAGAGAGTCCACAAGGTAACACAGCCAACGCATTGAGTAGTTAAACAGTAAGAAGTGATTCGCGTTGATGTCTGACAGTTTTTTAAACCTGAAACAAAAACAGGATGAGACGAGTCAGGACACAGACGTCACCTTTGTCTGACTCTGTAACAGCCAATCAGAGCTCAGCTCTGTTAAACTGCTGAGATCAACACGTTCACAACAAATAATCAACGACATGAGCTGCATCAGAAAACAGAACAGTAGAGGCTTTATCTGAGAGATGAAGAGGAGGAGTGATGAAGGATGCTCTTACAGCTGGATGTAGTCGTGCGTCTTACTGTAGGCGTGAATGGTGCTTAGGCCTTTAACCACAGAGGTGCACAGAGAGATGCACGGAGAGCGACTCATGTTCTCCATCTTCTTTAAAACACAGACGTTTCTCAGGAACATCCTGCAGGAAAATGACTGTTGTTACAGTCACTCACCACCGAAAAAGAACTGACACAACTAATATCAACAAATATTATTGAATATTGACACTGTGAGACATTGTCAGTGTTTCCATCTGAGTTCAGAGACATTTCAGTGGCTGCTGCATCATGATTCCTACAAAAATACTTTTTATTATATGTGATTTCTTTGATGAACCAAACATGTCTGTGATTTAACCAATCAAATGTCATTACTGACGAACTAAGTTACAGTTTTACTAAACAGACTGAAACCTTAAATCAGTGTGACTTCATGTCAGCCGAACAAGACCACAGATTAAAACCAACACCATGGTCACTGAGCTCGAGTCAAGATCTCTGTGACTTAAGAGCAGAGACTAAATAGAATAATGAGCTATCATCCAGAGGCCGGAGCCTCGAGGTCGGTTTAATGTTAAAGTCTGTGATTTAATATGAACTGAACTGATCATAAGTTAAATGTGATGACTCTGCTTCAGCTTGTGTAAGAGTTCATGTGTTCACAGTTTGAGATTCAGTATTCATCGTTACATAGTTTATTTTACAGTAATTAATGCTTCATGTATAACCTCCATCTTTATGCAGATGACTCAGCCCTGTCTGTTTGTGTT
Organism: Cromileptes altivelis; assembly: GCA_013133815.1. Taxonomy (NCBI): domain Eukaryota; kingdom Metazoa; phylum Chordata; class Actinopteri; order Perciformes; family Serranidae; genus Cromileptes; species Cromileptes altivelis. The sequence continues at coordinate 51,856,519 of CM023133.1, forward strand.
TCCTCTTTTACTCACATGAAGTCAGGATCATGACGTGCACTTGTTTACCTTCGTGACTGTTTTCAGGTCAGTGACATCACCTCAGTAATTAATGGTCATGTTCATGTTTGTCTCAGATGAAAAGCGCCGACTCACTTGAGGATGAAAATGAAGAACAGGATGGCGATCAACACAGGCAGCAGCATGACAGGGAAGATGAGTGCATTGATGATGCAGATGCAGAGCCCCATCAGAGAGAACATGAGCAGGATGTTGAGGTTATGAGGCACCAACGTGTCCACCTCCACCTGGTACCTGGAGAAACAGTTCAGGATGCGACCTGACGGAGTTGTGTCAAAGAAGCTCATTGCATTGGCCATGACCTGTGGGAGACAGTGACTAATCAGCTGAGACCGCTCATCAGTGACAGCTGTCAGAGCAATAACAGGAGGATTCATGTGACAGTTTACATGACTATGTAGTAATAAGCAGAAAGAACTGCGCACTTAACATCAGTCCAAAAACTTCTTAATTCTGGTGCGGTAGCTCCATCATAGCGAGTACTGGCTCTCTCACAGAACCTTTGTCTAATTATGTTGACCATCATATTAGACCATTGGTTGAGAAGCTTCCCTCATACCTCAAAGATACTGGAGACTTCATCTCCCAGCTCTCTACAGTCACACACAGTAGTGGAGACTTGATCTTGGCCACTCTAGATGTAGTATGTCTCTACACCAACATACCTCACACCTCGATGCTTTGAAGTATTTTCTTGATGCCAGGCCTGAAAATGTTCCTCCTGCTGATTTTTGATTGACATGTCCAAATTTGTCTTGACAAAAAATTATTTCCTTTATGGCACAGACTTTTTCCTCCAAACCCATGGTACAGTAATGGGTGCTAGTTTTGCCCCTGATTACGCTAACCTTTTCATGGGCTGGTTTGAAAATCAGGTGTGCCTAATCAAGTTTGATTGAGAAGACTACACTATAAGAACCATGCCACTAGGACCTCTCATTATATGCACTGATGACAGTCCCTTGAGGATTGAAATGTTTGCTGCTTGTTTGTCTGTGAAGATCCCCAGTAAAATGATCTTTCATTAAGACTCTCAGTCTACATTGTTTTCTGTGTGCAAGTCCTTTTTTGTTTTTTCACTTTACATGACTCACATCATATAAAACATCACAGAGTACAGGAAGCACTATCAGGGGACAGATTCAGAGAGGAGGAACACACCAGGACTCACTGAGTCATCAGGTCAGTGTGAAAATGACATGAATGAAACTCTGCAGCTGTCACAGTCACCACATCTCAACAAGGTCATGGAGACCAACATGTCAGACCATGTTCACCAACACCACAAAATAAAAACCTTCTGCTGTGTCTGCCTGCTTACTTTTCTGTCTCTCTGCTTTACTTTGATGTACTCTGTTGTCTTCGATGTACTCTGTTGTCTCTGTTGTCTCCTCTGTATTCTGTTATTTCTACAGTATTCTGCTGTCTCTGCTGTCTCCTCTGTATTCTGTTATTACCTCTGCCAAGAAGGTTATGTTTTCACCGGCATTGGTTGGATTGTCTTCAAAATAGTTCTGAACGGATTTTGATGAAATTTTCAGGAAAGGTTGACAATGGGACAAGGAACAGATGATAAAATTTTGGTGGTGATTGGTGATCTCCGAGTGCTCTAGTTTATACAGTATTCTGTTGTCTCTGCTGTACTCTGTTATTTCTACAGTATTCTGTTGTCTCTGCTGTATTCTGTTATTTGAAGTCAGGTCAGGTCTGCTTGAGCTGCTGACGTATTGCGGTAAGCAAGTTGTGTCATTTCCGGTGTTTCTGTGACAGCGTCTCTGTACTGCTCTGGTGAATTCTGCTACCCTGCTTTCTCACCTCAGTTGCTTTAAACGTCTGCTCCAAGTCTTAACCCACACTGGTTCTGTTTAAGCACTTATAGCTCTCCTTCTTTCTGCGACCTTCTCGCTAATCTCTTAGCTGTTGTTTGCACGCTCTTAGCGTTGTTAACTACTTTAGCTTAGCCATGGCTTCCCCTTCTCCTGCTCTCTCTTGCCCGGTGTGTCACATGTTCAGTTATGCCTCTGCCTCCTTTAGCGTCAGTGGTAATTGTAATAAGTGTAGCTTATTTGCTGCGTTGGAGGCGAGGCTTAGTGAATTAGAAGCGCGGCTCCGCACCATGGAAAACCATTCAGTAGCTGCGGTAGTTAGCCAGCCCCCTGTAGCCGGTGCGGAGCCACATAGCATAGCCTTAGCCTCTGCAAACTGTCCTCCGGCAACTCCCGTTCAGCCGGGAGGTTGGGTAACGGTTCGCCAGAGGCGCAGCTCCAAGCCGAAGCCCACGGCTCACCACCAGCCTGTTCACGTTTCCAACCGCTTTTCCCCACTCAGCGACACACCCGCTGAGGATAAAACTCTGGTTAGTGGCAGCTCTATTCTGAGAAACGTGAAGTTAGCAACACCAGCGGCCATAGTCAAATGTATCCCTGGGGCCAGAGCAGGTGACATCGAGTCAAATTTAAAACTGCTGGCTAAAGCTAAACATAGATTCAGTAAGATTGTTATTCACGTCGGCGGCAATGACACCCGGTTACACCAATCGGAGGTCACTAAAATTAATATTGCCTTGCTGTGTGAATACGCAAAAACAATGTCGGACTCCGTAGTTTTCTCTGGACCCCTCCCAAATCTGACCAGTGATGACATGTTTAGCCGCATGTCATCATTTAACCGCTAGCTGTCCAGGTGGTGTCCAGCAAACGATGTGGGTTTCGTTAATAATTGGCAAACTTTCTGGGGAAAACCTGGTCTTATTAGGAGAGACGGCATTCATCCCACTTTGGATGGAGCTGCTCTCATTTCTAGGAACCTGGCAAACTTTATTAGTAATTTAAATCCCTGACAACCCAGAGTTGAGACCAGGACAGAGAGTCGCAGTCCTAAACGCCTCTCTGAGCTTCTAGTTCAGTTACCCAGCCATAGTTTGCATAGGTTTATACAAACGGTGTCTGTCCCCCGACCACCTAAATTATTTAAATCTAAAATTAAACAAAGAGGAGTTGTGCATAACAACCTCATAAAAATTAAAACCTCTTCTGTGACAGAAAGACAAAACAGGAGAATTAAATGCGGACTGTTAAATATCAGGTCTCTGTCGTCTAAAGCAGTGTTAGTAAACGAATTAATATCAGATAATCATATTGATTTACTCAGTCTCACTGAAACCTGGCTGTGCCAAGATGAATATGTTAGTCTAAATGAGTCCACTCCTCCCAGTCATAATAATACCCACATTCCTCGAGGCAGCGGCCGAGGAGGGGGAGTTGCAGCCATTTTTAACTCTAGTCTGTTAATCAGCCCTAAAGCTAAACTAGATTATAATTCATTTGAAAGCCTCGTTCTTAGTCTTTTACATCCGACCTGGAAAACCTCGCAGCCACTTTTATTTGTTATAGTGTACCGTGCTCCTGGCCCGTATTCTGAATTTGTATCTGAATTCTCAGAGTTTTTATCGAGTTTAGTTCTTAAATCAGACAAAGTTATTATTGTAGGCGATTTTAACATTCATGTCGACGTTGATAATGACTCCCTGGCGACCGCGTTTATCTCATTAATAGACTCCATTGGCTTCAGTCAGGGTGTACATGTACCCACTCACTGTTTTAACCATACCCTCGATCTAGTTCTGACGTATGGAATTGAAATTGATAACCTAAAAGTCTTTCCACAGAATCCCTCGCTATCGGATCATTATCTGATTACTTTTGATTTCTTTTTACTCGATTACACGCCACTCAGCAACAGTTACTATACTAGATGTTTATCAGATAGTGCTGTCGCGAAATTTAAGGAAAAGAATACTTCATCGTTAAATTCAATACCAATACCTTCAGTAACAGAGGTTTCCCGTGCCGACTTTAACCTCTCCCAAATTGGTCATTTTGTCGATAGCGCCGTAGGCTCGCTGCGAACAACACTCGACTCTGTAGCTCCTCTTAAAAAAAAGTTAAAAAAGCAAAGAAAGTTCGCTCCTTGGTATAACTCTCAAACCCGTAGGTTAAAACAAATATCGCGAAAATTTGAAAGGAATTGGCGATTAACCAAACTGGAAGAATCTCGTTTAATCTGGACAGACAGTCTCAAAACCTATAAGAGGGGCCTCCGCAATGCCAGAGCAAACTATTACTCAGCATTAATAGAAGAAAACAAGAACAACCCCAGGTTTCTTTTCAGCACTGTAGCCAGGCTGACTGAGAGTCAAAGCTCTATTGAGCCTTGTATTCCTTTAGCCCTTAGCAGTAATGATTTTATGAGCTTTTTTAATGACAAAATTCTAACTATTAGAGGCAAAATTCATGACCTCCTGCCATCAGATGGTAGGCCTACCTATCTAACCTCAAACACAGCTGTAGAACCTAATATATATTTAGATTGCTTCTCCCCAATTTCTCTTCAAGAATTGACAGCAGTGATTTCTGCTTCTAAATCATCAACGTGTCTCTTAGACCCCATCCCAACTAGGCTACTTAAGGAGGTCTTTCCTTTAGTTAACACTATATATTAGATATGATCAATATATCCTTATTAACAGGCTATGTACCACAGTCTTTTAAGGTAGCTGTAATTAAACCTCTACTAAAAAAGCCCACCCTGGATCCAGAGGTGTTAGCCAACTATAGACCAATATCTAATCTTCCCTTTATGTCAAAGATCCTTGAGAAAGTAGTCGCAGACCAGCTGTGTGATTTTCTCCATGATAATAATTTATTTGAGGAATTTCAGTCAGGATTTAGAGTGCATCATAGCACTGAGACAGCACTAGTTAAAATTACAAATGACCTTCTGATTGCTTCAGACAAAGGACTTGTCTCTGTACTTGTTTTATTAGATCTTAGTGCGGCGTTTGACACAATTGACCATCAAATTCTACTGCAGAGACTGGATCACTTAATTGGCCTAAAAGGTTCGGCACTGAGCTGGTTTAAATCTTATTTATCTGATCGTTTTCAATTTGTTGACGTTCGTAATGAATCATCCTTACGTACCAAAGTTTGTTTTGGAGTTCCGCAAGGTTCTGTGCTCGGACCAATCCTATTTATTCTATATATGCTTCCTTTAGGTAACATCATTAGAAATCACTATAAATTTCCATTGTTATGCGGATGATACTCAGTTGTATTTATCGATGAAGCCAGAAGAAAAATTGGATGAGCACCAATTTCCTGATGTTAAATTCAGACAAAACTGAAGTTATTGTTCTTGGCCCCAAACAACTCAGAGACTCTTTATCTGATGACATAGTTTCTCTTGATGGCATTTCTCTGGCCTCTAGCACTACCGTAAGAAACCTCGGAGTAACATTTGATCAAGATTTGTCTTTTAATTCTCATTTAAAACAAACCTCACGGACTGCATTTTTTCATCTGCGTAATATTGCGAAAATTAGGCCTATCCTGACCCGAAAAGATGCAGAAAAACTGGTCCACGCTTTTGTTACCTCAAGGCTGGATTACTGTAACTCTCTATTATCAGGTAGCTCTAGTAAGTCCCTAAAAACTCTCCAGCTAATTCAGAATGCAGCAGCACGTGTACTAACAGAAACTAAGAAACAAGATCATATTTCTCCTGTTTTAGCTTCTCTGCACTGGCTCCCTGTAAAATCCAGAATTGAATTTAAAATCCTACTGTTAACTTATAAAGCTCTAAATGGTCAAGCTCCGTCATATCTTAGAGAGCTCATAGTGCCATATTATCCCACCAGAACACTGCGCTCTGAGAACGCAGGGTTACTCGTGGTCCCTAAAGTCTCCAAAAGTAGATCAGGAGCCAGAGCCTTCAGCTATCAGGCTCCTCTCCTGTGGAATCATCTTCCTGTTACGGTCCGGGAGGCAGACACCGTCTCCACATTTAAGACTAGACTTAAGACTTTCCTCTTTGATAAAGCTTATAGTTAGGGCTGGCTCAGGCTTGCCCTGTACCAGCCCCTAGTTAGGCTGACTTAGGCCTAGTCTGCCGGAGGACCCCCCCTATAATACACCGGGCACCTTCTCTCCTCTCTCTCTCTCTCTCTCTCTCTCTCTCTCTCTCTCTCTCTCTCTCTCTCTCTCTCTCTCTCTCCTTCTCTCTCTCTCTCTCTCTCTCTCTCTCCTTCTCTCTCTCTCTCTCGCTCTCTCTCTCTCTCTCTCTGGTATTCTATTACTGCATCTTGTTAACTCGGCCATTCTGGATGTCACTAACTCGGCTCCTTCTCCGGAGCCTTTGTGCTCCACTGTCTCTCAGATTAACTCATATCACAGCGGTGCCTGGACAGCGTGACGTGTGTGGTTGTGCTGCTGCCGTGGTCCTGCCAGATGCCTCCTGCTGCTGCTGCTGCCATCATTAGTCATTAGTCATACTTCTACTGTTATTATACACATATGACTATTGTCACACATGTATACTGTCAGATATTAATACATACTTTCAACATATTGTACCACAGTAACCAGAACTATAACTATAATATTATTACCTTCATTAACGTTGTTGTAAGCTACTGTCATTACCTGCATCTCTCTCTCTCTCTCTCTCTCTCTCTCTCTCTCTCTCTCTCTCTCTCATTGTGTCATATAGATTACTGTTAATTTATTATGCTGATCTGTTCTGTACGACATCTATTGCACGTCTGTCCGTCCTGGAAGAGGGATCCCTCCTCAGTTGCTCTTCCTGAGGTTTCTACCATTTTTTTTCCCCGATAAAGGGGTTTTTTTTTGGGGAGTTTTTCCTTATCCGCTGTGAGGGTCTTAAGGTCAGAGGGATGTCGTATGCTGTAAAGCCCTGTGAGGCAAATTGTGATTTGTGATATTGGGCTTTATAAATAAAATTGATTGAAATTGATTGATTTCTACAGTATTCTGTTGTTTCTGCTACAATCTGGTGTAGGGTAAACCCTTCATCTGAACATCGTTGTCACACCTTGACAACATAACATGTTGAGTTGTCTGACCTTCTCCAGTAGGTTGTTATGCAGCGTGGTGGAGGCATGGAACGATACTTTGTCGTAGGCGACGCATTTGATGACGCAGATGGCAAGCAGGATGAGGATCATCCCCCCAAACATCTCCTGGTAGTAGTGGAGCTCTGGGTTCAGAGTCACATCTCCTTGCTGTGATGACGTCACATTGGAGCTCTGAGGAACAACACAACAACAAGAACAACCTTAGTCCAGCTGTGATCAACATCTGCTGCTGCTGCTGAACAGTGTTTATATGCGTTCACACCTTCAGTCAGTCCTCACATTAAAAACTAACAGTTATTTTTTCTGTCAGTGAATCAGCTGATAGTTTGGTTTATAAATGATCAGATGTCTCAAAGTGACACTTCCTGTCTTTGATCGTCTGTCACATTAAAGATCTCCTCTGCAGGTTCTCATACAGCTGTGACTCCTCCCGGTCATCATTGTGGTCCCACCCACAGGCGATGGAGGTGTGTCTATCTGCAGAGACCCCGCCCCTTGACTGGAGTTCATTATATTTACTGTGTTCAGCATGTTCCTGGTCACAGCACGCTGGTGAGGGTGGGGCATTACAAGAAGGCAGTGATCCGACCGTAAGCAGCACACATCCAACAGGATGCTACAAAAAACAGGAATGTGGTGCCAAAAAAACACCAAAGAAGAGAGGAGGAACACCGAGCAGATAAAACCAGAGAGGATCAGAGGTGTACTTTCACTGAAGGAGAGGATGAAGATGTTTCCTGTCCGACAGGAAGCTGCTGGTGACAGTGGGGTAAAGTAGTTATGATGGGCCCTAGTGCTCACACACACACACACACACACACAGAGCTGGTAACTGTTTATAAAAAATCTAAATGAATCTAATTCAGGAGCTTTGCTGCGTCCACGTGGATGTTTGTGCCAAAGAACTCTCTTCCAGGTGTTCTTGAAACATTGTGTTCACAAAGATATGACAGACGACCTGAAAACATAACTCAGCTCCACGTCTCTCTACCTGATGACATCACAGGTGTGACACTTCCTCCTCTGGTTCCTGTCTCTGACAGACAGGAACTGATGTCCCCTGACAATGACTGAACTTCCTGTAAAGCATGATGGGAAGTGTAGTGCAGTGTGTCTCACCCCGTGTCCCTGATGTAACCAGTAACTGAGCCACCAGTAACTCAGAGCTGCATTTGTCATCAGCACGATGAAGAGGAGGAGGATGAGGAGGCACACACAGTATCCTGCATGAAGAAACCACACACAGGCTTTTATTTAGAAGGGCCACTTTGTGTGTGTGTGTGTGTGTGTGTGTGTGTGTGTGTGTGTGTGTGTGTTTCCTGACCTCCAGCAGCCTTACAGTACTGATGAAACGTTCTCCAGGAGATCAGTCCATCTCTGCTGTTCTCCTGATTGATCAGCTGATCGGCAGCTTCATACAACAAACAGCTGGTTATTGATCATGTTATTGAGCCATTATTGATGACTGACTGTGTGTAAACATGAGAGTTGTGTGGGATGAAGCTGGCCTCAGCAGGTTTAGAAACTCACGTTTACTGTCAGCTGACGGAGCGTCCAGGTCCTCGTCCGACGCATCAAAGGCTGAAAGGTAAAAAACAGGAAGTCACAGTCACACACTGCTTCCTGTTTATTGATTATCAGGACCTGAGTCCACAAAGAGTCTTTACTTTTAATTGTTTCCAGTGAGGACAGAGTGTATCAGGCTGCATACAGATGCCTGGAGCACCACTCTCAGCATCTGTTCTCAGAGCGCTCCACCATTTTTCTGCGGCTGCTCTAAACGCTTTAAGCTTAAGGTCTCTGAACGTTTCAGGAAGGTGCCGGTGATGTCACTTCTGCTTCTTCAGCTCAGCTGCCATCATAGCAGAGACAGAACAGCTCATGTCTAAGGAGTAGATCTGCCGGAGGACTCTGATTTTTGGGCTTTAATCACGGTAAGCTCAGAACTGTGTCAGCACTCATCACAATAGCTGCCTAGTTAACGTCTAGTGGTGCAGAAAAAAATCCATACAGCAAGGTATCATGATAATTTAGTGTGGCAGCATTGTATCATCACACAAAGCCAAGTATTGATTTTTTTATTATTTAAGTTATCAATATGACAAATTCAAATTAAACCTCAGGTAGCCTAATAGAATAATATAATCAATTACTTATTCAGTCCAACAGATGAACATTTAGTTGCTAATGAAATGTCTGAAGTGATGAACAGACTGAAAACTTTATCTGATTACATAAACACTAATGTTGAAAAAAGGTAGTAAATATTAATGATATATGTGATTGTATTTTCATGTTTATTGAGCAACAGTTTTGTGTGACAGGAATTATAGGCCGGTCTCAAATAAAGGCCTGTCTCAATTAAAGGCCTGCCTCAAATAAAGGCCAGTCTAAATAAAAGGCCAGTCTCAAATAAAGGCCAGTCTCAATAAAAGGCCTGTCTCAATAAAAGGCCTGTCTCAATTAAAGGCCTGTCTCAAATAAAGGCCAGTCTCAATAAAAGGCCAGTCTCAATAAAAGGCCTGTCTCAATAAAAGGCCTGCCTCAAATAAAGGCCAGTCTAAATAAAAGGCCTGCCTCAAATAAAGGCCAGTCTCAATAAAAGGCCTGTCTCAAATAAAGGTCTGTCTCAAATAAAGGCCAGTCTCAATTAAAGGCCTGTCTCAAATAAAGGCCAGTCTCAATAAAAGGCCTGTCTCAAATAAAGGCCTGTCTCAAATAAAGGCCTGTCTCAAATAAAGGCCAGTCTCAAATAAAGGCCAGTCTCAATAAAAGGCCTGTCTCAAATAAAGGCCTGTCTCAATTAAAGGCCAGTCTCAATTAAAGGCCTGCCTCAAATAAAGGCCAGTCTCAATAAAAGGCCTGTCTCAAATAAAGGCCTGTCTCAAATAAAGGCCAGTCTCAATTAAAGGCCTGTCTCAAATAAAGGCCAGTCTCAATTAAAGGCCTGTCTCAAATAAAGGCCTGCCTCAAATAAAGGCCAGTCTAAATAAAAGGCCTGTCTCAAATAAAGGCCAGTCTCAATAAAAGGCCTGTCTCAAATAAAGGCCTGTCTCAATTAAAGGCCTGCCTCAAATAAAGGCCAGTCTCAATAAAAGGCCTGTCTCAAATAAAGGCCTGTCTCAAATAAAGGCCAGTCTCAATTAAAGGCCTGTCTCAAATAAAGGCCAGTCTCAATTAAAGGTCTGTCTAAATTAAAGTCCTGTCTCAAATAAAGGCCTGTCTCAATTAAAGGTCTGTCTAAATTAAAGGCCTGTCTCAAATAAAGGCCAGTCTCAATTAAAGGTCTGTCTAAATTAAAGTCCTGTCTCAATTAAAGGCCAGTCTCAATTAAAGGCCTGTCTCAAATAAAGGCCTGTCTCAAATAAAGGCCTGTCTCAGATAAAGGCCTGCCTCAAATAAAGGCCTGTCTCAAGTAAAGTCCTGTCTCAAATAAAGGCCTGTCTCAAATAAAGGCCAGTCTCAATTAAAGGCCTGTCTCAAATAAAGGCCTGTCTCAAATAAAGGCCTGTCTCAATTAAAGTCCTGTCTCAAATAAAGGCCTGTCTCAAATAAAGGCCAGTCTCAATTAAAGGCCTGTCTCAATTAAAGGCCTGTCTCAGGTAAAGGCCTGTCTCAAATAAAGGCCTGTCTCAATTAAAGGCCAGTCTCAATTAAAGGCCTGTCTCAAATAAAGGCCTGTCTCAAATAAAGGCCTGCCTCAAATAAAGGCCAGTCTCAATTAAAGGTCTGTCTCAAATAAAGGCCTGCCTCAAAAAAAGGCCTGTCTCAATTAAAGGCCTGTCTCAATTAAAGGCCTGTCTCAAAAAAAGGCCTGTCTCAATTAAAGGCCTGTCTCAGTTAAAGGCCTGTCTCAAATTAAGGCCTGTCTCAAATTAAGGCCTGTCTCAATTAAAGGCCTGTCTCAGTTAAAGGCCTGCCTCAAATAAAGGTCTGCCTAAAATAAAGGCCTGTCTCAATTAAAGGCCAGTCTCAATTAAAGGCCTGTCTCAAATAAAGGCCTGTCTCAAATAAAGGCATGTCTCAATTAAAGGCCAGTCTCAGTTAAAGGCCTGTCTCAAATAAAGGCCTGTCTCAATTAAAGGCCTGTCTCAAATAAAGGCCAGTCTCAATTAAAGGCCTGTCTCAGTTAAAGGCCTGCCTCAAATAAAGGCCTGTCTCAGTTAAAGGCCTGTCTCAATTAAAGGCCTGTCTCAGTTAAAGGCCTGTCTCAATTAAAGGCCTGTCTCAATTAAAGGCCTGTCTCAAATAAAGGCCTGTCTCAATTAAAGGCCTGTCTCAGTTAAAGGCCTGTCTCAAATAAAGGCCTGTCTCAATTAAAGGCCTGTCTCAGTTAAAGGCCTGTCTCAATTAAAGGCCTGTCTCAGTTAAAGGCCTGTCTCAAATAAAGGCCTGTCTCAATTAAAGGCCTGTCTCAGTTAAAGGCCTGTCTCAAATAAAGGCCTGTCTCAATTAAAGGCCTGTCTCAGTTAAAGGCCTGTCTCAAATAAAGGCCTGTCTCAATTAAAGGCCTGTCTCAATTAAAGGCCTGTCTCAGTTAAAGGCCTGTCTCAAATAAAGGCCTGTCTCAGTTAAAGGCCTGTCTCAAATAAAGGCCTGTCTCAAAAAAAGCCCTGTCTCAATTAAAGGCCTGTCTAAATTAAAGGCCTGTCTCAGTTAAAGGCCTGTCTCAAATAAAGGCCTGTCTCAATTAAAGGCCTGTCTCAAATAAAGGCCTGCCTCAAATAAAGGCCTGTCTCAATTAAAGTCCTGTCTCAAATAAAGGCCTGTCTCAAATAAAGGCCAGTCTCAATTAAAGTCCTGTCTCAAATAAAGGCCTGTCTCAAATAAAGTCCTGTCTCAATTAAAGGCCAGTCTCAATTAAAGGCCTGTCTCAAATAAAGGCTTGTCTCAAATAAAGGCCTGTCTCAGATAAAGGCCTGTCTCAAATAAAGGCCTGTCTCAAATAAAGGCCAGTCTCAATTAAAGGCCAGTCTCAGTTAAAGGCCTGTCTCAATTAAAGGCCTGCCACAAATAAAGGCCTGTCTCAATTAAAGGCCTGTCTCAGTTAAAGGCCTGTCTCAATTAAAGGCCTGCCACAAATAAAGGCCTGTCTCAATTAAAGGCCTGTCTCAGTTAAAGGCCTGTCTCAAATAAAGGCCAGTCTCAATTAAAGGCCAGTCTCAATTAAAGGCCTGTCTCAAATAAAGGCCTGTCTCAAATAAAGGCCTGTCTCAAATAAAGGCCTGTCTCAAATAAAGGCCTGTCTCAATTAAAGGCCAGTCTCAATTAAAGGCCTGTCTCAAATAAAGGCCTGTCTCAATTAAAGGCCTGTCTCAATTAAAGGCCTGTCTCAGTTAAAGGCCTGTCTCAAATAAAGGCCTGTCTCAAATTAAGGCCTGTCTCAATTAAAGGCCTGTCTCACTTAAAGGCCTGCCTCAAATAAAGGCCTGCCTATAATAAAGGCCTGTCTCAATTAAAGGCCAGTCTCAATTAAAGGCCTGTCTCAAATAAAGGCCTGTCTCAAATAAAGGCCAGTCTCAGTTAAAGGCCTGTCTCAAATAAAGGCCTGTCTCAAATAAAGGCCAGTCTCAATTAAAGGCCTGTCTCAGTTAAAGGCCGGTCTCAATTAAAGGCCTGTCTCAAATAAAGGCCAGTCTCAATTAAAGGCCTGTCTCAGTTAAAGGCCTGCCTCAAATAAAGGCCAGTCTCAGTTAAAGGCCTGTCTCAATTAAAGGCCTGTCTCAGTTAAAGGCCTGTCTCAATTAAAGGCCTGTCTCAGTTAAAGGCCTGTCTCAAATAAAGGCCTGTCTCAGTTAAAGGCCTGTCTCAATTAAAGGCCTGTCTCAAATAAAGGCCTGTCTCAATTAAAGGCCTGTCTCAATTAAAGGCCTGTCTCAAATAAAGGCCTGTCTCAATTAAAGGCCTGTCTCAGTTAAAGGCCTGTCTCAAATAAAGGCCTGTCTCAATTAAAGGCCTGTCTCAGTTAAAGGCCTGTCTCAATTAAAGGCCTGTCTCAGTTAAAGGCCTGTCTCAATTAAAGGCCTGTCTCAATTAAAGGCCTGTCTCAGTTAAAGGCCTGTCTCAAATAAAGGCCTGTCTCAAATAAAGGCCTGTCTCAGTTAAAGGCCTGTCTCAATTAAAGGCCTGTCTCAGTTAAAGGCCTGTCTCAAATAAAGGCCTGTCTCAGTTAAAGGCCTGTCTCAATTAAAGGCCTGTCTCAAATAAAGGCCTGTCTCAATTAAAGGCCTGTCTCAAATAAAGGCCTGTCTCAATTAAAGGCCTGTCTCAGTTAAAGGCCTGTCTCAAATAAAGGCCTGTCTCAATTAAAGGCCTGTCTCAGTTAAAGGCCTGTCTCAATTAAAGGCCTGTCTCAGTTAAAGGCCTGTCTCAATTAAAGGCCTGTCTCAATTAAAGGCCTGTCTCAGTTAAAGGCCTGTCTCAAATAAAGGCCTGTCTCAAATAAAGGCCTGTCTCAGTTAAAGGCCTGTCTCAATTAAAGGCCTGTCTCAGTTAAAGGCCTGTCTCAAATAAAGGCCTGTCTCAGTTAAAGGCCTGTCTCAATTAAAGGCCTGTCTCAGTTAAAGGCCTGTCTCAAATAAAGGCCTGTCCCAGTTAAAGGCCTGTCTCAATTAAAGGCCTGTCTCAAATAAAGGCCTGTCTCAAATAAAGGCCTGTCTCAATTAAAGGCCTGTCTCAAATAAAGGCCTGTCTCAATTAAAGGCCTGTCTCAATTAAAGGCCTGTCTCAAATAAAGGCCTGTCTCAATTAAAGGCCTGTCTCAGTTAAAGGCCTGTCTCAAATAAAGGCCTGTCTCAAATAAAGGTCTGTCTCAGTTAAAGGCCTGTCTCAATTAAAGGCCTGTCTCAGTTAAAGGCCTGTCTCAATTAAAGGCCAGTCTCAATTAAAGGCCTGTCTCAGTTAAAGGCCTGTCTCAATTAAAGGCCTGTCTCAATTAAAGGCCTGTCTCAGTTAAAGGCCTGTCTCAATTAAAGGCCTGTCTCAAATAAAGGCCTGTCTCAGTTAAAGGCCTGTCTCAATTAAAGGCCTGTCTCAGTTAAAGGCCTGTCTCAATTAAAGGCCTGTCTCAATTAAAGGCCTGTCTCAGTTAAAGGCCTGTCTCAAATAAAGGCCTGTCTCAAATAAAGGCCTGTCTCAATTAAAGGCCTGTCTCAAATAAAGGCCTGTCTCAATTAAAGGCCTGTCTCAGTTAAAGGCCTGTCTCAGTTAAAGGCCTGTCTCAAATAAAGGCCTGTCTCAAATAAAGGCCTGTCTCAAATAAAGGCCTGTCTCAATTAAAGGCCTGCTGAGTTCACTCCTTTTAAAAATCACAGCGATATTATATCATGACACTATCATGTTGAATCCCAGCCCACCTAACGTCAATAACTGGGTTTCCAGCCAAATGTATCACAAATTTTAAGCGAATTTTGTGAAAATGCGCAAAAGAAAATGCGAAGTTATGCACATTTCCATTCATTATTGTTTTGCGAGTATTGAGAGTCAACAGGTCGAGCAGAAGGTGGCGCTTCTCATGAAAAATAAAAATGCAAATGAACACCCGTAGAAGAAAAGGGCGCCGTGAGATGACGTCATTGAGAGCGTTTCATGTCCACAACTGATGTAAACAATTACCAGCACATCCATGACTACGACGAGATGGAGAGATTCCTTGGGAAACTCTTGGCTATTGCGAGATCTCTCATCACACTCATATCAGCATTGTCAGCGTAGCCTACATAATGCCGTGATGTCTGTGTTGGTACACCAGGCAGCACACATGATGCAGCGGTATTCAACACGTCCAGTTTATTCAGGTAAGTTGTGAAATACACTCACCAGACACTGGAGTAATTGCCTCTCTCTAAGTTCACACAGGTGTGTGTGTTAAGTAGAAGTAGGATTCGGCAGCCTACGTCATTGTTTATTTGCTAAATCTGTCCATTACCAAAAGCTGCATTTTCCTAATATTGATACGCTGACTTTTCCACCTCCTCCAAGTATAAAAACTTTTTTGCAATATTTTGGCCTTTTTTCGAATTTCTGGCGTTTCCATTCAATTTGTTTAGCAATTGTTTAAAATGCGAATAAAAATAGGTGGATGGAAACCCAACTAGTGTCAAGATATTGTTGGCATAGAAACAAACCCATGTGGAGCACGTCACTCAAAGTGCTGGGAGGGTTTTTGTTCCTTTGAAGCACTGGGATGAAGCGCTCCCTCGCACCCTGACACCACTTTACTGCTGAAGAAAATCCCTCTCTGACACAGAGCAACAGACACAACTGATCTGTGGTCAGTCTGATTGAATCACTGATCTGAAGTCAGTGACAGCAGATCATCATTCATCACATCATCCACTCATCAAACTGTTTATGTTTTGTGATTATAATAAACTATGAATATTAATATTTAACTAACTTTAATTATTGATTCCTTTGAATGGATGAATGAACTAATGGATGAATGGATGAATGGTTTCATCTCTCCTTGCTGCACTGAGTTCATGTTGTCATAGACAGACAGCAACATGTTGATTCAGACACTGAGAGAAGATCCAAATATAACTTTAATAATCAATCAGTTATCAATCAGTAACTCTGCATCTGATCGTCTGTTCATAAATCTGTTAATATCTGTTAATGATTCAGCTGTAAACATGATTCATAATGACCTCATGAATAAAAGACATTACCGACTGTCCTCAGGGGAACAACAACAACAACAACAACAACAACAACAACAACAGTAATAATCAGCTGCTGTGTGTGTGTGTGTGTGTGTGTGTGTGTGTGTGTGTGTGTGTGTGTGAGGTGTACCTGGGTTGATGATCCCTCCGTCCATGTGACGTTTAATCTCCTCCTCCTTCTTCTTCTTTTCTTCTTTATGAGGCTGAAAAACAGGAAACAGGAAGTCAGAGATCAGCTGACACACACTTCCTATTTTTATCTTAACGTTGTCAGAGTTTCTGTGAGATTAAAATCAAATAGTTTAAATCTTCTCTGATGATGTCACGACACAGGAGTGTCCACCTGCTGAGGCAAGAGGAGAGTACTGATTGGCTGGTGTCTTACTGTGACCCCCTGCTCCGTCAGGTGTGTGGTGATGAGCTCAGCATAGTGTTGCCCCGCCCTCATCAGCTCCAAGTGACTTCCTGCTTCAAGGACCACCCCATCCTTCAGGACCAGGACCTTGTCACAGTACTCCATGTACTGATGGACAGACAGACAGACACAAGTCAGTCTGATTGGTCTTTGACATTGACATTAAACTGGACACTCACCTGTAGCAGGTGGGTGACCAGTTTAACCTCACCTGTAGCAGGTGGGTGACCAGTTAACCTCACCTGTAACTGGTGTGTGACCAGTATGATGGACTTTCCCAGCAGGTCCGTCTTGATACACTCTTCGAAGATGTGTTTTCCGACATGGGCGTCGACGGCGGACAGTGGGTCGTCCAGCAGGTACAGGTCTTTGTTGGAGTAAACGGCTCTAGCCAGACTGATCCTCTGTTTCTGCCCCCCCGACAGGTTCACGCCCTGCTCCCCCAGCTGAGACATAAACACACACAGTTTGCTGTATCTGTGAGGACCGTCAGCTCAGGGGCGTTACGTCTGGTACTGATGACACACTGTGTACGTGTCCATGTTGTTCAGACACACAGTGTGAGTGTGAATATGTTAGACTAGGTTTGGAGGAGATTTTAAGTATTTTCCAATATTTTCCAGTATTTTTTAATAAAGTGGTTGATTAAAAATAATATAAATTATTATCTTTTGCAGTCATTCTTAAAAATGCAAAGAAAAAAAAAAAGTCTTCAGAAGTGTTTACACGACCAAACCACAGGAAATCAGTTCAGATGCTTAAAACCAGAAGATGTTTCACATTTTGAGTGAAAAAAGATGATCGAATAATAATTTACACACCTGCAGCTTTTATTTTCTTATCCTTATTTTATTGTATGTTATATTCTTTTTTTACATTATTGCTCATATTCATCAGAATGCTTCAGCTTGCATCAGATCATTTAGGTGTCCTGGTTGCTGTGTTTGCATTATAATGTTTATATAATGTTTTATTATTTGCATTTCAAAAACTGTTTCCTGTTAGCACCTCATACAGCGTGACTTTGACATTACCATGTTTCAGTGAGGTCATGTCATTAAAACCTCTTTGAACTGAACTGATAATTGATCATCTCAGTAGCCGTTGATTAGACTGATTGATTAATGATAACAGAACACTGGGCTCACACCTACACACCTGTGTGTGTGTCGTGTGTGTGTGTGTCGGACTCACCACTGTCTGGTCACCATGAGGCAGGATGTCCAGGTCGGCCTTCAGGCTGCAGCTGTGCAGGACTCTGTTGTACCTGCAGAACATCCGGACGTCACTACAGACATCACCTGACACCTTCATCACAGGAGGAGGAGGAGTTTATCTACCTGGATCGGTCCATAGGTTCCCCCATCAGGATGTTGTCCTGCACCGTCCCGTAGAAGATCCACGCCTGCTGGGACACATAGGCAATCGATCCATCCACCGCCACTGAGCCCTGCTGCAGGTGGAGCTGAAATACAAACACACAGGTGAGTGTAACTGACAAACAGGTGAGCATACCTGACAGACAGGTGAGTGTACCTGACACACAGGTGAGCGTACCTGACACACAGTTGAGCGTACCTGACACACAGCTGAGTGTACCTGACAGACAGGTGAGCGTACCTGACACACAGGTGAGCGTACCTGACACACAGCTGAGTGTACCTGACAGACAGGTGAGCGTACCTGACAGACAGGTGAGCGTACCTGACACACAGGTGAGCGTACCTGACACACAGGTGAGCGTACCTGACACACAGCTGAGTGTACCTGACAGACAGGTGAGCGTACCTGACACACAGGTGAGCGTACCTGACACACAGGTGAGCGTACCTGACACACAGCTGAGTGTACCTGACAGACAGGTGAGCGTACCTGACAGACAGGTGAGCGTACCTGACACACAGGTGAGCGTACCTGACACACAGCTGAGTGTACCTGACACACAGGTGAGCGTACCTGACAGACAGGTGAGCGTACCTGACACACAGGTGAGTGTACCTGACACACAGGTGAGCGTACCTGACAGACAGGTGAGCATACCTGACACACAGGTGAGCGTACCTGACACACAGGTGAGCGTACCTGACACACAGGTGAGCGTACCTGACAAACAGGTGAGCGTACCTGACAGACAGGTGAGCGTACCTGACACACAGGTGAGCGTACCTGACACACAGGTGAGCGTGCCTGACACACAGGTGGATGTACCTGACAGACAGGGGGACATACCTGACACTTAGGTGAACTCACCTGTTCTAACAGACTGCAGATCAGTGACGTCTTCCCACTGCCAACATTTCCACACACACCCATCAATTGGCCCTGCAGAGAAAACACAAACCATCATTAACACATCAGCCAGATCACCTGGTGTGATGTCACAGCCCAGGTGAGGACTAAACTGATCTGTACTTGAATAGCAGACAGGAAGTGGGCGTGGTTTATTAAAGAAGTCATGTTAAATCATCCAGATGTTACTGTTCTGATCCTAACCCTAACTCTGAAGTGACTTCACTTCAACAACTTGATCGGTATATTAATAATCATAAATCTTATTTCACATCCTTTTTCTTTTAACTGAAGTGATTTTTATGACCCGTCTGAACTGTCCGCTGTGACGCGCCTCTGAGGTCACTGTTCATCAGTAAAGACATATTTAACAGAGGCCGTCATCTTATTAAATAACACCATGGAAACACTCGTCTCATCAGTGTGACCTTGTTCAGGGTGAAGGAGATGTTCCTCAGAGTCGCCATCACGTCACAGGGTCGGTTTTCTGACACCAGGTCGTCCCTGTCCTCTGTGTCTGGGGGTTGGACTGGTTTGGTCCAGGACAGTGTGGCCTTCTCCATGACAACCACGGCTGACTTGTCGTATATGTTCCGGACAACGTACGAGTCTGGATTCTCTGTCAGCAGTAACCTCTGAAACACACACACACACACACAAACACAATTATACACGATATAAACACACAGGACTTTAAATCCATCTGAATCTCTCGTCACGGTCACGTCTCCTGAAAGTGAGCCAGCTGATCATAAACAAACAAACAAACAAACAGGAATTAGTTTTTACCTTCAGGATTTATGACGGAGTTGATACGGAGATGATTTCAGAACATGTTCAGAAATCACTAAGATCTGTTGGTGTAATTATCTTGATTGAATTTAACTGAAAGGGTTAGCATTTGTAGTTTTGACGGTTTATAAATCAGACCGTGGCTTTTTTTTTAAAGATATTTTTGGGCATTTTGCCTTTAAGAGAGAGGGGGTGGACATGCAGCAAAGGGCCACAGGCTGGATTCGAACCCGGGCCGCTGCAGCAACAGCCTTGTACACAGGATGCCTGCTCTACCCACTAAGCCACCGAAGCCCCAGACTGTGGGATTTCTTAAGACTCTGGTAACACAATAACACAGTGATGCTGCCAAAGCCGTCTGCTGATGTACATATATGGGTGGAGTTTTGTCTCTGTATGTGTGTGTGCCTGCAGTGTCCCTCAGGGCTCTGTCTCAGGTCCTATGTTATTTACTTTATATGCTTCCACTGGGTCACATTACACAACTGTTTGTTAGCATCAATGACTGGATGCCAAACAACTACTGACAGAGGTTCTAATAATGGCTTCAGACAGCAGAGTTTCAAAGGTTGTTCAGAGTATTGGGTCCCTGTCTTCAGCCATGTGGTCAGATTTTAGGATCCTGCTGTTATTTCTGACAAGGTATTTTGACCATCACGTTAAATCATTGATTTGAACTTGTTTTATTCAGCTGATAAATACTTCAGAGCTCAGGTCTGTGGTGTCTCGGCCTGTGCCGGAGGTGATGATCAGTGTTTCTGTGTCCTCCCAACTGGACGACTGAAATTCTCTTTTTGCTAGTCTGAACAAATCTTCTCTGAACAGTCGTAAAATAATACAGAATGCTGCTGCTCGTCTGTGAACCAGCTCCAACAGGTCGACACACATCAGACCCAGGTTAGTTTCTTTACTCTGGCTTCACATCAGGTTCAGGATTCACTTCCAGTTACCTCTATCTGCTCTGTGTTTCTTCTTTTGTTTTGTTTTTACTGATGCATGTTTTATCCTTTTATTCATTTTATTTTGTGAATCTAAAAAGGCATTTTATTTGTTTTATAAACATTTGTATGTGTATCTCAGTCCCTCCAGGATCTCAGGGCAAAAAAACCTTTGCAGCCAATTTTGTCAAAACTAGTGATAAAATTTACAGCATTTTTATGTGATTTTTATGGGAAATTGCAGCTAATGACAAGAGGAGAAAATCACTACCTCACCTCAAGTCACGTAATCACTTGCTATAATAATCATACTTAACATTACAACAATAGCTGCAAATATTTTTTATAGTTCTCTTCTTTAGTCTTATTTAATTAGTTTCAAAACATGGAGTCCAATAATGTTGCAAGAAATCCTGAATGAATATTGTAGCTCTCAAACCAGACAATGTGACTGTACAACAGCATGTGAGCTCCATCTTCTGTACATTTTAATACATTCAACACATATTGTCTGCATTTAAACAGTGCAAAACTGCAATGCCTAATGACGTTTCATATGACATCACATGCGTGACGACTTCTGGTCGGCCGGAAAATGCAGAAAAACGCAGAAATAACTTTCATTCAATTTGTGTTAATTGCAATTGCAAGATTGCGATTTTCTGGAGGGACTGATCTAACAGTTAATCATTGACAGGTAATCTGCACACAGTGGTTGGGTGGTAGAAGGTGTTGAAGGTGGGCGGAGTCATCATCAGTCACCTTGAGTCGATCCACAGACACAGTAGCTTCAGCCAGGATATTGAAGGTCGTGGGCAACAAGGACAGAATAAACCTCGTACTGTTGAAGATGGTGACGACAGGAAAGGCCTGACGAACAAACACAGAGTCATCAATAAAGGACTGGAGGCGGGGCCAGCAGGAGCGGGACCACCGTGCGGCAGGGTCAGCAGGGGGCGGGGTCAGCAGGGTACGATAGTGCATATATCAGGCTATTTAAATAAATGAAGGGAATCACACACACTGCTGCTGCCCTCATACAGTAAGATACAAAACACCAGGTCTCCAGATGTACTGCAGACGCCAGCAGAGCTCTGCAGGTCGACCTGCAGAGCTGGCTCACGCTGCTATCTTCACTGAGGACACACATGTATCTGCTCTCTGGTTGTGGTAGCAACAGTGGTATCAGTAGTACTCACGGAGCTGGTGTTGAGAGGAAGACCCAGCAGCGTGTGGACGATGAAGGTGACCATGATGGCGAAGATGGGGACGAGGGGGCTGATGGTCACACTGAAGTTCTGGATGACTGAAGCTTTCGCCAACATCCTCTGTTCTGTTTTCCTGATGTCTGTAAACACACCGCTGACTGTCATCATCATCATCATTATCATCTTCACCCGTTACACTGTCAGTCAGTTCAACATCAGAAATCACTCAGAAAAAATGATCAGTTCAGATTTTTTTGATTCATAAGTGGGCAGGACAAAGCAGGTTTATTTACATTTTTATTACTCTATTATTATTCCACTCTTTTGTTATTTTACATTTTTCTGATGTTTCATCACAAAGAGCAGCAGACATATTTATTTATTTAAGTTTTCACTTTGCAGACCTGAATTGATGCCACATTCGTACCTGTGTGATAGTGATGTTCTGTACAGGTGAACCCTGTGACTGCTCTCACCTATGTGATGGTGATGTTCTGTACAGGTGAACCCTGTGACTGCTCTCACCTATGTGATGGTGATGTTCTGTACAGGTGAACCCTGTGACTGTTCTCACCTATGTGATGGTGATGTTCTGTACAGGTGAACCCTGTGACTGTTCTCACCTATGTGACGATGATGTTCTGTACAGGTGAACCCTGTGACTGTTCTCACCTATGTGACGATGATGTTCTGTACAGGTGAACCCTGTGACTGTTCTCACCTATGTGATGGCGATGTTCTGTACAGGTGAACCCTGTGACTGTTCTCACCTATGTGACGATGATGTTCTGTACAGGTGAACCCTGTGACTGTTCTCACCTATGTGACGGCGATGTTCTGTACAGGTGAACCCTGTGACTGTTCTCACCTATGTGACGGTGATGTTCTGAACAGGTGAACCCTGTGACTGTTCTCACCTATGTGACGGTCATGTTCTGAACAGGTGAACCCTGTGACTGTTCTCACCTATGTGACGGCGATGTTCTGTACAGGTGAACCCTGTGACTGTTCTCACCTATGTGACGGCGATGTTCTGTACAGGTGAACCCTGTGACTGTTCTCACCTATGTGACGGCGATGTTCTGTACAGGTGAACCCTGTGACTGTTCTCACCTATGTGACGGCGATGTTCTGTACAGGTGAACCCTGTCACTGTTCTCACCTATGTGACGGCGATGTTCTGTACAGGTGAACCCTGTCACTGTTCTCACCTATGTGACGGCGATGTTCTGTACAGGTGAACCCTGTGACTGTTCTCACCTATGTGACGGCGATGTTCTGAACAGGTGAACCCTGTGACTGTTCTCACCTGTGGCCTTGCCATAGAAGGACTTCTCCCAGACGTACATCTTGATGAGTTTGATGCAGGTGAGGATCTCGTTGATGATTCGGATTCGACTGTCAGTGATCTCAACCGCCTTCTTCTGGAAGTGATTGATGAGCCTCGCAGACACTAACTGACACACACAGACACACACACACACACACACACACAAAAACATAACAACATGTAATCAGATTACTTCTTCTGTCATTATGCTATGAGACAGCAGGACAAAAACAGCCTGTAGAGACAGACACCACATTCTCACATCACATAAACCAGACGAGGTGACTGTTGGAGGGTTTATTTTGTTTCATTATTTAACGTCAGTCTGTTTTGTTGCTGAAAGATCGAAACTGAAATTCAGGTGTTCAGTTTTATATTTTCAGTTTAATAAACAAAATGCATGTAACAATATTTCCTGCCTTCAGAGGTCAGTGGATTCAAAGGTCGCCGTGCAGTCGGCAAGGCAATGCTGTAACATGATCAGTCCACATCAGACCACATCAGACCTCTACATCTTATACTGTCTGCTGCTCTCTGTGTTTTTCATCACGTCATTAAAAGATAAAAATCTTTGATGATTACATTATTGGTTTTGTTTTGACTGAAATATTTAAAATAACCTAAAATATATTGACACTTTTCTTTGACTGAGATCGGAGAAAAATGTTCAAACCTTTAGTCAATGACAACTTCACCAAATATAAACAAATAAAATAAATAAACATGTTAAAAACTAATGAACTAATAAATTAAAACTAATAAATAAAAGTATCTGACAGAATGAATTCACTGATGAAGTCATCATGGCTGCAGCAGCTGGAGCTGAGACTGAATGTCTGATTCAGTTTAATATGAGCAGCAGCATAAAGACACGGAGAGGTTTCAGGTAAAGACAGAGGTGGATCTTATTCTCTATCCTCACCTGTGTGTCAGTGCCCATTCACTGTTGTTTTATCATGCTGACCACGGCTCCTCAGCTGAAACACATCTGTGTCTTTATGTTTTTTGCCCACATGAAATACTTTTGGTGCTCAATCTGTTTTTTGATCTTCACTTTGCACATTTTTATACTGTCTAAGATTTTGGGAGGTGTGTGCACTGCTATTTTTCATCATATATATATCATGTTTCCATGTTTATATAAAATCTGGACCCCTGAGAGGGGACACAGGAAAGCTGCTGTTTCCTGCCTGTATGCTAAGCTAAGCTAACTACATCCTGTCTGCAGCATCTCACTCCCTGTCGCAGTGTAAAACAGTCAGCAGTGTGTCCACACACCTGGAGGAGGAAGAAGAGGAGTAAGATGACGAAGCCGATGAGGACAGTGTGGTCGAGGATGGTGCAGGTGTAGATGGCGCTGACGATGAGGAGGATGGGGAAGGGCAGCAGGAAAGGACCAAACAGGACGGCTTCATACAGCCGGTAACTGTCGCTGGTCAAAACATTCACCATCTGACACACACAGAGACAGATTAATGGATAAATACATTGAGAGGGGAGTCAGCTGATTGATAGAGGGGAGTCAGCTGATTGAAAGATCAATCGATTGACAAATCATTCAGCAACACAACATATCTTTTCATTGCTACGCGGACAACACCATATACCTTCACCTGAAGCCTAGCTGCTGTTTTAGATTGTCTCAGTGATATCAACTGTTGATGGCACAAAATTTTCTTCAACTCGATAACTCAAAATCAAAAATCAAAAATCATATTGTTCAGTCGGGCGGCACGGTGGTGTGGTGGTTAGCACTCTCGCCTCACAGCAAGAGGGTTGCCGGTTCAGTCCCAGGCTCCCACGCCTGGGAACCGGCAACCCCCTTCTGTGTGGAGTTTGCATGTTCTCCCCGTGTCAGCGTGGGTTCTCTCCGGGCACTCCGGCTTCCTCCCACAGTCCAAAGACATGCACATTGGGGACTAGGTTAATTGGTGACTCTAAATTGTCCGTAGGTGTGAATGTGAGTGTGAATGGTTGTCTGTCTCTATGTGTCAGTCCTGTGATAGTCTGGTGACCTGTCCAGAGTGAACCCTGCCTCTCGCCTGATGTCAGCTGGGATAGGCTCCAGCCCCCCCGCGACCCTCAAGAGGATGAAGCGGTTAGAAGATGAATGAATGAATATTGTTCAGTCCCCCAAACACAAAACCCACTCTCATTGAAAATAGCCTCGGTCCACTGTCTGCTAATGTAAAACCCACTGGGAGTACGATTTGACTCTGACCTCACCTTCGGACCACAGATCAAAAAACTCGTCCTGTCTTCTTTTCTCCAAATTAGGACCATCTCAAAAATCAAACCAATACTCTCACACTCAGACCTGGAAAAAGTCATTCATACATTCATTTTCTCAAGACTGTAACTCCCTTCTTTCTGGCATTAACCAAAAGTCCCTGTCCCGCCTGCACCTAGTTCAGAACGCAGCAGCTGCGCTTCTTACTGGTTTTAATAGACGACATCACATCACCCCAATCCTGGCTTCTCTCCATTGGCTTCCTGTTTGTTTTAGAATTGATTTTAAGATTTTACTGATCATTTTTAAAGCTCGCCTGGGTCTGGCCCTGAGCTATATAGCAGAAATGTTGACACCATGTGAGCCAGCTCGCAGCCTTAGATCCGATCAGGGCCCTCGGCTGTGGAACAACCTGCCTGAGGAGATACGGCTCGCAGATTCAGTGACGTCTTTTAAATCACTTTCACAGACGCCTTTATGTGATGTCGTCTATTTTAGATTTTAAACCTTATTTTTTATCTGTTGATTTATTTATCTTAATGAGTCTATCTTTTTGCCCTTATCGTAGTCATTATTTTATTTGTATTTATTTATTTTTTATATTTTTTATCTTTTAGGTCTCTCACTTGCCTTCACCATGACATTTGTTTGTTTAATTTTATATACAGTACAGGCTAAAAGTTTGGACACACCTTCTCATTCAATGCGTTTTCTTTATTTTCATGACTATTTACATTGTAGATTCTCACTGAAGGCATCAAAACTATGAATGAACACATGTGGAGTTATGTACTTAACAAAAAAAGGTGAAATAACTGAAAACATGTTTTATATTCTAGTTTCTTCAAAATAGCCACCTTTTGCTCTGATTACTGCTTTGCACACTCTTGGCATTCTCTCCATGAGCTTCAAGAGGTAGTCACCTGAAATGGTTTTGCAACAGTCTTGAAGGAGTTCCCAGAGGTGTTTAGCACTTGTTGGCCCCTTTGCCTTCACTCTGCGGTCCAGCTCACCCCAAACCATCTCCATTGGGTTCAGGTCCGGTGACTGTGGAGGCCAGGTCATCTGCCGCAGCACTCCATCACTCTCCTTCTTGGTCAAATAGCCCTTACACAGCCTGGAGGTGTGTTTGGGGTCATTGTCCTGTTGAAAAATAAATGATCGTCCAACTAAACGCAAACCGGATGGGATGGCATGTCGCTGCAGGATGCTGTGGTAGCCATGCTGGTTCAGTGTGCCTTCAATTTTGAATAAATCCCCAACAGTGTCACCAGCAAAACACCCCCACACCATCACACCTCCTCCTCCATGCTTCACAGTGGGAACCAGGCATGTGGAATCCATCCATTCACCTTTTCTGCGTCTCACAAAGACACGGCGGTTGGAACCAAAGATCTCAAATTTGGACTCATCAGACCAAAGCACAGATTTCCACTGGTCTAATGTCCATTCCTTGTGTTTCTTGGCCCAAACAAATTTCTTCTGCTTGTTGCCTCTCCTTAGCAGTGGTTTCCTTGCAGCTATTTGACCATGAAGGCCTGATTGGCGCAGTCTCCTCTTAACAGTTGTTCTAGAGATGGGTCTGCTGCTAGAACTCATCTGGTCTCTGATCTGAGCTGCTGTTAACTTGCGATTTCTGAGGCTGGTGACTCGGATGAACTTATCCTCAGAAGCAGAGGTGACTCTTGGTCTTCCTTTCCTGGGTCGGTCCTCATGTGTGCCAGTTCCGTTGTAGCGCTTGATGGTTTTTGCGACTCCACTTGGGGACACATTTAAAGTTTTTGCAATTTTCCGGACTGACTGACCTTCATTTCTTAAAGTAATGATGGCCACTCCTTTTTCTTTAGTTAGCTGATTGGTTATTGCCATAATATGAATTTTAACAGTTGTCCAATAGGGCTGTCAGCTGTGTATTAACCTGACTTCTGCACAACACAACTGATGGTCCCAACCCCATTGATAAAGCAAGAAATTCCACTAATTAACCCTGATAAGGCACACCTGTGAAGTGGAAACCATTTCAGGTGACTACCTCTTGAAGCTCATGGAGAGAAAGCCAAGAGTGTGCAAAGCAGTAATCAGAGCAAAGGGTGGCTATTTTTAAGAAACTAGAATATAAAACATGTTTTCAGTTATTTCACCTTTTTTTGTTAAGTACATAACTCCACATGTGTTCATTCATAGTTTTGATGCCTTCAGTGAGAATCTACAATGTAAATAGTCATGAAAATAAAGAAAACGCATTGAATGAGAAGGTGTGTCCAAACTTTTGGCCTGTACTGTATATATATATATATATATATATATATGTATATTCAGTACATATATATATATATATATATATATATATATATGTATATATATGTATACATATATAAATCCCTTGCTTCAGGTCTTTATGCCAAGCTAAACTAAGAGAAGCTAAGAAGCTAAGAGAAGCTAAGCAAAGCTTAAGAGTTTCCCCCTGCTTCAGGTCTTGGTGCTAAGCTAAGGTAATCACCGTCCATGTTGGACACTCAGAGGTGAAACATGTGAACTGTGAAGGAAACAGACATCATGATGTGTCTTCCTAACCTGTCCTACAGACAGTCCACAGTGTGTCCTCAGAGTGACGATCTTGTGGAAGCCCAGCATACAGAACCCTGTCTTCAGTCTGATTCCTGTCCTCAGGTTCAGAGCCCAGACCAGAGCGAGACACCCACTCCTGGAGAAGTCCACCAGGAGGAGACAGAAACACAGACCGAGCCCCTCCCCAACTGTGGACGCCTCCGGTTTGATGATGTACTTCAGGATCTCATGGACCAGGACGCCCTGATGGGACAGACAAATATTGTGAGGACCTGAAACTGAGACGCTGAGAGGACACATTGAGAGGACACATTAAGTCACTGAGAGGACACACTGAGAGGACACATTGAGACACTGAGAGGACACACTGAGACACTGAGAGGACACACTGAGAGGACACACTGAGACACTGGGAGACACACTGAGTGGACACACTGAGACACTGAGAGGACACACTGAGAGGACACACTGAGACACTGAGAGGACACACTGAGAGGACACACTGAGACACTGAGAGGACACACTGAGGACACACTGAGAGGACACACTGAGACATGAGACTTTTCCGCCAGGTGTGCCTAATAAAGTCAGTCTAATAAACTGGAGGACATGTCCAACACATGAGCAGCTCTGACATTACAGTAAAAGAAACAGTAAAGACACATGTAGATGTTTCGTCCTCTTTCTAAGTCAATGATGTCATCTAACGCTGAGACTCACTGAGCCACAGAACAGAGCCAACATGAAGAAGACGGAGAGACCGACGATTGCCAGCACTCGGTTTCTCTGGAAACGGAACAGGACTCGTGTCAGAGACGCCTTCTGTAGACCAACCGCAGACACTTCCTGCTCCCACATACGCTGCAACCTGCACACACACACACACACACACACACATCAAAGCACACATTTCAGTTTCAGGTAAGATCTGCTGCTGCTGATGATGTTGGTGATGATGATGATGATGATGATGATGGTGATGATGATGATGATGATGGTGATGATGATGATGATGGTCTCACCTATCTCCGTTGATGTCAGCTCCGTCCAGAGGGGAAAGACTGATGGAGTTGAGGTCGAGCTTTTTCTTGGACATGGACCACATCAGAGGACCCATCCAGGACATGGTGGCATAGGACAGGAAGCTCGCTCTGTCCAGGGGACTGAAACTGGACGTCAAACAACCAGCAGAGGGTTCGGTGTCTGAGTCACAGCTCACCTACAGCTCACACTCACCTACAGCTCACACTCACCTACAGCTCACACTCACCAACAGCCCACAGCTCACACTCACCTACAGCTCACAGCTCACACTCACCTACAGCTCACACTCACCTACAGCTCACAGCTCACACTCACCTACAGCTCACAGCTCAAACTCACCTACAGCTCACAGCTCACCTACAGCTCACAGCTCACACTCACCAACAGCTCACAGCTCACACTCACCAACAGCTCACAGCTCACACTCACCTACAGCTCACAGCTCACCAACAGCTCACAGCTCACACTCACCTACAGCTCACACTCACCTACAGCTCACAGCTCACACTCACCTACAGCTCACACTCACCTACAGCTCACAGCTCAAACTCACCTACAGCTCACAGCTCAAACTCACCTACAGCTCACAGCTCACACTCACCTACAGCTCACACTCACCAACAGCTCACAGCTCACACTCACCTACAGCTCACAGCTCAAACTCACCTACAGCTCACAGCTCACACTCACCTACAGCTCACACTCACCAACAGCTCACAGCTCACACTCACCTACAGCTCACAGCTCAAACTCACCTACAGCTCACAGCTCACCAACAGCTCACAGCTCACACTCACCTACAGCTCACACTCACCTACAGCTCACAGCTCACACTCACCTACAGCTCACAGCTCACCCACAGCTCACAGCTCACACTCACCTACAGCTCACAGCTCAAACTCACCTACAGCTCACAGCTCACACTCACCTACAGCTCACAGCTCACACTCACCTACAGCTCACACTCACCTACAGCTCACAGCTCACATTCACCTACAGCTCACACTCACCTACAGCTCACACTCACCTACAGCTCACAGCTCACACTCACCTACAGCTCACAGCTCACACTCACCTACAGCTCACACTCACACTCACCTACAGCTCACAGCTCACACTCACCTACAGCTCACACTCACCTACAGCTCACAGGTCACACTCACCTTCACAGCTCACCTACAGCTCACACTCACCTACAGCTCACACTCACCTACAGCTCACACTCACCAACAGCCCACAGCTCACACTCACCTACAGCTCACAGCTCAAACTCACCGACAGCTCACACTCACCAACAGCTCACAGCTCACACTCACCTACAGCTCACAGCTCACACTCACCTACAGCTCACAGCTCAAACTCACCTACAGCTCACAATCACCTACAGCTCACAGCTCACAGCTCACCTACAGCTCACACTCACCTACAGCTCACAGCTCAAACTCACCTACAGCTCACACTCACCTACAGCTCACAGCTCAAACTCACCTACAGCTCACACTCACCAACAGCTCACAGCTCACACTCACCTACAGCTCACAGCTCACACTCACAGCTCACACTCACCTACAGCTCACAGCTACAGCTCACACTCACCTACAGCTCACAGCTCAAACTCACCTACAGCTCACAGCTCACAGCTCACACTCACCTACAGCTCACAGCTCACACTCACCTACAGCTCACAGCTCACACTCACCTCACAGCTCACAGCTCACACTCACCTACAGCTCACAGCTCACACTCACCTACAGCTCACAGCTCACCAACAGCTCACAGCTCACACTCACCTACAGCTCACAGCTCACACTCACCTACAGCTCACACTCACCTACAGCTCACAGCTCACAGCTCACACTCACCTACAGCTCACAGCTCACACTCACCTACAGCTCACAGCTCACAGCTCAACAGCTCACAGCTCACAGCTCACCTACAGCTCACAGCTCACACTCACCTACAGCTCACAGCTCACACTCACCTACAGCTCACACTCACCTACAGCTCACAGCTCACACTCACCTACAGCTCACAGCTCACCTACAGCTCACAGCTCACACTCACCTACAGCTCACAGCTCACACTCACCTACAGCTCACACTCACCTACAGCTCACAGCTCACACTCACCTACAGCTCACAGCTCACACTCACCTACAGCTCACACTCTCACCTCACAGCTCACAGCTCACACTCACCTACAGCTCACAGCTCACACTCACCTACAGCTCACAGCTCACACTCACTCACAGCTCACACTCACCTACAGCTCACACTCACCTACAGCTCACAGCTCACACTCACCTACAGCTCACAGCTCACACTCACCTACAGCTCACAGCTCACACTCACCTACAGCTCACAGCTCACCTCACAGCTCACAGCTCACACTCACCTACAGCTCACACTCACCTACAGCTCACAGCTCACACTCACCTACAGCTCACAGCTCACAACTCACCTACAGCTCACAGCTCACACTCACCTACAGCTCACACTCACCTCACAGCTCACAGCTCACACTCACCTACAGCTCACAGCTCACACTCACCTACAGCTCACAGCTCACACTACAGCTCACAGCTCACACTCACCTACAGCTCACAGCTCACCTACAGCTCACAGCTCACAGCTCACACTACAGCTCACAGCTCACCTACAGCTCACAGCTCACACTCACCTACAGCTCACAGCTCACACTACACCTACAGCTCACAGCTCACCTACAGCTCACAGCTCACACTCACCTACAGCTCACAGCTCACACTCACCTACAGCTCACAGCTCACACTCACCTACAGCTCACAGCTCACCTACAGCTCACAGCTCACACTCACACTCACCTACAGCTCACAGCTCACACTCACCTACAGCTCACACTCACCTACAGCTCACAGCTCACACTCACCTACAGCTCACAGCTCACTCACCTACAGCTCACAGCTCACACTCACCTACAGCTCACACTCACCTACAGCTCACAGCTCACACTCACCTACAGCTCACAGCTCACCTACAGCTCACAGCTCACACTCACTACAGCTCACAGCTCACAGCTCACCTACAGCTCACAGCTCACACTCACCTACAGCTCACAGCTCACACTCACCTACAGCTCACACTCACCTACAGCTCACAGCTCACACTCACCTACAGCTCACACTCACCTACAGCTCACAGCTCACACTCACCTACAGCTCACAGCTCACCTACAGCTCACAGCTCACACTCACCTACAGCTCACAGCTCACACTCACCTACAGCTCACACTCACCTACAGCTCACAGCTCACACTCACCTACAGCTCACAGCTCACCTACAGCTCACAGCTCACACTCACAGCTCACAGCTCACCTACAGCTCACAGCTCACACTCACCTACAGCTCACAGCTCACAGCTCACAGCTCACAGCTCACACTCACCTACAGCTCACAGCTCACACTCACCTACAGCTCACACTCACCTACAGCTCACAGCTCACACTCACCTACAGCTCACACTCACCTACAGCTCACAGCTCACACTCACCTACAGCTCACAGCTCACACTCACCTACAGCTCACACTCACCTACAGCTCACAGCTCACACTCACCTACAGCTCACACTCACCTACAGCTCACAGCTCACACTCACCTACAGCTCACAGCTCACCTACACTCTCACAGCTCACACTCACCTACAGCTCACAGCTCACACTCACCTACAGCTCACACTCATCTACAGCTCACAGCTCACACTCACCTACAGCTCACACTCATCTACAGCTCACAGCTCACACTCACCTACAGCTCACAGCTCACCTACAGCTCACAGCTCACACTCACCTACAGCTCACAGCTCACCTACAGCTCACAGCTCACACTCACCTACAGCTCACAGCTCACCTACAGCTCACAGCTCACACTCACCTACAGCTCACACTCACCTACAGCTCACAGCTCACACTCACCTACAGCTCACACTCACCTACAGCTCACAGCTCACTCACCTACAGCTCACAGCTCACACTCACCTACAGCTCACAGCTCACAGCTCACCTACAGCTCACACTCACCTACAGCTCACACTCACCTACAGCTCACACTCACCTACAGCTCACAGCTCACCTACAGCTCACAGCTCACACTCACCTACAGCTCACAGCTCACCTACAGCTCACAGCTCACACTCACCTACAGCTCACACTCACCTACAGCTCACAGCTCACACTCACCTACAGCTCACAGCTCACCTACAGCTCACAGCTCACACTCACCTACAGCTCACACTCACCTACAGCTCACAGCTCACCTACAGCTCACAGCTCACCTACAGCTCACTCACCTACAGCTCACAGCTCACACTCACCTCACCTACAGCTCACACTCACCTACAGCTCACAGCTCACACTCACCTACAGCTCACAGCTCACACTCACCTACAGCTCACAGCTCACACTCACCTACAGCTCACACTCACCTACAGCTCACAGCTCACACTCACCTACAGCTCACACTCACCTACAGCTCACAGCTCACACTCACCACAGCTCACAGCTCACACTCACCTACAGCTCACACTCACCTACAGCTCACACTCACCACAGCTCACAGCTCACAGCTCACACTCACAGCTCACAGCTCACACTCACCTCACACTCTCACAGCTCACACTCACCTACAGCTCACACTCACCTACAGCTCACAGCTCAAACTCACCTACAGCTCACACTCACCTACAGCTCACAGCTCACACTCACCTACAGCTCACACTCACCAACAGCTCACAGCTCACACTCACCTACAGCTCACAGCTCACACTCACCTACAGCTCACAGCTCACACTCACCTACAGCTCACAGCTCACACTCACCTACAGCTCACAGCTCAAACTCACCTACAGCTCACACTCACCAACAGCTCACAGCTCACACTCACCTACAGCTCACAGCTCACACTCACCTACAGCTCACACTCACCTACAGCTCACAGCTCACACTCACCTACAGCTCACAGCTCACACTCACCTACAGCTCACAGCTCAAACTCACCTACAGCTCACAATCACCTACAGCTCACAGCTCACAGCTCACCTACAGCTCACAGCTCACACTCACCAACAGCTCACAGCTCACACTCACCTACAGCTCACAGCTCACACTCACCTACAGCTCACAGCTCACCAACAGCTCACAGCTCACACTCACCTACAGCTCACAGCTCACCTACAGCTCACAGCTCACACTCACCTACAGCTCACACTCACCTACAGCTCACAGCTCAAACTCACCTACAGCTCACAGCTCAAACTCACCTACAGCTCACAGTTCACACTCACCTACAGCTCACAGCTCAAACTCACCTACAGCTCACAGCTCACACTCACCTACAGCTCACACTCACCAACAGCTCACAGCTCACCTACAGCTCACAGCTCACACTCACCAACAGCTCACAGCTCACACTCACCTACAGCTCACAGCTCACACTCACCTACAGCTCACAGCTCACCTACAGCTCACAGCTCGCACTCACCTACAGCTCACAGCTCACCTACAGCTCACAGCTCACACTCACCTACAGCTCACAGCTCACACTCACCTACAGCTCACAGCTCACACTCACCTACAGCTCACAGCTCAAACTCACCTACAGCTCACACTCACCAACAGCTCACAGCTCACACTCACCTACAGCTCACACTCACCTACAGCTCACAGCTCACCTACAGCTCACCTACAGCTCACACTCACCTACAGCTCACACTCACCTACAGCTCACAGCTCACCTACAGCTCACACTCACCTACAGCTCACAGCTCAAACTCACCTACAGCTCACAGCTCACCTACAGCTCACAGCTCACACTCACCTACAGCTCACAGCTCACACTCACCTACAGCTCACAGCTCACACTCACCTACAGCTCACAGCTCACACTCACCTACAGCTCACAGCTCAAACTCACCTACAGCTCACACTCACCAACAGCTCACAGCTCACACTCACCTACAGCTCACAGCTCACACTCACCTACAGCTCACACTCACCTACAGCTCACAGCTCACACTCACCTACAGCTCACAGCTCACACTCACCTACAGCTCACAGCTCAAACTCACCTACAGCTCACAATCACCTACAGCTCACAGCTCACAGCTCACCTACAGCTCACAGCTCACACTCACCTACAACAGCTCACAGCTCACAGCTCACACTCACCTACAGCTCACAGCTCACCAACAGCTCACAGCTCACACTCACCTACAGCTCACAGCTCACACTCACCTACAGCTCACAGCTCACACTCACCTACAGCTCACAGCTCACCTACAGCTCACAGCTCACACTCACCTACAGCTCACAGCTCACCTACAGCTCACAGCTCACACTCACCTACAGCTCACAGCTCACAACTCACCTACAGCTCACAGCTCAAACTCACCTACAGCTCACAGCTCACACTCACCTACAGCTCACAGCTCAAACTCACCTACAGCTCACAGCTCACACTCACCTACAGCTCACACTCACCAACAGCTCACAGCTCACCTACAGCTCACAGCTCACACTCACCAACAGCTCACAGCTCACACTCACCTACAGCTCACAGCTCACACTCACCTACAGCTCACAGCTCACCTACAGCTCACAGCTCGCACTCACCTACAGCTCACAGCTCACCTACAGCTCACAGCTCACACTCACCTACAGCTCACAGCTCACACTCACCTACAGCTCACACTCATCTACAGCTCACAGCTCACACTCACCTACAGCTCACACTCATCTACAGCTCACAGCTCACACTCACCTACAGCTCACAGCTCACCTACAGCTCACAGCTCACACTCACCTACAGCTCACAGCTCACCTACAGCTCACAGCTCACACTCACCTACAGCTCACAGCTCACCTACAGCTCACAGCTCACACTCACCTACAGCTCACACTCACCTACAGCTCACAGGTCACACTCACCTACAGCTCACAGCTCAAACTCACCTACAGCTCACACTCACCTACAGCTCACAGGTCACACTCACCTACAGCTCACAGCTCACCTACAGCTCACAGCTCGCACTCACCTACAGCTCACAGCTCACACTCACCTACAGCTCACAGCTCACCTACAGCTCACAGCTCACACTCACCTACAGCTCACAGCTCACACTCACCTACAGCTCACACTCATCTACAGCTCACAGCTCACACTCACCTACAGCTCACAGCTCACCTACAGCTCACAGCTCACACTCACCTACAGCTCACAGCTCACCTACAGCTCACAGCTCGCACTCACCTACAGCTCACACTCACCTACAGCTCACAGCTCACACTCACCTACAGCTCACAGCTCAAACTCACCTACAGCTCACAGCTCACAGCTCACCTACAGCTCACAGCTCGCACTCACCTACAGCTCACACTCACCTACAGCTCACAGCTCACACTCACCTACAGCTCACAGCTCAAACTCACCAACAGCTCACAGCTCACACTCACCTACAGCTCACACTCACCTACAGCTCACAGCTCACCTACAGCTCACCTACAGCTCACACTCACCTACAGCTCACAGCTCAAACTCACCTACAGCTCACACTCACCTACAGCTCACAGCTCAAACTCACCTACAGCTCACACTCACCAACAGCTCACAGCTCACACTCACCTACAGCTCACAGCTCACACTCACCTACAGCTCACAGCTCACACTCACCTACAGCTCACAGCTCACACTCACCTACAGCTCACACTCACCAACAGCTCACAGCTCACACTCACCTACAGCTCACAGCTCACACTCACCTACAGCTCACACTCACCTACAGCTCACAGCTCACACTCACCTACAGCTCACAGCTCACACTCACCTACAGCTCACAGCTCAAACTCACCTACAGCTCACAATCACCTACAGCTCACAGCTCACAGCTCACCTACAGCTCACAGCTCACACTCACCAACAGCTCACAGCTCACACTCACCTACAGCTCACAGCTCACACTCACCTACAGCTCACAGCTCACCAACAGCTCACACTCACCTACAGCTCACAGCTCACCTACAGCTCACAGCTCACACTCACCTACAGCTCACACTCACCTACAGCTCACAGCTCAAACTCACCTACAGCTCACAGCTCAAACTCACCTACAGCTCACAGCTCACACTCACCTACAGCTCACAGCTCAAACTCACCTACAGCTCACAGCTCACACTCACCTACAGCTCACACTCACCAACAGCTCACAGCTCACACTCACCTACAGCTCACAGCTCAAACTCACCTACAGCTCACAATCACCTACAGCTCACAGCTCACCTACAGCTCACAGCTCACACTCACCAACAGCTCACAGCTCACACTCACCTACAGCTCACAGCTCACCAACAGCTCACAGCTCACACTCACCTACAGCTCACACTCACCTACAGCTCACAGCTCACACTCACCTACAGCTCACAGCTCACCCACAGCTCACAGCTCACACTCACCTACAGCTCACAGCTCAAACTCACCTACAGCTCACAGCTCACACTCACCTACAGCTCACAGCTCACACTCACCTACAGCTCACACTCACCTACAGCTCACAGCTCACACTCACCTACAGCTCACAGCTCAAACTCACCTACAGCTCACACTCACCTACAGCTCACAGCTCACACTCACCTACAGCTCACACTCACCTACAGCTCACAGCTCAAACTCACCTACAGCTCACACTCACCAACAGCTCACAGCTCACACTCACCTACAGCTCACACTCACCACCTACAGCTCACAGCTCACACTCACCTACAGCTCACAGCTCACACTCACCTACAGCTCACAGCTCACACTCACCTACAGCTCACAGGTCACACTCACCTACAGCTCACAGCTCAAACTCACCTACAGCTCACACTCACCTACAGCTCACAGGTCACACTCACCTACAGCTCACAGCTCACACTCACCTACAGCTCACAGCTCGCACTCACCTACAGCTCACAGCTCACACTCACCTACAGCTCACAGCTCACCTACAGCTCACAGCTCACACTCACCTACAGCTCACAGCTCACACTCACCTACAGCTCACAGCTCAAACTCACCTACAGCTCACACTCACCAACAGCTCACAGCTCACACTCACCTACAGCTCACACTCACCTACAGCTCACAGCTCACCTACAGCTCACAGCTCACACTCACCTACAGCTCACAGCTCA
Organism: Cromileptes altivelis; assembly: GCA_013133815.1. Lineage (NCBI taxonomy): Eukaryota > Metazoa > Chordata > Actinopteri > Perciformes > Serranidae > Cromileptes > Cromileptes altivelis. The sequence continues at coordinate 51,894,193 of CM023133.1, forward strand.
CACTCACCTACAGCTCACAGCTCACACTCACCTACAGCTCACGCTCTGGCGGAATCATCTTCCTGTTACGGTCCGGGAGGCAGACACCGTCTCCACATTTAAGACTAGACTTAAGACTTTCCTCTTTGATTAAGCTTATAGTTAGCGCTGGCTCAGGCTTGCCCTGTACCAGCCCCTAGTTAGGCTGACTTAGGCCTAGTCTGCCAGACACCTACAGCTCACACTCACTTACCGCTTACAGCTCACACTGAAATGCAGCTCACCGCTCACACATTTCATTCCTTCATCTTCCTCCTCGTCCATGTTCATGTATTCATGTAATGTTTCTCAAAGTCGAGGAAGGATCCTTAGACTGAATTACTAATTAAGTGGGCTCCATCATCAAAACCTACTGAAGGACTGTTCCAGTGTCAAGGATCCTTTGAGTTGTACCGAGGATGGAGTCCTTCCTTCAGAGAATTTTAAAGATACGTGTATCCTCAGCTGAAGTACACAAAATTCTGTGCTCATGATTTACCTGAACTGAAAATGGAGCCTCTTTAATGACCTGAACACTCACCAACCTGTTTAAATGTGAGATCACTGAATATTGGGAAGTTTCTGGTGGACCTGACATGGCAGGATCTGTCCTACCATTCCTAGCATTCTTGACTTTGAGAAGCATTGTCTGTGTCTGACTCACCTTGACCCCGCCTCCATCTCTGATTGGCTGGAGGAGTTGGGGGGAGGAGTGGGGGGTTTCTTCCAATCATCTGCTATGGGTCTGTCAACACCCATCCTGCTGAGACACAAACAGACCTCAGATCAGCCTCCTGCAGAAGGTCATGTGATCGATCCGTGTTCTCGATCAGCGCTAAATGGTCGGACCGCCTCTCTGTGTCTTGTGTCCTGACATACAGGTACCCTGCTAACAATGCTATGCAAACATACAGGACAGTTTGTCCTGAGGGGACCTTCTCTCAGAACTAACTATGCTACGCTAACATACAGGACAGTTTGTTCTAAGGGGACTTTCTCTCAGAGCTAACTATGCTACGCTAACTTACAGGACACAGCTTCAGTCCCCAAGGACCTACGTTAGCATTAACCAAAGTAGTAGTTAACTTATCATCACAGCAGGCGGAGCTTCAGGAAGTCGAACTCTAACTCTAACTTGAGGCGTTTCTCAATACCAAGTACGCCAAGTTTGGACTTGTGCACTTGGGAGTTTGGACTTGGCAAGTTTGACTCGGCTGCCATTGATGCTGGTCTGTGAGAAATGCATTCTGGGATACCTGGCTGTCAAAAGTCCACAGAAGTCACCTCCCGATGCATCCCCGATGAAACGGGCAGAGCAAGTTCATATCCGGGCATTTGGCCTGTACTTGGCTGGATGCTGACTTTGAATTGGAACAGTACTTTGGCTGCGAGGACGCAGATTGAGAAACGCCGGGTCAAGCTGTCAATGACATCACAACATCTCCTGTTGTTGTTCGGCCATGTTTCCAGCCTTTATATTAGACATCACACAGCACCACCCACAGGGCAGACTGCAGTTACACAAGTGTTCTGATTCCTCTCTACAGCCTGCATCTCTACATGTTTCTGTATCATGGTGTTGAATTTTATGTCAAGGTTTAATATTCTACAGTAACTGTGTCACAGAAACCTAAGTTTTGTTTTTTAGTCAGCTACAAAAAAAATACAACATCACATTTGGATTGCAATGAATTGTGGGAAATTAAATCACTGAAGTCTGCAGACAGTCCACTTTGGGTCCTGTGGACTGGATGAGCTGAGGATCTGGAGCCCCTGCTGAACTGACAGTGCTCAAAGCATCGACATTTAAACCCTGTCATCAGGACTGAAGCTCTCTGCCCCCCCCCCCCCCCCCCCCCCCCCCCCCCCCCCCCCCCCCCACCCCCCCCCTCATGTCCACACCGATCCAGTACAGCCTCAGATCATATTGTATCAGTGTGATCAGCTGTTAGTCAGAGTAAATACACTCGGTAAATATTGTTCCCATCACTGGGAGTCAGGTCCCATATCTAAATCTAAAATTAAACAAAGAGGAGATGTGCATAACAACCTCATAAAAATTAAAACCTCCTCTGTGAGAGAAAGACAAAACAGGAGAATTAAATGCGGACTGTTAAATATCAGGTCTCTAAATCTTATTTATCTGATCGTTTTCAGTTTGTTGACGTTCATAATGAATCATCCTTACGTACCAAAGTTTGTTTTGGAGTTCCACAAGGTTCTGAGCTCGGACCAATCCTATTTACTCTATATATGCTTCCTTTAGGTAACATCATTAGAAATCACTCTGTAAATTTCCATTGTTATGCGGATGATACACAGTTGTATTTATCGATGAAGCCAGAAGAAAATAATCAATTAACTAAACTCCATAACTGCCTTAAAAACATAAAAACCTGGATGAGCACCAATTTCCTGATGTTAAATTCAGACAAAACTGAAGTTACTGTTCTTGGCCCCAAACAACTTAGAGACTCTTTATCTGATGACATAGTTTCTCTAGATGGCATTGCTCTGGCCTCTAGCACTACCGTAAGAAACCTCGGAGTAACATTTGATATAGATTTTAAAGCTCTAAATGGTCAAGCTCCGTCATATCTTAGAGAGCTCATAGTGCCATATTATCCCACCAGAACACTGCGCTCTGAGAACGCAGGGTTACTCGTGGTCCCTAAAGTCTCTAAAAGTAGATCAGGAGCCAGAGCCTTCAGCTATCAGGCTATCATGTCCTCCTCTGTCAGGTTTATAAAGTGACCTGTCACATGTGTTCCTGTCTGGTGTTCCTCTGTCTCATCTCCAACATGCTTTAATCACCTCCTCAGGTAATGACACACACCTGTCCTGTCCTTGGCCAATCAGAGGTTCTTAGTGGGAGCTGGAGGGAAAGTCAACCGACAGGAACCTGGTTGTATTTACATGTTTCCACTGAACAAACAAACGCTGCAAACATCAACTTTCACCGCCTCAAACCCCCAACTCAGACTCCCATCGTTTACTTCAGTTACAGAGTAAAAATACTCAGTTAGTGATTAACTTGTTACAGTTAGTGATTAACTTGTGATCAGTTTCAAGTTAAAGTTCTGCTTTTGAAATCTCACTGAAGTAAAAAAGTATTAACATCATCATATCCTTAAGTACTTTAAGGAAAAGTATTGTTTCTGCAGAGTAATCTAAATGATATTATAATTATTGATCATTTATGTGTTGATCAGTTTGATGGTGATCAGCTGGTGAAAGTGGAGCTGCTCAGGATGATCAGTTATTACCGATCACATGTATCAATCAGTTATTACAGATCACATGTATCAATCACCATACCACGGCACGATGGTATGGTGGATAGCACTGTTGCCTCACAGCAAGAGGGTTCCCGGTTCGATCCTGGAGTTAGCATGTTCTCCCCGTGTCAGCATGGGTTTCCTCCAGGTGCTCCAGCTTCCTCCCACAGTCCAAAGACATGCAGGTTAATTGGTGACTCTAAATTGTCCGTAGGTGTGAATGTGAGTGTGAATGGTTGTCTGTATCTATGTGTCAGTCCTGTGATAGTCTGGTGACCTGTCCAGGGTGAACCCTGCCTCTCACCCAGTGTCAGCTGGGATAGGCTCCAGCCCCCCTGTGACCCTCAAGAGGATGAAGCGGTAAGAAGATGGATGGATCAGTCATCTGAATCTGCCCACACACGTGATGCAGTCAAAGTAAAATATCTTCCTCTGAGAAAATGTAAATACTCGGGTAAAGTACAGGAACATGTAATCTGTTACTTCGGAAGGGTATTGTCATACATGTACTCAGTTACTTTCCACAGCTAGAACCATCTGTACAGCTCCAGTCCCTCAGCACATCATCACAGAAATAATCAGAGACAGTGAAGACATGAAGACAAGATGAGGGTCAGAGACATGAAGACAAGATGGAGGACAGAGACATGGAGGAAAGATGGAGGACAGAGACATGAAGATAAGATGAGGGACAGAGACATGAAGACAAGATGAGGGACAGAGACATGAAGATAAGATGAGGGACGGAGACATGAAGACAAGATGAGGGACAGAGACATGAAGAGAAGATGAGGGACAGAGACATGAAGACAAGATGAGGGACAGAGACATGAAGAGAAGATGAGGGACAGAGACATGGAGGAGAGATGGAGGACAGAGACATGGAGGAAAGATAAAGGACAGAGACAGAGACCACAGTTTAGAGAGAACATCAGGTTAAAGCTGAATCAGACTCTGTAGCTCTGCACTCTGACTACACACACACACACACACACACTCTCTCACCTCCATCAGGTTGATGCTCTCGTGTCGCAGCTCAAACAGGTGAATGGACTCACCTGCAGCTTGGTTCTTTATGAGGACTCACAGGACCTTCAGTTACTTCCTGTTTGTCTGGAAACAACAAACATGTCAGTTGGTCCTTCAGCCTCAGGCTACACCTACTCCCTGTAAGCCCCGCCCACACACGAGCCCCGCCTATCTCCCACCATCTGACACACACACACTCAGGAGCCGTTTCTCAACATGTGTTCTTGTGCAGACTTGTGTTCTTGTGCAGACTTGTGTTCTTGTGCAGACTTGTGTTCTTGTGGACTTGTGACACGTAATCAGTCACAGCCCATGTGCTGTTCCAACTCAAAGTTCACATCTGGCCAAGTTCAGTCCAAATTCCAGGATGTGTTCTCGCCACACCCATTTCACCGGGGACGCATCAGAGCAGACTTGTGTGGACTTCAGACAGCCAGGTATCCCAGCATGCATTCCGCAGCACTCATCGGAAATGGCACGTGAGTTGTCACGGAACGTATTGTTTTCATGCATAGTTTAAACTTCAGAGCCATGGTCAATGTATTGATACACAGCCCAGCTCAATGTGAGGTCCGCTAGATGACAGCGGTGTCAGCGCTCACAGATAATAAACATGTGTGCATGAGCGCTCAGGCTGCCCCAGAGAGCAGCCTCTCTCTGGTAGTCCTTTTAAACTCGTCACTGATATCTCTGTAGTGGTTAAATATGACATATAATCCGTGTGGGGAATGTCTAATGGGCAACCTTCAGTCTCACTATATAAGATATATTATTATATTATTAAATGTTCTTTGTATTCTTTTGCTTATTTATGTGTTTTTATGATGATACAATGATGATTTTAAGAATTGATTGTAATTTATTTATTGTATTTAAAGATTAATTGTCTTTATTGTAGTATTGATTCAACAGCATTTTAAATATTGATTATCTGATGTCTGAATAAACTTTTCCTCTTCACATCTGACCTGTTTGATCCATTTATATTGGTGAAGACAGACTAAATGACAAACTGCTGTCAGTGTAATCCAGTACACTTCAACAGCACCACAGTCTACAACTCAACACTTCAATAAAATGTCAGACTGAATATTAAACTGCTTTTGTTTCTTCTAGGTGTACCAAGTAAACTGTCATGTCTCCATAAAAATGTAGACAGAAAGCATAATGATGAGACAAATGCAGTGAGGGACAGTAACTAAGTATATTTACTCAAGTAGCTACTGTACTGTAAGTACAAATCTGATGAACTTGTACTTTGGGTATTTCAATTTTGTGCTACTTTATACTGACTACACACCAGTGACAGGTGTTAAAATCAGTTCTACCATGACAACATTTAAATGCTGCTAACTGTTCTTATTTATCAGAGTATCTTAGGAACTGTTCTTCATTTATCAGAGTCACTAAGGGACTGTTCTTCATTTATCAGAGTCACTAAGAGGCTGTTCTTCATGTATCAGAATCACTGAGGGACTGTTCTTCATTTATCAGAGTCACTGAAGGACTGTTCTTCATTTATCAGAATCACTGAGGGACTGTTCTTCATTTATCAGAATCACTGAGGGACTGTTCTTCATTTATCAGAATCACTGAGGGACTGTTCTTCATTTATCAGAGTCACTAAGAGGCTGTTCTTCATTTATCAGAATCACTGAGGGACTGTTCTTCATTTATCACAGTCACTGAGGGACTGTTCTTCATTTATTAGAGTCACTGAGGGACTGTTCTTCATTTATCAGAGTCACTGAGGGACTGTTCTTCATTTATCAGAGTCACTGAGGGACTGTTCTTCATTTATCAGAGTCACTGAGGGACTGTTCTTCATTTATCAGAATCACTGAGGGACTGTTCTTCATTTATCAGAGTCACTAAGAGGCTGTTCTTCATGTATCAGAATCACTGAGGGACTGTTCTTCATTTACCAGAGTCACTGAGGGACTGTTCTTCATTTATCAGAGTCACTGAGGGACTGTTCTTCATTTATCAGAATCACTGAGGGACTGTTCTTCATTTATCACAGTCACTGAGGAACTGTTCTTCATTTATCAGAATCACTGAGGGACTGCTCTTCATTTATCAGAATCACTGAGGGACTGTTCTTTATTTATCAGAATCACTGAGGGACTGTTCTTCATTTATCAGAGTCACTGAGGGACAGTTCTTCATTTATCAGAATCACTGAGGGACTGTTCTTCATTTATCAGAGTCACTAAGAGGCTGTTCTTCATTTATCAGAATCACTGAGGGACTGTTCTTCATTTATCACAGTCACTGAGGGACTGTTCTTCATTTATTAGAGTCACTGAGGGACTGTTCTTCATTTATCAGAGTCACTGAGGGACTGTTCTTCATTTATCAGAGTCACTGAGGGACTGTTCTTCATTTATCAGAGTCACTGAGGGACTGTTCTTCATTTATCAGAATCACTGAGGGACTGTTCTTCATTTATCAGAGTCACTAAGAGGCTGTTCTTCATGTATCAGAATCACTGAGGGACTGTTCTTCATTTACCAGAGTCACTGAGGGACTGTTCTTCATTTATCAGAGTCACTGAGGGACTGTTCTTCATTTATCAGAATCACTGAGGGACTGTTCTTCATTTATCACAGTCACTGAGGGACTGTTCTTCATTTATCAGAGTCACTGAGGGACTGTTCTTCATTTATCAGAATCACTGAGGGACTGCTCTTCATTTATCAGAATCACTGAGGGACTGTTCTTTATTTATCAGAATCACTGAGGGACTGTTCTTCATTTATCAGAGTCACTGAGGGACAGTTCTTCATTTATCAGAATCACTGAGGGACTGTTCTTCATTTATCAGAGTCACTAAGAGGCTGTTCTTCATTTATCAGAATCACTGAGGGACTGTTCTTCATTTCTTCATTTTTCAGAGTCTCTAAGGCACTGTTCTTCATGTATCAGAGTCACTAAGGGACTGTTCTTCATTTATCAGAGTCACTGAGGGACTGTTCTTCATGTATCAGAGTCACTAAGGGACTGTTCTTCATTTATCAGAGTCACTGAGGGACTGTTCTTCATGTATCAGAGTCACTAAGGGACTGCTCTTCATTTATCAGAGTCACTAAGGGACTGCTCTTCATTTATCAGAGTCACTGAGGGACTGTTCTTCATTTATCAGAATCACAGAGGGACTGTTCTTCATTTATCAGAGTCACTGAGGGACTGTTCTTCATGTATCAAAGTCACTAAGGGACTGTTCTTCATTTATCAGAATCACTGAGGGACTGTTCTTCATTTATCACAGTCACTGAGGAACTGTTCTTCATTTATCAGAATCACTGAGGGACTGCTCTTCATTTATCAGAATCACTGAGGGACTGTTCTTTATTTATCAGAATCACTGAGGGACTGTTCTTCATTTATCAGAATCACTGAGGGACTGTTCTTCATTTATCACAGTCACTGAGGAACTGTTCTTCATTTATCAGAATCACTGAGGGACTGCTCTTCATTTATCAGAATCACTGAGGGACTGTTCTTTATTTATCAGAGTCACTAAGAGGCTGTTCTTCATGTATCAGAATCACTGAGGGACTGTTCTTCATTTACCAGAGTCACTGAGGGACTGTTCTTCATTTATCAGAGTCACTGAGGGACTGTTCTTCATTTATCAGAATCACTGAGGGACTGTTCTTCATTTATCACAGTCACTGAGGGACTGTTCTTCATTTATCAGAGTCACTGAGGGACTGTTCTTCATTTATCAGAATCACTGAGGGACTGCTCTTCATTTATCAGAATCACTGAGGGACTGTTCTTTATTTATCAGAATCACTGAGGGACTGTTCTTCATTTATCAGAGTCACTGAGGGACAGTTCTTCATTTATCAGAATCACTGAGGGACTGTTCTTCATTTATCAGAGTCACTAAGAGGCTGTTCTTCATTTATCAGAATCACTGAGGGACTGTTCTTCATTTCTTCATTTTTCAGAGTCTCTAAGGCACTGTTCTTCATGTATCAGAGTCACTAAGGGACTGTTCTTCATTTATCAGAGTCACTGAGGGACTGTTCTTCATGTATCAGAGTCACTAAGGGACTGTTCTTCATTTATCAGAGTCACTGAGGGACTGTTCTTCATGTATCAGAGTCACTAAGGGACTGCTCTTCATTTATCAGAGTCACTAAGGGACTGCTCTTCATTTATCAGAGTCACTGAGGGACTGTTCTTCATTTATCAGAATCACAGAGGGACTGTTCTTCATTTATCAGAGTCACTGAGGGACTGTTCTTCATGTATCAAAGTCACTAAGGGACTGTTCTTCATTTATCAGAATCACTGAGGGACTGTTCTTCATTTATCACAGTCACTGAGGAACTGTTCTTCATTTATCAGAATCACTGAGGGACTGCTCTTCATTTATCAGAATCACTGAGGGACTGTTCTTTATTTATCAGAATCACTGAGGGACTGTTCTTCATTTATCAGAGTCACTGAGGGACAGTTCTTCATTTATCAGAATCACTGAGGGACTGTTCTTCATTTATCAGAGTCACTAAGAGGCTGTTCTTCATTTATCAGAATCACTGAGGGACTGTTCTTCATTTCTTCATTTTTCAGAGTCTCTAAGGCACTGTTCTTCATGTATCAGAGTCACTAAGGGACTGTTCTTCATTTATCAGAGTCACTGAGGGACTGTTCTTCATGTATCAGAGTCACTAAGGGACTGTTCTTCATTTATCAGAGTCACTGAGGGACTGTTCTTCATGTATCAGAGTCACTAAGGGACTGCTCTTCATTTATCAGAGTCACTAAGGGACTGCTCTTCATTTATCAGAGTCACTGAGGGACTGTTCTTCATTTATCAGAATCACAGAGGGACTGTTCTTCATTTATCAGAGTCACTGAGGGACTGTTCTTCATGTATCAAAGTCACTAAGGGACTGTTCTTCATTTATCAGAATCACTGAGGGACTGTTCTTCATTTATCAGAGTCACTAAGGGACTGTTCTTCATTTATCAGTCACTAAGGGACTGTTCTTCATTTATCAGTTACTAAGGGACTGTTCTTCATTTATCAGAGTCACTAAGGGACTGTTCTTCATTTATCAGTCACTAAGGGACTGTTCTTCATTTATCAGAGTCACTAAGGGACTGTTCTTCATTTATCAGAATCACTGAGGGACTGTTCTTCATTTATCAGAGTCACTAAGGGACTGTTCTTCATTTATCAGAATCACTGAGGGACTGTTCTTCATTTATCAGTCACTAAGGGACTGTTCTTCATTTATCAGTCACTAAGGGACTGTTCTTCATTTATCAGAGTCACTAAGGGACTGTTCTTCATTTATCAGAATCACTGAGGGACTGTTCTTCATTTATCAGAGTCACTGAGGGACTGTTCTTCATTTATCAGAGTCACTAAGGGACTGTTCTTCATTTATCAGAATCACTGAGGGACTGTTCTTCATTTATCAGAGTCACTGAAGGACTGTTCTTCATTTATCAGAATCACTGAGGGACTGTTCTTCATTTATCAGAGTCACTAAGAGGCTATTCTTCATTTATCAGAATCACTGAGGGACTGTTCTTCATTTATCACAGTCACTGAGGGACTGTTCTTCATTTATCAGAGTCAGTGAGGGACTGTTCTTCATGTATCAGAGTCACTAAGGGACTGCTCTTCATTTATCAGAGTCACTAAGGGACTGCTCTTCATTTATCAGAGTCACTGAGGAACTGTTCTTCATTTATCAGAATCACAGAGGGACTGTTCTTCATTTATCAGAGTCACTGAGGGACTGTTCTTCATGTATCAAAGTCACTAAGGGACTGTTCTTCATTTATCAGAGTCACTAAGGGACTGTTCTTCATTTATCAGAATCACTGAGGGACTGTTCTTCATTTATCAGAGTCACTGAGGGACTGTTCTTCATTTATTAGAATCACTAAGGGACTGTTCTTCATTTATCAGAATCACTGAGGGACTGTTCTTCATTTATCAGAGTCACTAAGGGACTGTTCTTCATTTATCAGTCACTAAGGGACTGTTCTTCATTTATCAGTTACTAAGGGACTGTTCTTCATTTATCAGAGTCACTAAGGGACTGTTCTTCATTTATCAGTCACTAAGGGACTGTTCTTCATTTATCAGAGTCACTAAGGGACTGTTCTTCATTTATCAGAATCACTGAGGGACTGTTCTTCATTTATCAGAATCACTGAGGGACTGTTCTTCATTTATCAGAGTCACTGAGGGACTGTTCTTCATTTATCAGAATCACTGAGGGACTGTTCTTCATTTATCAGAGTCACTAAGAGGCTGTTCTTCATTTATCAGAATCACTGAGGGACTGTTCTTCATTTATCAGAGTCACTAAGGGACTGTTCTTCATTTATCAGAATCACTAAGGGACTGTTCTTCATTTATCACAGTCACTGAGGGACTGTTCTTCATTTATCAGAGTCACTGAGGAACTGTTCTTCATTTCTTCATTTTTCAGAGTCTCTAAGGCACTGTTCTTCATTTATCAGAGTCACTGGGGGACTGTTCTTCATTTATCAGAATCACTGAGGAACTGCTCTTCATTTATAAGACTCACTGAGGGACTGTTCTTCATGTATCAGAGTCACTAAGGGACTTTTCTTCATTTATCAGAGTGACTGAGGGACTGTTCTTCATGTATCAGAGTCACTAAGGGACTGCTCTTCATGTATCAGAGTCACTGAGGGACTGTTCTTCATTTATCAGAATCACAGAGGGACTGTTCTTCATTTATCAGAGTCACTGAGGGACTGTTCTTCAAATAACAGAGTCACTGAGGGACTGTTCTTCATGTATCAGAGTCACTGAGGGACTGTTCTTCATTTATTAGAATCACTAAGGGACTGTTCTTCATTTATCAGAATCACTGAGGGACTGTTCTTCATTTATCAGAGTCACTAAGGGACTGTTCTTCATTTATCAGAATCACTGAGGGACTGTTCTTCATTTATCACTTACTAAGGGACTGTTCTTCATTTATCAGAGTCACTAAGGGACTGTTCTTCATTTATCAGTCACTAAGGGACTGTTCTTCATTTATCAGAGTCACTAAGGGACTGTTCTTCATTTATCAGAATCACTGAGGGACTGTTCTTCATTTATCAGAATCACTGAGGGACTGTTCTTCATTTATCAGAGTCACTAAGAGGCTGTTCTTCATTTATCAGAATCACTGAGGGACTGTTCTTCATTTATCAGAGTCACTAAGGGACTGTTCTTCATTTATCAGAATCACTAAGGGACTGTTCTTCATTTATCACAGTCACTGAGGGACTGTTCTTCATTTATCAGAGTCACTGAGGAACTGTTCTTCATTTCTTCATTTTTCAGAGTCTCTAAGGCACTGTTCTTCATGTATCAGAGTCACTAAGGGACTGTTCTTCATTTATCAGAGTCACTGGGGGACTGTTCTTCATTTATCAGAGTCACTAAGAGGCTGTTCTTCATTTATCAGAATCACTGAGGGACTGTTCTTCATTTATCAGAGTCACTAAGGGACTGTTCTTCATTTATCAGAATCACTAAGGGACTGTTCTTCATTTATCACAGTCACTGAGGGACTGTTCTTCATTTATCAGAGTCTCTGAGGAACTGTTCTTCATTTCTTCATTTTTCAGAGTCTCTAAGGCACTGTTCTTCATGTATCAGAGTCACTAAGGGACTGTTCTTCATTTATCAGAGTCACTGAGGAACTGCTCTTCATTTATAAGAGTCACTGAGGGACTGTTCTTCATGTATCAGAGTCACTAAGGGACTTTTCTTCATTTATCAGAGTGACTGAGGGACTGTTCTTCATGTATCAGAGTCACTAAGGGACTGCTCTTCATGTATCAGAGTCACTGAGGGACTGTTCTTCATTTATCAGAATCACAGAGGGACTGTTCTTCATTTATCAGAGTCACTGAGGGACTGTTCTTCAAATAACAGAGTCACTGAGGGACTGTTCTTCATGTATCAGAGTCACTGAGGGACTGTTCTTCATTTATTAGAATCACTAAGGGACTGTTCTTCATTTATCAGAATCACTGAGGGACTGTTCTTCATTTATCAGAGTCACTAAGGGACTGTTCTTCATTTATCAGAATCACTGAGGGACTGTTCTTCATTTATCACTTACTAAGGGACTGTTCTTCATTTATCAGAGTCACTAAGGGACTGTTCTTCATTTATCAGTCACTAAGGGACTGTTCTTCATTTATCAGAGTCACTAAGGGACTGTTCTTCATTTATCAGAATCACTGAGGGACTGTTCTTCATTTATCAGAATCACTGAGGGACTGTTCTTCATTTATCAGAGTCACTGAGGGACTGTTCTTCATTTATCAGAGTCACTAAGAGGCTGTTCTTCATTTATCAGAATCACTGAGGGACTGTTCTTCATTTTTCAGAGTCACTAAGAGGCTGTTCTTCATTTATCAGAATCACTGAGGGACTGTTCTTCATTTATCAGAATCACTAAGGGACTGTTCTTCATGTATCAGAGTCACTAAGGGACTGTTCTTCATTTATCAGAATCACTGAGGGACTGTTCTTCATTTATCAGAGTCACTGAGGGACTGTTCTTCATTTATTAGAGTCACTGAGGGACTGTTCTTCATTTATCAGAGTCACTGAGGGACTGTTCTTCATTTATCAGAGTCACTGAGGGACTGCTCTTCATTCATCAGAATCACTGAGGGACTGTTCTTCATTTATCAGAGTCACTAAGAGGCTGTTCTTCATTTATCAGAATCACTGAGGGACTGTTCTTCATTTATCACAGTCACTGAGGGACTGTTCTTCATTTATCAGAATCACTGAGGGACTGCTCTTCATTTATCAGAATCACTGAGGGACTGTTCTTTATTTATCAGAATCACTGAGGGACTGTTCTTCATTTATCAGAGTCACTGAGGGACTGTTCTTCATTTCTTCATTTTTCAGAGTCTCTAAGGGACTGTTCTTCATGTATCAGAGTCACTAAGGGACTGTTCTTAATTTATCAGAGTCACTGAGGGACTGTTCTTCATTTATCAGAATCACAGAGGGACTGTTCTTCATTTATAAGAGTCACTGAGGGACTGTTCTTCATTTATCAGTCACTAAGGGACTGTTCTTCATTTATCAGTCACTAAGGGACTGTTCTTCATTTATCAGAGTCACTAAGGGACTGTTCTTCATTTATCAGAATCACTGAGGGACTGTTCTTCATTTATCAGAGTCACTGAGGGACTGTTCTTCATTTATCAGAGTCACTAAGGGACTGTTCTTCATTTATCAGAATCACTGAGGGACTGTTCTTCATTTATCAGAGTCACTGAAGGACTGTTCTTCATTTATCAGAATCACTGAGGGACTGTTCTTCATTTATCAGAGTCACTAAGAGGCTATTCTTCATTTATCAGAATCACTGAGGGACTGTTCTTCATTTATCACAGTCACTGAGGGACTGTTCTTCATTTATCAGAATCACTGAGGGACTGTTCTTCATTTATCAGAGTCACTGAGGGACTGTTCTTCATTTATCAGAGTCACTAAGAGGCTATTCTTCATTTATCAGAATCACTGAGGGACTGTTCTTCATTTATCAGAATCACAGAGGGACTGTTCTTCATTTATCAGAGTCACTGAGGGACTGTTCTTCATGTATCAAAGTCACTAAGGGACTGTTCTTCATTTATCAGAGTCACTAAGGGACTGTTCTTCATTTATCAGAATCACTGAGGGACTGTTCTTCATTTATCAGAGTCACTGAGGGACTGTTCTTCATTTATTAGAATCACTAAGGGACTGTTCTTCATTTATCAGAATCACTGAGGGACTGTTCTTCATTTATCAGAGTCACTAAGGGACTGTTCTTCATTTATCAGTCACTAAGGGACTGTTCTTCATTTATCAGTTACTAAGGGACTGTTCTTCATTTATCAGAGTCACTAAGGGACTGTTCTTCATTTATCAGTCACTAAGGGACTGTTCTTCATTTATCAGAGTCACTAAGGGACTGTTCTTCATTTATCAGAATCACTGAGGGACTGTTCTTCATTTATCAGAATCACTGAGGGACTGTTCTTCATTTATCAGAGTCACTGAGGGACTGTTCTTCATTTATCAGAATCACTGAGGGACTGTTCTTCATTTATCAGAGTCACTAAGAGGCTGTTCTTCATTTATCAGAATCACTGAGGGACTGTTCTTCATTTCTTCATTTTTCAGAGTCTCTAAGGCACTGTTCTTCATGTATCAGAGTCACTAAGGGACTGTTCTTCATTTATCAGAGTCACTGAGGGACTGTTCTTCATGTATCAGAGTCACTAAGGGACTGTTCTTCATTTATCAGAGTCACTGAGGGACTGTTCTTCATGTATCAGAGTCACTAAGGGACTGCTCTTCATTTATCAGAGTCACTAAGGGACTGCTCTTCATTTATCAGAGTCACTGAGGGACTGTTCTTCATTTATCAGAATCACAGAGGGACTGTTCTTCATTTATCAGAGTCACTGAGGGACTGTTCTTCATGTATCAAAGTCACTAAGGGACTGTTCTTCATTTATCAGAATCACTGAGGGACTGTTCTTCATTTATCACAGTCACTGAGGAACTGTTCTTCATTTATCAGAATCACTGAGGGACTGCTCTTCATTTATCAGAATCACTGAGGGACTGTTCTTTATTTATCAGAATCACTGAGGGACTGTTCTTCATTTATCAGAGTCACTGAGGGACAGTTCTTCATTTATCAGAATCACTGAGGGACTGTTCTTCATTTATCAGAGTCACTAAGAGGCTGTTCTTCATTTATCAGAATCACTGAGGGACTGTTCTTCATTTCTTCATTTTTCAGAGTCTCTAAGGCACTGTTCTTCATGTATCAGAGTCACTAAGGGACTGTTCTTCATTTATCAGAGTCACTGAGGGACTGTTCTTCATGTATCAGAGTCACTAAGGGACTGTTCTTCATTTATCAGAGTCACTGAGGGACTGTTCTTCATGTATCAGAGTCACTAAGGGACTGCTCTTCATTTATCAGAGTCACTAAGGGACTGCTCTTCATTTATCAGAGTCACTGAGGGACTGTTCTTCATTTATCAGAATCACAGAGGGACTGTTCTTCATTTATCAGAGTCACTGAGGGACTGTTCTTCATGTATCAAAGTCACTAAGGGACTGTTCTTCATTTATCAGAATCACTGAGGGACTGTTCTTCATTTATCAGAGTCACTAAGGGACTGTTCTTCATTTATCAGTCACTAAGGGACTGTTCTTCATTTATCAGTTACTAAGGGACTGTTCTTCATTTATCAGAGTCACTAAGGGACTGTTCTTCATTTATCAGTCACTAAGGGACTGTTCTTCATTTATCAGAGTCACTAAGGGACTGTTCTTCATTTATCAGAATCACTGAGGGACTGTTCTTCATTTATCAGAGTCACTAAGGGACTGTTCTTCATTTATCAGAATCACTGAGGGACTGTTCTTCATTTATCAGTCACTAAGGGACTGTTCTTCATTTATCAGTCACTAAGGGACTGTTCTTCATTTATCAGAGTCACTAAGGGACTGTTCTTCATTTATCAGAATCACTGAGGGACTGTTCTTCATTTATCAGAGTCACTGAGGGACTGTTCTTCATTTATCAGAGTCACTAAGGGACTGTTCTTCATTTATCAGAATCACTGAGGGACTGTTCTTCATTTATCAGAGTCACTGAAGGACTGTTCTTCATTTATCAGAATCACTGAGGGACTGTTCTTCATTTATCAGAGTCACTAAGAGGCTATTCTTCATTTATCAGAATCACTGAGGGACTGTTCTTCATTTATCACAGTCACTGAGGGACTGTTCTTCATTTATCAGAGTCAGTGAGGGACTGTTCTTCATGTATCAGAGTCACTAAGGGACTGCTCTTCATTTATCAGAGTCACTAAGGGACTGCTCTTCATTTATCAGAGTCACTGAGGAACTGTTCTTCATTTATCAGAATCACAGAGGGACTGTTCTTCATTTATCAGAGTCACTGAGGGACTGTTCTTCATGTATCAAAGTCACTAAGGGACTGTTCTTCATTTATCAGAGTCACTAAGGGACTGTTCTTCATTTATCAGAATCACTGAGGGACTGTTCTTCATTTATCAGAGTCACTGAGGGACTGTTCTTCATTTATTAGAATCACTAAGGGACTGTTCTTCATTTATCAGAATCACTGAGGGACTGTTCTTCATTTATCAGAGTCACTAAGGGACTGTTCTTCATTTATCAGTCACTAAGGGACTGTTCTTCATTTATCAGTTACTAAGGGACTGTTCTTCATTTATCAGAGTCACTAAGGGACTGTTCTTCATTTATCAGTCACTAAGGGACTGTTCTTCATTTATCAGAGTCACTAAGGGACTGTTCTTCATTTATCAGAATCACTGAGGGACTGTTCTTCATTTATCAGAATCACTGAGGGACTGTTCTTCATTTATCAGAGTCACTGAGGGACTGTTCTTCATTTATCAGAATCACTGAGGGACTGTTCTTCATTTATCAGAGTCACTAAGAGGCTGTTCTTCATTTATCAGAATCACTGAGGGACTGTTCTTCATTTATCAGAGTCACTAAGGGACTGTTCTTCATTTATCAGAATCACTAAGGGACTGTTCTTCATTTATCACAGTCACTGAGGGACTGTTCTTCATTTATCAGAGTCACTGAGGAACTGTTCTTCATTTCTTCATTTTTCAGAGTCTCTAAGGCACTGTTCTTCATTTATCAGAGTCACTGGGGGACTGTTCTTCATTTATCAGAATCACTGAGGAACTGCTCTTCATTTATAAGACTCACTGAGGGACTGTTCTTCATGTATCAGAGTCACTAAGGGACTTTTCTTCATTTATCAGAGTGACTGAGGGACTGTTCTTCATGTATCAGAGTCACTAAGGGACTGCTCTTCATGTATCAGAGTCACTGAGGGACTGTTCTTCATTTATCAGAATCACAGAGGGACTGTTCTTCATTTATCAGAGTCACTGAGGGACTGTTCTTCAAATAACAGAGTCACTGAGGGACTGTTCTTCATGTATCAGAGTCACTGAGGGACTGTTCTTCATTTATTAGAATCACTAAGGGACTGTTCTTCATTTATCAGAATCACTGAGGGACTGTTCTTCATTTATCAGAGTCACTAAGGGACTGTTCTTCATTTATCAGAATCACTGAGGGACTGTTCTTCATTTATCACTTACTAAGGGACTGTTCTTCATTTATCAGAGTCACTAAGGGACTGTTCTTCATTTATCAGTCACTAAGGGACTGTTCTTCATTTATCAGAGTCACTAAGGGACTGTTCTTCATTTATCAGAATCACTGAGGGACTGTTCTTCATTTATCAGAATCACTGAGGGACTGTTCTTCATTTATCAGAGTCACTAAGAGGCTGTTCTTCATTTATCAGAATCACTGAGGGACTGTTCTTCATTTATCAGAGTCACTAAGGGACTGTTCTTCATTTATCAGAATCACTAAGGGACTGTTCTTCATTTATCACAGTCACTGAGGGACTGTTCTTCATTTATCAGAGTCACTGAGGAACTGTTCTTCATTTCTTCATTTTTCAGAGTCTCTAAGGCACTGTTCTTCATGTATCAGAGTCACTAAGGGACTGTTCTTCATTTATCAGAGTCACTGGGGGACTGTTCTTCATTTATCAGAGTCACTAAGAGGCTGTTCTTCATTTATCAGAATCACTGAGGGACTGTTCTTCATTTATCAGAGTCACTAAGGGACTGTTCTTCATTTATCAGAATCACTAAGGGACTGTTCTTCATTTATCACAGTCACTGAGGGACTGTTCTTCATTTATCAGAGTCTCTGAGGAACTGTTCTTCATTTCTTCATTTTTCAGAGTCTCTAAGGCACTGTTCTTCATGTATCAGAGTCACTAAGGGACTGTTCTTCATTTATCAGAGTCACTGAGGAACTGCTCTTCATTTATAAGAGTCACTGAGGGACTGTTCTTCATGTATCAGAGTCACTAAGGGACTTTTCTTCATTTATCAGAGTGACTGAGGGACTGTTCTTCATGTATCAGAGTCACTAAGGGACTGCTCTTCATGTATCAGAGTCACTGAGGGACTGTTCTTCATTTATCAGAATCACAGAGGGACTGTTCTTCATTTATCAGAGTCACTGAGGGACTGTTCTTCAAATAACAGAGTCACTGAGGGACTGTTCTTCATGTATCAGAGTCACTGAGGGACTGTTCTTCATTTATTAGAATCACTAAGGGACTGTTCTTCATTTATCAGAATCACTGAGGGACTGTTCTTCATTTATCAGAGTCACTAAGGGACTGTTCTTCATTTATCAGAATCACTGAGGGACTGTTCTTCATTTATCACTTACTAAGGGACTGTTCTTCATTTATCAGAGTCACTAAGGGACTGTTCTTCATTTATCAGTCACTAAGGGACTGTTCTTCATTTATCAGAGTCACTAAGGGACTGTTCTTCATTTATCAGAATCACTGAGGGACTGTTCTTCATTTATCAGAATCACTGAGGGACTGTTCTTCATTTATCAGAGTCACTGAGGGACTGTTCTTCATTTATCAGAGTCACTAAGAGGCTGTTCTTCATTTATCAGAATCACTGAGGGACTGTTCTTCATTTTTCAGAGTCACTAAGAGGCTGTTCTTCATTTATCAGAATCACTGAGGGACTGTTCTTCATTTATCAGAATCACTAAGGGACTGTTCTTCATGTATCAGAGTCACTAAGGGACTGTTCTTCATTTATCAGAATCACTGAGGGACTGTTCTTCATTTATCAGAGTCACTGAGGGACTGTTCTTCATTTATTAGAGTCACTGAGGGACTGTTCTTCATTTATCAGAGTCACTGAGGGACTGTTCTTCATTTATCAGAGTCACTGAGGGACTGCTCTTCATTCATCAGAATCACTGAGGGACTGTTCTTCATTTATCAGAGTCACTAAGAGGCTGTTCTTCATTTATCAGAATCACTGAGGGACTGTTCTTCATTTATCACAGTCACTGAGGGACTGTTCTTCATTTATCAGAATCACTGAGGGACTGCTCTTCATTTATCAGAATCACTGAGGGACTGTTCTTTATTTATCAGAATCACTGAGGGACTGTTCTTCATTTATCAGAGTCACTGAGGGACTGTTCTTCATTTCTTCATTTTTCAGAGTCTCTAAGGGACTGTTCTTCATGTATCAGAGTCACTAAGGGACTGTTCTTAATTTATCAGAGTCACTGAGGGACTGTTCTTCATTTATCAGAATCACAGAGGGACTGTTCTTCATTTATAAGAGTCACTGAGGGACTGTTCTTCATTTATTAGAATCACTAAGGGACTGTTCTTCATTTATCAGAATCACTGAGGGACTGTTCTTCATTTATCAGAGTCACTAAGGGACTGTTCTTCATTTATCAGTCACTAAGGGACTGTTCTTCATTTATCAGTTACTAAGGGACTGTTCTTCATTTATCAGAGTCACTAAGGGACTGTTCTTCATTTATCAGAATCACTGAGGGACTGTTCTTCATTTATCAGAGTCACTGAGGGACTGTTCTTCATTTATCAGAGTCACTGAGGGACTGTTCTTCATTTATCACAGTCACTAAGAGGCTGTTCTTCATTTATCAGAATCACTGAGGGACTGTTCTTCATTTATCACAGTCACTGAGGGACTGTTCTTCATTTATCAGAATCACTGAGGGACTGCTCTTCATTTATCAGAATCACTGAGGGACTGTTCTTTATTTATCAGAATCACTGAGGGACTGTTCTTCATTTATAAGAGTCACTGAGGGACTGTTCTTCATTTATTAGAATCACTAAGGGACTGTTCTTCATTTATCAGAATCACTGAGGGACTGTTCTTCATTTATCAGAGTCACTAAGGGACTGTTCTTCATTTATCAGTCACTAAGGGACTGTTCTTCATTTATCAGTTACTAAGGGACTGTTCTTCATTTATCAGAGTCACTAAGGGACTGTTCTTCATTTATCAGAATCACTGAGGGACTGTTCTTCATTTATCAGAGTCACTGAGGGACTGTTCTTCATTTATCAGAGTCACTGAGGGACTTTTCTTCATTTATCAGAATCACTGAGGGACTGTTCTTCATTTATCAGAGTCACTAAGAGGCTGTTCTTCATTTATCAGAATCACTGAGGGACTGTTCTTCATTTATCACAGTCACTGAGGGACTGTTCTTCATTTATCAGAATCACTGAGGGACTGCTCTTCATTTATCAGAATCACTGAGGGACTGTTCTTTATTTATCAGAATCACTGAGGGACTGTTCTTCATTTATCAGAGTCACTGAGGGACTGTTCTTCATTTATCAGAATCACTGAGGGACTGTTCTTCATTTATCAGAGTCACTAAGAGGCTGTTCTTCATTTATCAGAATCACTGAGGGACTGTTCTTCATTTCTTCATTTTTCAGAGTCTCTAAGGCACTGTTCTTCATGTATCAGAGTCACCAAGGGACTGTTCTTCATTTATCAGAGTCACTGAGGGACTGTTCTTCATTTCTTCATTTTTCAGAGTCTCTAAGGGACTGTTCTTCATGTATCAGAGTCACTAAGGGACTGTTCTTCATTTATCAGAATCACTGAGGGACTGTTCTTCATTTATCAGAGTCACTGAGGGACTGTTCTTCATTTATCAGAATCACTGAGGGACTGTTCTTCATTCATCAGAATCACTAAGGGACTGTTCTTCATTTATCAGAATCACTGAGGGACTGTTCTTCATTTATCAGAATCACTAAGGGACTGTTCTTCATTTATCAGAGTCACTAAGGGACTGTTCTTCATTTATCAGAATCACTAAGGGACTGTTCTTCATTTATCACAGTCACTGAGGGACTGTTCTTCATTTATCAGAGTCACTAAGGGACTGTTCTTCATTTATCAGAGTCACTGAGGAACTGTTCTTCATTTCTTCATTTTTCAGAGTCTCTAAGGCACTGTTCTTCATGTATCAGAATCACTGAGGGACTGTTCTTCATTTATCAGAGTCACTGAGGGACTGTTCTTCATTTATCAGAGTCACTGAGGGACTGTTCTTCATTTATTAGAGTCACTGAGGGACTGTTCTTCATTTATCAGAGTCACTGAGGGACTGTTCTTCATTCATCAGAATCACTGAGGGACTGTTCTTCATTTATCAGAGTCACTAAGAGGCTGTTCTTCATTTATCAGAATCACTGAGGGACTGTTCTTTGTTTATCACAGTCACTGAGGGACTGTTCTTCATTTATCAGAATCACTGAGGGACTGCTCTTCATTTATCAGAATCACTGAGGGACTGTTCTTTATTCATCAGAATCACTGAGGGACTGTTCTTCATTTATCAGAGTCACTGAGGGACTGTTCTTCATTTATCAGAATCACTGAGGGACTGTTCTTCATTTATCAGAATCACTGAGGGACTGTTCTTCATTTATCAGAATCACTGAGGGACTGTTCTTCATTTCTTCATTTTTCAGAGTCTCTAAGGCACTGTTCTTCATGTATCAGAGTCACCAAGGGACTGTTCTTCATTTATCAGAGTCACTGAGGGACTGTTCTTCATTTCTTCATTTTTCAGAGTCTCTAAGGGACTGTTCTTCATGTATCAGAGTCACTAAAGGACTGTTCTTCATTTATTAGAATCACTAAGGGACTGTTCTTCATTTATCAGAATCACTGAGGGACTGTTCTTCATTTATCAGAGTCACTAAGGGACTGTTCTTCATTTATCAGTCACTAAGGGACTGTTCTTCATTTATCAGTTACTAAGGGACTGTTCTTCATTTATCAGAGTCACTAAGGGACTGTTCTTCATTTATCAGAGTCACTAAGGGACTGTTCTTCATTTATCAGTCACTAAGGGACTGTTCTTCATTTATCAGAGTCACTAAGGGACTGTTCTTCATTTATCAGAATCACTGAGGGACTGTTCTTCATTTATCAGAATCACTGAGGGACTGTTCTTCATTTATCAGAGTCACTGAGGGACTGTTCTTCATTTATCAGAGTCACTGAGGGACTGTTCTTCATTTATTAGAGTCACTGAGGGACTGTTCTTCATTTATCAGAGTCACTGAGGGACTGTTCTTCATTTATCAGAATCACTGAGGGACTGTTCTTCATTTATCAGAGTCACTAAGAGGCTGTTCTTCATTTATCAGAATCACTGAGGGACTGTTCTTCATTTATCACAGTCACTGAGGGACTGTTCTTCATTTATCAGAATCACTGAGGGACTGCTCTTCATTTATCAGAATCACTGAGGGACTGTTCTTTATTTATCAGAATCACTGAGGGACTGTTCTTCATTTATCAGAGTCACTGAGGGACTGTTCTTCATTTATCAGAATCACTGAGGGACTGTTCTTCATTTATCAGAGTCACTAAGAGGCTGTTCTTCATTTATCAGAATCACTGAGGGACTGTTCTTCATTTCTTCATTTTTCAGAGTCTCTAAGGGACTGTTCTTCATGTATCAGAGTCACTAAGGGACTGTTCTTCATTTATCAGAGTCACTGAGGGACTGTTCTTCATTCATCAGAATCACAGAGGGACTGTTCTTCATTTATCAGAGTCACTGAGGGACTGTTCTTCATTTATTAGAATCACTAAGGGACTGTTCTTCATTTATCAGAATCACTGAGGGACTGTTCTTCATTTATCAGAGTCACTAAGGGACTGTTCTTCATTTATCAGTTACTAAGGGACTGTTCTTCATTTATCAGAGTCACTAAGGGACTGTTCTTCATTTATCAGTCACTAAGGGACTGTTCTTCATTTATCAGTTACTAAGGGACTGTTCTTCATTTATCAGAGTCACTAAGGGACTGTTCTTCATTTATCAGTCACTAAGGGACTGTTCTTCATTTATCAGAGTCACTAAGGGACTGTTCTTCATTTATCAGAATCACTGAGGGACTGTTCTTCATTTATCAGAGTCACTGAGGGACTGTTCTTCATTTATCAGAGTCACTGAGGGACTGTTCTTCATTTATCAGAATCACTAAGGGACTGTTCTTCATTTATCAGAGTCACTAAGGGACTGTTCTTCATTTATCAGAGTCACTAAGACGCTGTTCTTCATTTATCAGAATCACTAAGGGACTGTTCTTCATTTATCAGAGTCACTAAGGGACTGTTCTTCATTTATCAGAATCACTGAGGGACTGTTCTTCATTTATCAGAATCACTGAGGGACTGTTCTTCATTTATCAGAATCACTGAGGGACTGTTCTTCATTTATCAGAATCACTGAGGGACTGTTCTTCATTTATCACAGTCACTAAGGGACTGTTCTTCATTTATCAGAATCACTGAGGGACTGTTCTTCATTTATCAGAGTCACTAAGGGACTGTTCTTCATTTATCAGAATCACTGAGGGACTGTTCTTCATTTATCAGTTACTAAGGGACTGTTCTTCATTTATCAGAGTCACTGTTCTTCATTTATCAGAATCACTGAGGGACTGTTCTTCATTTATCAGAATCACTGAGGGACTGTTCTTCATTTATCAGAGTCACTAAGAGGCTGTTCTTCATTTATCAGAATCACTGAGGGACTGTTCTTCATTTATCAGAGTCACTGTTCTTCATTTATCAGAGTCACTGAGGGACTGTTCTTCATTTATCAGAGTCACTGTTCTTCATTTATCAGAATCACTGAGGGACTGTTCTTCATTTATCAGAGTCACTGTTCTTCATTTATCAGAGTCACTGAGGGACTGTTCTTCATTTATCAGAATCACTGAGGGACTGTTCTTCATTTATCAGTTACTAAGAGGCTGTTCTTCATTTATCAGAATCACTGAGGGACTGTTCTTCATTTATCAGAGTCACTAAGGGACTGTTCTTCATTTATCAGAATCACTAAGGGACTATTCTTCATGTCTTCATTTTTCAGAGTCTCTAAGGGACTGTTCTTCATTTATCAGAGTCACTAAGAGGCTGTTCTTCATTTATCAGAGTCACTGAGGGACTGTTCTTCATTTATCAGAATCACTAAGGGACTGTTCTTCATTTATCAGAGTCACTGAGGAACTGCTCTTCATGTCTTCATTTTTCAGAGTCTCTAAGGGACTGTTCTTCATTTATCAGAATCACTGAGGGACTGCTCTTCATTTCTTCATTTTTCAGAGTCTCTAAGGGACTGTTCTTCATGTATCAGAATCACTGAGGGACTGTTCTTCATTTATCAGAATCACAGAGGGACTGTTCTTCATTTATCAGAGTCACTGGGGGACTGTTCTTCAAATAACAGAGTCACTTAGGGACTGTTCTTCATTTATCAGAGTCACTAAGGGACTGTTCTTCATTTATCAGAGTCACTAAGGGACTGCTCTTCATTTATCAGTCACTAAGGGACTGTTCTTCATGTATCAGAGTCACTAAGGGACTGTTCTTCATTTCTTCATTCATCAGAGTTACTAAGGGACTGTTCTTTATTTCTTCATTCATCAGAGTCACTAATGGACTGATCTTCATTCATTCATTTGTCAGAGTCACTAAGGGACTGTTCTTCATTTCTTCATTCATCAGAGTCACTAAGGGACTGTTCTTCATTTATCAGTCTCTAAGGGACTGTTCTTCATTCATCAGTCTCTAAGGGACTGTTCTTCATTTCTTCATTCGTCAGAGTTACTAAGGGACTGTTCTTTATTTCTTCATTTATCAGAGTCACTAAGGGACTGTTCTTCATTTCTTCATTCATCAGAGTCACTAAGGGACTGTTCTTCATTTAGCAGTCTCTAAGGGACTGTTCTTCATTTCTTCATTCGTCAGAGTTACTAAGGGACTGTTCTTTATTTATTCATTTGTCAGAGTCACTAAGGGACTGTTCTTCATTTCTTCATTCATCAGAGTCACTAAGGGACTGTTCTTCATTTCTTCATTCGTCAGAGTTACTAAGGGACTGTTCTTTATTTATTCATTCGTCAGAGTTACTGAGGGACTGTTCTTCATTTATCAGAATCACTGAGGGACTGTTCTTCATTTATCAGAGTCACTAAGAGGCTGTTGTTCATTTATCAGAGTCACTGAGGGACTGTTCTTCATTTATCAGAATCACTAAGGGACTGTTCTTCATTTATCAGAGTCACTGAGGGACTGTTCTTCATTTATCAGAATCACTGAGGGACTGTTCTTCATTTATCAGAGTCACTAAGAGGCTGTTCTTCATTTATCAGAGTCACTGAGGGACTGTTCTTCATTTATCAGAATCACTAAGGGACTGTTCTTCATTTATCAGAGTCACTGAGGAACTGCTCTTCATGTCTTCATTTTTCAGAGTCTCTAAGGGACTGTTCTTCATGTATCAGAATCACTGAGGGACTGTTCTTCATTTATCAGAATCACAGAGGGACTGTTCTTCATTTATCAGAGTCACTGGGGGACTGTTCTTCAAATAACAGAGTCACTGAGGGACTGTTCTTCATTTATCAGAGTCACTAAGGGACTGTTCTTCATTTATCAGAGTCACTAAGGGACTGCTCTTCATTTATCAGAGTCACTGAGGGACTGTTCTTCATTTCTTCATTCATCAGAGTTACTAAGGGACTGTTCTTTATTTCTTCATTCATCAGAGTCACTAATAGACTGATCTTCAGTTAAGGGATTCATTTGTCAGAGTCACTAAGGGACTGTTCTTCATTTCTTCATTCATCAGAGTCACTAAGGGACTGTTCTTCATTTATCAGTCTCTAAGGGACTGTTCTTCATTCATCAGTCTCTAAGGGACTGTTCTTCATTTCTTCATTCATCAGAGTTACTAAGGGACTGTTCTTTATTTCTTCATTTATCAGAGTCACTAAGGGACTGTTCTTCATTTCTTCATTCATCAGAGTCACTAAGGGACTGTTCTTCATTTATCAGTCTCTAAGGGACTGTTCTTCATTTCTTCATTCGTCAGAGTTACTGAGGGACTGTTCTTCATTTATCAGAATCACTAAGGGACTGTTCTTCATTTCTTCATTCGTCAGAGTTACTGAGGGACTGTTCTTCATTTCTTCATTCATCAGAGTCACTAAGGGACTGTTCTTCATTTCTTCATTCGTCAGAGTTACTAAGGGACTGTTCTTTATTTATTCATTCGTCAGAGTTTCTGAGGGACTGTTCTTCATTTATCAGTCACTAAGGGACTGTTCTTCATTTATCAGAATCACTGAGGGACTGTTCTTCATTTATCAGAGTCACTAAGAGGCTGTTCTTCATTTATCAGAGTCACTGAGGGACTGTTCTTCATGTATCAGAATCACTGAGGGACTGTTCTTCATTTATCAGAATCACAGAGGGACTGTTCTTCATTTATCAGAGTCACTGGGGGACTGTTCTTCAAATAACAGAGTCACTGAGGGACTGTTCTTCATTTATCAGAGTCACTAAGGGACTGTTCTTCATTTATCAGAATCACTGAGGGACTGCTCTTCATTTCTTCATTTTTCAGAGTCTCTAAGGGACTGTTCTTCATGTATCAGAATCACTGAGGGACTGTTCTTCATTTATCAGAATCACAGAGGGACTGTTCTTCATTTATCAGAGTCACTGGGGGACTGTTCTTCAAATAACAGAGTCACTGAGGGACTGTTCTTCATTTATCAGAGTCACTAAGGGACTGTTCTTCATTTATCAGAGTCACTAAGGGACTGCTCTTCATTTATCAGAGTCACTGAGGGACTGTTCTTCATTTCTTCATTCATCAGAGTTACTAAGGGACTGTTCTTTATTTCTTCATTCATCAGAGTCACTAATAGACTGATCTTCATTCATTCATTTGTCAGAGTCACTAAGGGACTGTTCTTCATTTCTTCATTCATCAGAGTCACTAAGGGACTGTTCTTCATTTATCAGTCTCTAAGGGACTGTTCTTCATTCATCAGTCTCTAAGGGACTGTTCTTCATTTCTTCATTCATCAGAGTTACTAAGGGACTGTTCTTTATTTCTTCATTTATCAGAGTCACTAAGGGACTGTTCTTCATTTCTTCATTCATCAGAGTCACTAAGGGACTGTTCTTCATTTATCAGTCTCTAAGGGACTGTTCTTCATTTCTTCATTCGTCAGAGTTACTGAGGGACTGTTCTTCATTTATCAGAATCACTAAGGGACTGTTCTTCATTTCTTCATTCGTCAGAGTTACTGAGGGACTGTTCTTCATTTCTTCATTCATCAGAGTCACTAAGGGACTGTTCTTCATTTCTTCATTCGTCAGAGTTACTAAGGGACTGTTCTTTATTTATTCATTCGTCAGAGTTTCTGAGGGACTGTTCTTCATTTATCAGTCACTAAGGGACTGTTCTTCATTTCTTCATTTATCAGTCTCTAAGGGACTGTTCTTCATTTATCAGTCTCTAAGGGACTGTTCTTCATTTCTTCATTCGTCAGAGTCACTAAGGGACTGTTCTTCATTTCTTCATTCGTCAGAGTTACTAAGGGACTGTTCTTTATTTATTCATTCGTCAGAGTTACTGAGGGACTGTTCTTCATTTATCAGAATCACTGAGGGACTGTTCTTCATTTATCAGAGTCACTAAGAGGCTGTTCTTCATTTATCAGAGTCACTGAGGGACTGTTCTTCATTTATCAGAATCACTAAGGGACTGTTCTTCATTTATCAGAGTCACTGAGGGACTGTTCTTCATTTATCAGAATCACTGAGGGACTGTTCTTCATTTATCAGAGTCACTAAGAGGCTGTTCTTCATTTATCAGAGTCACTGAGGGACTGTTCTTCATTTATCAGAATCACTAAGGGACTGTTCTTCATTTATCAGAGTCACTGAGGAACTGCTCTTCATGTCTTCATTTTTCAGAGTCTCTAAGGGACTGTTCTTCATTTATCAGAATCACTGAGGGACTGCTCTTCATTTCTTCATTTTTCAGAGTCTCTAAGGGACTGTTCTTCATGTATCAGAATCACTGAGGGACTGTTCTTCATTTATCAGAATCACAGAGGGACTGTTCTTCATTTATCAGAGTCACTGGGGGACTGTTCTTCAAATAACAGAGTCACTGAGGGACTGTTCTTCATTTATCAGAGTAACTAAGGGACTGTTCTTCATTTATCAGAGTCACTAAGGGACTGCTCTTCATGTATCAGAGTCACTAAGGGACTGCTCTTCATTTATCAGAGTCACTGAGGGACTGTTCTTCATTCATCAGTCACTAAGGGACTGTTCTTCATGTATCAGAGTCACTAAGGGACTGTTCTTCATTTCTTCATTTATCAGAGTCACTAAGGGACTGTTCTTCATTTCTTCATTCATCAGAGTCACTAAGGGACTGTTCTTCATTTATCAGTCTCTAAGGGACTGTTCTTCATTTCTTCATTCGTCAGAGTTACTGAGGGACTGTTCTTCATTTATCAGTCACTAAGGGACTGTTCTTCATTTCTTCATTTGTCAGAGTTACTAAGGGACTGTTCTTCATTTCTTCATTCATCAGAGTCACTAAGGGACTGTTCTTCATTTCTTCATTCGTCAGAGTTACTAAGGGACTGTTCTTTATTTATTCATTCGTCAGAGTTACTGAGGGACTGTTCTTCATTTATCAGTCACTAAGGGACTGTTCTTCATTTCTTCATTTATCAGTCTCTAAGGGACTGTTCTTCATTTATCAGTCTCTAAGGGACTGTTCTTCATTTCTTCATTCGTCAGAGTCACTAAGGGACTGTTCTTCATTTCTTCATTCGTCAGAGTTACTAAGGGACTGTTCTTTATTTCTTCATTTATCAGAGTCACTAAGGGACTGTTCTTCATTTCTTCATTCATCAGAGTCACTAAGGGACTGTTCTTCATTTATCAGTCTCTAAGGGACTGTTCATCATTTCTTCATTCATCAGAGTCACTAAGGGACTGTTCTTCATTTATCAGTCTCGAAGGGACTGTTCTTCATTTATCAGTCTCTAAGGGACTGTTCATCATTTCTTCATTCATCAGAGTCACTAAGGGACTGTTCTTTATTTCTTTATTCGTCAGAGTTACTAAGGGACTGTTCTTCATTTATAAGTCACTAAGGGACTGTTCTTCATTTATCAGAGTCACTAAGGGACTGTTCTTCATGTATCAGAGTCACTAAGGGACTGTTCTTCATTTCTTCATTCGTCAGATTTACTAAGGGACTGTTCTTCATTTATCAGTCACTAAGGGACTTTTCTTCATTCATCAGTTACTAAGGGACTGTTCTTCATTTATCAGTCACTAAGGGACTTTTCTTCATTCATCAGTCACTAAGGGACTGTTCTTCATTTCTTCATTCGTCAGAGTTACTATGGGACTGTTCTTCATGTATCAGAGTCACTGAGGGACTGTTCTTCATTTATCAGAATCACTGAGGGACTGTTCTTCATTTATCAGAATCACTAAGGGACTATTCTTCATTTATCAGAATCACTGAGGGACTGTTCTTCATTTATCAGAGTCACTAAGGGACTGTTCTTCATTTATCAGAGTCACTAAGGGACTGTTCTTCATTTATCAGAGTCACTAAGGGACTGTTCTTCATTCATCAGAATCACTGAGGGACTGTTCTTCATTTATCAGAATCACTGAGGGACTGTTCTTCATTTACCAGAGTCACTAAGGGACTGTTCTTCATTTATCAGAATCACTGAGGGACTGTTCTTCATTTATCAGAATCACAGAGGGACTGTTCTTCATTCATCAGAGTCACTGAGGGACTGTTCTTCATTTATCAGAGTCACTAAGGGACTGTTCTTCATTTATCAGAATCACTGAGGGACTGTTCTTCATGTA
Organism: Cromileptes altivelis; assembly: GCA_013133815.1. NCBI lineage: Eukaryota > Metazoa > Chordata > Actinopteri > Perciformes > Serranidae > Cromileptes > Cromileptes altivelis. The sequence continues at coordinate 51,924,282 of CM023133.1, forward strand.
TCAGAATCACTGAGGGACTGTTCTTCATTTATCAGAATCACAGAGGGACTGTTCTTCATTTATCAGAGTCACTGAGGGACTGTTCTTCATTTATCAGAATCACTGAGGGACTGTTCTTCATTTATCAGAATCACAGAGGGACTGTTCTTCATTTATCAGAATCACAGAGGGACTGTTCTTCATTTATCAGTCACTGAGGGACTGTTCTTCATTTATCAGAGTCACTGAGGGACTGTTCTTCATTTATCAGAGTCACTAAGGGACTGTTCTTCATTCATCAGAATCACTGAGGGACTGTTCTTCATTTATCAGAGTCACTGAGGGACTGTTCTTCATTTATCACAGTCACTGAGGGACTGTTCTTCATTTACAAGAGTCACTGAGGGACTGTTCTTCATTTACCAGAGTCACTAAGGGACTGTTCTTCATTTATCAGAATCACTGAGGGACTGTTCTTCATTTATCAGAATCACAGAGGGACTGTTCTTCATTTATCAGAGTCACTGAGGGACTGTTCTTCATTTATCAGAGTCACTGAGGGACTGTTCTTCATTTATCAGAGTCACTGAGGGACTGTTCTTCATTTATCAGAATCACTGAGGGACTTCTTCATTTATCAGAATCACAGAGGGACTGTTCTTCATTTATCAGAATCACAGAGGGACTGTTCTTCATTTATCAGAGTCACTGAGGGACTGTTCTTCATTTATCAGAATCACAGAGGGACTGTTCTTCATTTATCAGAATCACAGAGGGACTGTTCTTCATTTATCAGAATCACAGAGGGACTGTTCTTCATTTATTAGAGTCACTGAGGGACTGTTCTTCATTTATCAGAATCACAGAGGGACTGTTCTTCATTCATCAGAATCACTGAGGGACTGTTCTTCATTTATCAGAATCACAGAGGGACTGTTCTTCATTTATCAGAGTCACTGAGGGACTGTTCTTCATTTATCAGAGTCACTAAGGGACTGTTCTTCATTTATCAGAATCACTGAGGGACTGTTCTTCATTTATCAGAATCACAGAGGGACTGTTCTTCATTTATCAGAATCACAGAGGGACTGTTCTTCATTTATCAGAGTCACTGAGGGACTGTTCTTCATTTATCAGAGTCACTAAGGGACTGTTCTTCATTTATCAGAGTCACTGAGGGACTGTTCTTCATTTATCAGAATCACTGAGGGACTGTTCTTCATTTATCAGAATCACAGAGGGACTGTTCTTCATTTATCAGAGTCACTGAGGGACTGTTCTTCATTTATCAGAGTCACTAAGGGACTGTTCTTCATTTATCAGAATCACTGAGGGACTGTTCTTCATTTATCAGAATCACAGAGGGACTGTTCTTCATTTATCAGAATCACAGAGGGACTGTTCTTCATTTATCAGAGTCACTGAGGGACTGTTCTTCATTTATCAGAATCACTGAGGGACTGTTCTTCATTTATCAGAATCACAGAGGGACTGTTCTTCATTTATCAGAATCACTGAGGGACTGTTCTTCATTTATCAGAGTCACAGAGGGACTGTTCTTCATTTATCAGAATCACTGAGGGACTGTTCTTCATTTATCAGAATCACAGAGGGACTGTTCTTCATTTATCAGAGTCACTGAGGGACTGTTCTTCATTTATCAGAGTCACTAAGGGACTGTTCTTCATTTATCAGAATCACTGAGGGACTGTTCTTCATTTATCAGAATCACAGAGGGACTGTTCTTCATTTATCAGAATCACTGAGGGACTGTTCTTCATTTATCAGAGTCACTGAGGGACTGTTCTTCATTTATCAGAATCACTGAGGGACTGTTCTTCATTTATCAGAGTCACTGAGGGACTGTTCTTCATTTATCAGAGTCACTGAGGGACTGTTCTTCATTTATCAGAATCACTGAGGGACTGTTCTTCATTTATCAGAATCACTGAGGGACTGTTCTTCATTTATCAGAGTCACTGAGGGACTGTTCTTCATTTATCAGAATCACTGAGGGACTGTTCTTCATTTATCAGAGTCACTGAGGGACTGTTCTTCATTTATCAGAGTCACTAAGGGACTGTTCTTCATTTATCAGAATCACAGAGGGACTGTTCTTCATTTATCAGAATCACAGAGGGACTGTTCTTCATTTATCAGAGTCACTGAGGGACTGTTCTTCATTTATCAGAATCACTGAGGGACTGTTCTTCATTTATCAGAATCACAGAGGGACTGTTCTTCATTTATCAGAGTCACTGAGGGACTGTTCTTCATTTATCAGAATCACAGAGGGACTGTTCTTCATTTATCAGAATCACTGAGGGACTGTTCTTCATTTATCAGAATCACAGAGGGACTGTTCTTCATTTATCAGAGTCACTGAGGGACTGTTCTTCATTTATCAGAATCACTGAGGGACTGTTCTTCATTTATCAGAGTCACTGAGGGACTGTTCTTCATTTATCAGAATCACTGAGGGACTGTTCTTCATTTATCAGAATCACCGAGGGACTGTTCTTCATTTATCACAGTCACTGAGGGACTGTTCTTCATTTACCAGAGTCACTAAGGGACTGTTCTTCATTTATCAGAGTCACTGAGGGACTGTTCTTCATTTATCACAGTCACTGGGGGACTGTTCTTCAAATAACAGAGTCACTGAGGGACTGTTCTTCATTTATCAGAGTCACTAAGGGACTGTTCTTCATGTATCAGAGTCACTAAGGGACTGTTCTTCATTTATCAGAGTCACTAAGGGACTGTTCTTCATTTATCAGAGTCACTAAGGGACTGTTCTTCATGTATCAGAGTCACTAAGGGACTGTTCTTCATTTCTTCAGAGTCACTAAGGGACTGTTCTTCATTTATCAGAGTCACTAAGGGACTGTTCTTCATTTATCAGAGTCACTAAGGGACTGTTCTTCATGTATCAGAGTCACTAAGGGACTGTTCTTCATTTCTTCATTCGTCAGAGTTACTAAGGGACTGTTCTTCATTTATCAGAGTCACTAAGGGACTGTTCTTCAGATCAGAGTTACTAAGGGACTGTTCTTCATTTATCAGTCACTAAGGGACTGTTCTTCATTATATCAGTTACTAAGGGACTGTTCTTCATTTATCAGAGTCACTAAGGGACTGTTCTTCATTTATCTTCACTGAGGGACTGTTCTTCAGAGTTCACTAAGGGACTGTTCTTCATTTATTCACTAAGGGACTGTTCTTCATTTATCAGAATCACTGAGGGACTGTTCTTCATTTATCAGAGTCACTAAGGGACTGTTCATTTTCACTAAGGGACTGTTCTTCATTTACCAGAGTCACTAAGGGTCTAAGGGACTGTTCTTCATTTATCTCACTAAGGGACTGTTCTTCATTTATCAGAGTCACTGAGGGACTGTTCTTCATTTATCAGAGTCACTGAGGGACTGTTCTTCATTTATCAGAGTCACTGAGGGACTGTTCTTCATTTATCAGAGTCACTGAGGGACTGTTCTTCATTTATCAGAGTCACTGAGGGACTGTTCTTCATTTATCAGAGTCACTGAGGGACTGTTCTTCATTTATCAGAGTCACTGAGGGACTGTTCTTCATTTATCAGAATCACTGAGGGACTGTTCTTCATTTATCAGAATCACAGAGGGACTGTTCTTCATTTATCAGAGTCACTGAGGGACTGTTCTTCATTTATCAGAGTCACTGAGGGACTGTTCTTCATTTATCAGAATCACTGAGGGACTGTTCTTCATTTATCAGAATCACAGAGGGACTGTTCTTCATTTATCAGAATCACAGAGGGACTGTTCTTCATTTATCAGAATCACAGAGGGACTGTTCTTCATTTATTAGAGTCACTAAGGGACTGTTCTTCATTTATCAGAATCACTGAGGGACTGTTCTTCATTTATCAGAGTCACTAAGGGACTGTTCTTCATTTATCAGAATCACTGAGGGACTGTTCTTCATTTATCAGAATCACAGAGGGACTGTTCTTCATTTATCAGAATCACAGAGGGACTGTTCTTCATTTATCAGAATCACAGAGGGACTGTTCTTCATTTATCAGAGTTACTAAGGGACTGTTCTTCATTTATCACAGTCACTGAGGGACTGTTCTTCATTTACCAGAGTCACTAAGGGACTGTTCTTCATTTATCAGAATCACTGAGGGACTGTTCTTCATTTATCAGAATCACTGAGGGACTGTTCTTCATTTATCAGAGTCACTGAGGGACTGTTCTTCATTTATCAGAGTCACTGAGGGACTGTTCTTCATTTATCAGAGTCACTAAGGGACTGTTCTTCATTTATCAGAATCACTGAGGGACTGTTCTTCATTTATCAGAATCACAGAGGGACTGTTCTTCATTTATCAGAATCACAGAGGGACTGTTCTTCATTTATCAGAATCACAGAGGGACTGTTCTTCATTTATCAGAGTCACTAAGGGACTGTTCTTCATTTATCAGAATCACTGAGGGACTGTTCTTCATTTATCAGAATCACAGAGGGACTGTTCTTCATTTATCAGAGTCACTGAGGGACTGTTCTTCATTTATCAGAGTCACTAAGGGACTGTTCTTCATTTATCAGAATCACTGAGGGACTGTTCTTCATTTATCACAGTCACTGAGGGACTGTTCTTCATTTATCAGAATCACTGAGGGACTGTTCTTCATTTATCAGAATCACAGAGGGACTGTTCTTCATTTATCACAGTCACTGAGGGACTGTTCTTCATTTACCAGAGTCACTAAGGGACTGTTCTTCATTTATCAGAATCACTGAGGGACTGTTCTTCATTTCTTCATTTTTCAAAGTCTCTGAAGGGACTGTTCTTCATTTATCAGAGTCACTAAGGGACTACTCTTCATGTATCAGAGTCACTAAGGGACTGTTCTTCATTTATCAAAATCACTGAGGGACTGTTCTTCATTTCTTCATTTTTCAAAGTCTCTGAAGGGACTGTTCTTCATGTATCAGAGTCACTAAGGGACTGTTTTTTCATTTAGCAAAATCACTGAGGGACTTCTCTTCATTTCTTCATTTTTCAGAGTCTGTGAGGGACTGTTCTTCATTTATCACAGTCACTGAGGGACTGTTCTTCATTTATCAGAGTCACTGAGGGACTGTTCTTCATTTATCACAGTCACTGAGGGACTGTTCTTCATTTATCAGAATCACAGAGGGACTGTTCTTCATTTATCAGAGTCACTGGGGGACTGTTCTTCAAATAACAGAGTCTCTAAGGGACTGTTCTTCATTTATCAGAGTCACTAAGGGACTGTTCTTCATTTCTTCATTTTTCAGAGTCTCTAAGGGACTGTTCTTCATGTATCAGAGTCACTAAGGGACTGTTCTTCATTTATCAGAATCACTGAGGGACTGCTCTTCATTTCTTCATTTTTCAGAGTCTCTAAGGGACTGTTCTTCATTTATCAGAATCACTGAGGGACTGTTCTTCATTTATCAGAATCACAGAGGGACTGTTCTTCATTTATCAGAGTCACTAAGGGACTGTTCTTCATTTATCAGAGTCACTAAGGGACTGTTCTTCATTTATCAGAATCACTGAGGGACTGTTCTTCATTTATCAGAATCACAGAGGGACTGTTCTTCATTTATCAGAATCACTGAGGGACTTTTCTTCATTTATCACAGTCACTGAGGGACTGTTCTTCATTTATCAGAATCACTGAGGGACTGTTCTTCATTTATCACAGTCACTGAGGGACTGTTCTTCATTTATCAGAATCACTAAGGGACTGTTCTTCATTTCTTCATTTTTCAGAGTCTCTAAGGGACTGTTCTTCATTTATCAGAGTCACTAAGGGACTGTTCTTCATTTATCAGAGTCACTAAGGGACTGTTCTTCATGTATCAGAGTCACTAAGGGACTGTTCTTCATGTATCAGAATCACTGAGGGACTGTTCTTCATTTATCAGAATCACTGAGGGACTTTTCTTCATTTATCACAGTCACTGAGGGACTGTTCTTCATTTATCAGAATCACTGAGGGACTGTTCTTCATTTATCAGAATCACAGAGGGACTGTTCTTCATTTATCACAGTCACTGAGGGACTGTTCTTAATTTATCAGAGTCACTAAGGGACTGTTCTTCATTTATCAGAATCACTGAGGGACTGTTCTTCATTTATCACAGTCACTGAGGGACTGTTCTTCATTTATCAGAGTCACTAAGGGACTGTTCTTCATTTATCAGAGTCACTAAGGGACTGTTCTTCATTTATCACAATCACTGAGGGACTGTTCTTCATTTCTTCATTTATCAGAGTCTCTGAAGGGACTGTTCTTTATTTATCAGAGTCACTGAGGGACTGTTCTTCATTTATCACAGTCACTGAGGGACTGCTCTTCATGTATCAGAGTCACTAAGGGACTGTTCTTCATTTATCAAAATCACTGAGGGACTGCTCTTCATTTCTTCATTTTTCAGAGTCTCTGAGGGACTGTTCTTCATTTTTTTTTTTTTTTTTTTTTTTTTTTTTTTTTTTTTTTTTTTTTTTTTTTTTTTTTTTTTTTTTTTTTTTTTTTTTTTTTTTTTTTTTTTTTTTTTTTTTTTTTTTTTTTTTTTTTTTTTTTTTTTTTTTTTTTTTTTTTTTTTTTTTTTTTTTTTTTTTTTTTTTTTTTTTTTTTTTTTTTTTTTTTTTTTTTTTTTTTTTTTTTTTTTTTTTTTTTTTTTTTTTTTTTTTTTTTTTTTTTTTTTTTTTTTTTTTTTTTTTTTTTTTTTTTTTTTTTTTTTTTTTTTTTTTTTTTTTTTTTTTTTTTTTTTTTTTTTTTTTTTTTTTTTTTTTTTTTTTTTTTTTTTTTTTTTTTTTTTTTTTTTTTTTTTTTTTTTTTTTTTTTTTTTTTTTTTTTTTTTTTTTTTTTTTTTTTTTTTTTTTTTTTTTTTTTTTTTTTTTTTTTTTTTTTTTTTTTTTTTTTTTTTTTTTTTTTTTTTTTTTTTTTTTTTTTTTTTTTTTTTTTTTTTTTTTTTTTTTTTTTTTTTTTTTTTTTTTTTTTTTTTTTTTTTTTTTTTTTTTTTTTTTTTTTTTTTTTTTTTTTTTTTTTTTTTTTTTTTTTTTTTTTTTTTTTTTTTTTTTTTTTTTTTTTTTTTTTTTTTTTTTTTTTTTTTTTTTTTTTTTTTTTTTTTTTTTTTTTTTTTTTTTTTTTTTTTTTTTTTTTTTTTTTTTTTTTTTTTTTTTTTTTTTTTTTTTTTTTTTTTTTTTTTTTTTTTTTTTTTTTTTTTTTTTTTTTTTTTTTTTTTTTTTTTTTTTTTTTTTTTTTTTTTTTTTTTTTTTTTTTTTTTTTTTTTTTTTTTTTTTTTTTTTTTTTTTTTTTTTTTTTTTTTTTTTTTTTTTTTTTTTTTTTTTTTTTTTTTTTTTTTTTTTTTTTTTTTTTTTTTTTTTTTTTTTTTTTTTTTTTTTTTTTTTTTTTTTTTTTTTTTTTTTTTTTTTTTTTTTTTTTTTTTTTTTTTTTTTTTTTTTTTTTTTTTTTTTTTTTTTTTTTTTTTTTTTTTTTTTTTTTTTTTTTTTTTTTTTTTTTTTTTTTTTTTTTTTTTTTTTTTTTTTTTTTTTTTTTTTTTTTTTTTTTTTTTTTTTTTTTTTTTTTTTTTTTTTTTTTTTTTTTTTTTTTTTTTTTTTTTTTTTTTTTTTTTTTTTTTTTTTTTTTTTTTTTTTTTTTTTTTTTTTTTTTTTTTTTTTTTTTTTTTTTTTTTTTTTTTTTTTTTTTTTTTTTTTTTTTTTTTTTTTTTTTTTTTTTTTTTTTTTTTTTTTTTTTTTTTTTTTTTTTTTTTTTTTTTTTTTTTTTTTTTTTTTTTTTTTTTTTTTTTTTTTTTTTTTTTTTTTTTTTTTTTTTTTTTTTTTTTTTTTTTTTTTTTTTTTTTTTTTTTTTTTTTTTTTTTTTTTTTTTTTTTTTTTTTTTTTTTTTTTTTTTTTTTTTTTTTTTTTTTTTTTTTTTTTTTTTTTTTTTTTTTTTTTTTTTTTTTTTTTTTTTTTTTTTTTTTTTTTTTTTTTTTTTTTTTTTTTTTTTTTTTTTTTTTTTTTTTTTTTTTTTTTTTTTTTTTTTTTTTTTTTTTTTTTTTTTTTTTTTTTTTTTTTTTTTTTTTTTTTTTTTTTTTTTTTTTTTTTTTTTTTTTTTTTTTTTTTTTTTTTTTTTTTTTTTTTTTTTTTTTTTTTTTTTTTTTTTTTTTTTTTTTTTTTTTTTTTTTTTTTTTTTTTTTTTTTTTTTTTTTTTTTTTTTTTTTTTTTTTTTTTTTTTTTTTTTTTTTTTTTTTTTTTTTTTTTTTTTTTTTTTTTTTTTTTTTTTTTTTTTTTTTTTTTTTTTTTTTTTTTTTTTTTTTTTTTTTTTTTTTTTTTTTTTTTTTTTTTTTTTTTTTTTTTTTTTTTTTTTTTTTTTTTTTTTTTTTTTTTTTTTTTTTTTTTTTTTTTTTTTTTTTTTTTTTTTTTTTTTTTTTTTTTTTTTTTTTTTTTTTTTTTTTTTTTAGTCACTAAGGGACTGTTCTTCATTTATCAGAATCACTGAGGGACTGCTCTTCATTTCTTCATTTTTCAGAGTCTCTAAGGGACTGTTCTTAATTTATCAGAGTCACTGAGGGACTGTTCTTCATTTATCAGAGTCACTGGGGGACTGTTCTTCAAATAACAGAGTCACTGAGGGACTGTTCTTCATTTATCAGAGTCACTAAGGGACTGTTCTTCATGTATCAGAGTCACTAAGGGACTGCTCTTCATGTATCAGAGTCACTAAGGGACTGCTCTTCATTTATCACAGTCACTGAGGGACTGTTCTTCATTCATCAGTCACTAAGGGACTGTTCTTCATGTATCAGAGTCACTAAGGGACTGTTCTTCATTTATCAGAATCACAGAGGGACTGTTCTTCATTTATCACAGTCACTGAGGGACTGTTTTTCATTTATCAGAATCACAGAGGGACTGCTCTTCATCTCTTCATTTTTCAGAGTCTCTAAGGGACTGTTCTTCATTCATCAGAGTCACTGAGGGACTGTTCTTCATTTATCACAGTCACTGAGGGACTGTTCTTCATTTATCACAGTCACTGAGGGACTGTTCTTCATTTATCAGAATCACAGAGGGACTGTTCTTCATTTATCAGAGTCACTAAGGGACTGCTCTTCATTTATCACAGTCACTGAGGGACTGTTCTTCATTCATCAGTCACTAAGGGACTGTTCTTCATGTATCAGAGTCATTAAGGGACTGTTCTTCATTTATCAGAATCACAGAGGGACTGTTCTTCATTTATCAGAGTCACTGGGGGACTGTTCTTCATTTATCAGAGTCACTAAGGGACTGTTCTTCATTTATCAGAGTCACTGAGGGACTGTTCTTCATTCATCAGTCACTAAGGGACTGTTCTTCATGTATCAGAGTCACTAAGGGACTGTTCTTCATGTATCAGAGTCACTAAGGGACTGTTCTTCATTTATCAGTCTCTAAGGGACTGTTCTTCATTTCTTCTTTCGTCAGAGTTACTAAGAGACTGTTCATCATTTCTTCATTCATCAGAGTCACTAAGGGACTGTTCTTCATTTATCAGTCTCTAAGGGACTGTTCTTCATTTCTTCATTCATCAGAGTCACTAAGGGACTGTTCTTCATTTATCAGTCTCTAAGGGACTGTTCTTCATTTCTTCATTCGTCAGAGTTACTAAGGGACTGTTCATCATTTCTTCATTCATCAGAGTCACTAAGGGACTGTTCTTCATTTATCAGTCTCTTAGGGACTGTTCTTCATTTCTTCATTCATCAGAGTCACTAAGGGACTGTTCTTCATTTATCAGTCTCTAAGGGACTGTTCTTCATTTATCAGTCTCTAAGGGACTGTTCTTCATTTCTTCATTCATCAGAGTCACTAAGGGACTGTTCTTCATTTATCAGTCTCTAAGGGACTGTTCTTCATTTCTTCATTCGTCAGAGTTACTAAGGGACTGTTCATCATTTCTTCATTCATCAGAGTCACTAAGGGACTGTTCTTCATTTATCAGTCTCTTAGGGACTGTTCATCATTTCTTCATTCATCAGAGTCACTAAGGGACTGTTCTTCATTTCTTCATTCATCAGAGTCACTAAGGGACTTTTCTTAATTTATCAGTCTCTAAGGGACTGTTCTTCATTTATCAGTCTCTAAGAGACTGTTCATCATTTCTTCATTCATCAGAGTCACTAAGGGACTGTTCTTCATTTATAAGTCACTAAGGGACTGTTCTTCATTTCGTCATTCGTCAGAGTTACTAAGGGACTGTTCTTCATTTCTTCATTCGTCAGATTTACTAAGGGACTGTTCTTCATTTATCAGTCACTAAGGGACTGTTCTTCATTTATCAGTCACTAAGGGACTGTTCTTCATTTATCAGTTACTAAGGGACTGTTCTTCATGTATCAGAGTCACTAAGGGACTGTTCTTCATTTCTTCATTCGTCAGAGTTACTAAGGGACTGTTCTTTTTTTCTTCATTTATCAGAGTCACTAAGGGACTGTTCTTCATTTCTTTCGTCAGAGTTACTATGGGACTGTTCTTCATGTATCAGAGTAATTAAGGGACTGTTCTTCATTTATTAGTTACTAAGGGACTGTTCTTCATGTATCAGAGTCACTAAGGGACTGTTCTTCATTTCTTCATTCATCAGAGTCACTAAGGGACTGTTCTTCATTCATCAGAGTCACTGAGGGACTGTTCTTTATTTCTTCATGTATCAGAGTCACTAAGGGACTGTTCTTCATTTATCAGAGTCACTAAGGGACTGTTCTTCATTTATCACAGTCACTGAGGGACTGTTCTTCAGATATCAGAATCACTGAGGGACTGTTCTTCATTTATCACAGTCACAAAGGGACTGTTCTTCATTTATCATAATCACTGAGGGACTGTTCTTCATTTATCAGAGTCACTAAGGGACTGTTCTTCATTTATCACAGTCACTGAGGGACTGTTCTTCATTCATCAGAATCACTGAGGGACTGTTCTTCATTTATCAGAATCACTGAGGGACTGTTCTTCATTTATTAGAATCACAGAGGGACTGTTCTTCATTTATCACAGTCACTGAGGGACTGTTCTTAATTTATCACAATCACTGAGGGACTGCTCTTCATTTATCAGAGTCACTAAGGGACTGTTCTTCATTCATCAGAATCACTGAGGGACTGTTCTTCATTTATCAGAATCACTGAGGGACTGTTCTTCATTTATTAGAATCACAGAGGGACTGTTCTTCATTTATCACAGTCACTGAGGGACTGTTCTTCATTTATCAGAATCACTGAGGGACTGTTCTTCATTTATCAGAGTCACTGAGGGACTGTTCTTCATTTATCACAATCACTGAGGGACTGTTCTTCATTTATCAGAGTCACTGAGGGACTGTTCTTCATTTATCACAATCACTAAGGGACTACTCTTCATGTATCAGAGTCACTAAGGGACTGTTCTTCATTTATCAAAATCACTGAGGGACTGTTCTTCATTTCTTCATTTTTCAGAGTTTCTAAGGGACTGTTCTTCATTTATCAGAGTCACTGAGGGACTGTTCTTCATTTATCACAATCACTAAGGGACTACTCTTCATGTATCAGAGTCACTAAGGGACTGTTCTTCATTTATCAAAATCACTGAGGGACTGTTCTTCATTTCTTCATTTTTCAGAGTTTCTAAGGGACTGTTCTTCATTTATCAGAGTCACTGAGGGACTGTTCTTCATTTCTTCATTTTTCAGAGTCTCTAAGGGACTGTTCTTCATGTATCAGAGTCACTAAGGGAATGCTCTTCATTTCTTCATTTTTCAGAGTCTCTAAGGGACTGTTCTTCATTTATCAGAGTCACTAAGGGACTGATCTTCATTTATCAGAGTCACTGAGGGACTGTTCTTCATTCATCAGTCACTAAGGGACTGTTCTTCATTTCTTCATTCGTCAGAGTTACTAAGGGACTGTTCTTTATTTCTTCATTTATCAGAGTCACTGGGGGACTGTTCTTCATTTCTTCATTCATCAGAGTCACTAAGGGACTGTTCTTCATTTATCAGTCTCTAAGGGACTGTTCTTCATTTATCAGTCTCTAAGGGACTGTTCATCATTTCCTCATTCATCAGAGTCACTAAGGCACTGTTCTTTATTTCTTCATGTATCAGAGTTACTAAGGGACTGTTCTTTATTTCTTCATGTATCAGAGTCACTTAGGGACTGTTCTTCATTTTTTCATTCGTCAGTTACTAAGGGACTGTTCTTCGTTTCTTCATTCATCAGTTACTAAGGGACTGTTCTTCATGTATCAGAGTCACTAAGGGACTGTTCTTCATTCGTCAGAGTTACTAAGGGACTGTTCTTCATTTCTTTTCATCGGTGACTAAGGGACTGTTCTTCATTATTTCATTACTTTTGATTTCTTTCTACTCGATTACACGCCACTCAGCAACAGTTACTATACTTGATGTTTATCAGATAGTGCTGTTGCAAAATTTAAGGAAATGATTACTCCATCGTTAAATTCAATACCAAGTACCATACCGACTTTAACCTCTCCCGAATTGATCATTTTGTTGATAGCGCCGTAGGCTCGCTGCGAACAACACTCGACTCTGTAGCTCCTCTTAAAAAGAAATTAACAAAGCAAAGAAAGTTTGCTCCTTGGTATAACTCTCAAACCCGTAAGTTAAAACAAATATCGCGAAAATTTGAAAGGAATTGGCGATTAACCAAACTGGAAGAATCTCGTTTAATCTGGACAGACAGTCTCAAAACCTATAAGAGGGGCCTCCGCAATGCCAGAGCAAACTATTACTCAGCATTAATAGAAGACAATAAGAACAACCCCAGGTTTCTTTTCAGCACTGTAGCCAGGCTGACTGAGAGTCAAAGCTCTATTGAGCCTTGTATTCCTTTAGCCCTTAGCAGTAATGATTTTATGAGCTTTTTTAATGACAAAATTCTAACTATTAAAGGCAAAATTCATGACCTCCTGTCCTCAGATAGTACATATCTAACCTCAAACACAGCTGTAAGACCCAATATATATTTAGATTGCTTCTCCCCAATTTCTCTTCAAGAATTGACAGCAGTGATTTCTTCATCTAAATCATCAACGTGTCTCTTAGACCCCATCCCAACTAGGCTACTTAAGGAGGTCTTTCCTTTAGTTAACACTCATATATTAGATATGATCAATATATCCTTATTAACAGGCTATGTACCACAGTCTTTTAAGGTAGCTGTAATTAAACCTCTACTAAAAAAGCCCACCCTGGATCCAGAGGTGTTAGCCAACTATAGACCAATATCTAATCTTCCCTTTATGTCAAAGATCCTTGAGAAAGTAGTCGCAGAACAACTGTGTGATTTTCTCCATGATAATAATTTATTTGAGGAATTTCAGTCAGGATTTAGAGTGCATCATAGCACTGAGACAGCACTAGTTAAAACTACAAATGACCTTCTGATTGCTTCAGACGAAGGACTTGTCTCTGTACTTGTTTTATTAGATCTTAGTGCGGCGTTTGACACAGTTGACCATCAAATTCTACTGCAGAGACTGGATCACTTAATTGGCCTAAAAGGTTCGGCACTGAGCTGGTTTAAATCTTATTTATCTGATCGTTTTCAGTTTGTTGACGTTCATAATGAATCATCCTTACGTACTGAAGTTTGTTTTGGAGTTCCACAAGGTTCTGTGCTTGGACCAATCCTATTTACTCTATATATGCTTCCTTTAGGTAACATCATTAGAAATCACTCTATAAATTTCCATTGTTATTCGGATGATACTCAGTTGTATTTATCGATGAAGCCAGAAGAAAGTCATCAATTAACTAACCTCCATAACTGCCTTAAAAACATAAAAGCTTGGATGAGCACCAATTTCCTGATGTTAAATTCAGACAAAACTGACGTTATTGTTCTTGGCCCCAAACAACTCAGAGACTCTTTATCTGATGACATAGTTTCTCTTGATGGCATTGCTCTGGCCTCTAGCACTACCGTAAGAAACCTCGGAGTAACATTTGATCAAGATTTGTTTTTAATTCTCATTTAAAACAAAACTCACAGACTGCATTTTTTCATCTGCGTAATATTGTGAAAATTAGGCCTATCCTGACCTGAAAAGATGCAGAAAAATTGGTCCACGCTTTTGTTACCTCAAGGCTGGATTACTGTAACTCTCTATTATCAAGTAGCTCCAGTAAGTCCTTAAAAACTCTCCAGCTAATTCAGAATGCAGCAGCACGTGTACTAACAGGAACTAAGAAACGAGATCATATTTCTCCTGTTTTAGCTTCTCTGCACTGGCTCCCTGTAAAATCCAGAATTGAATTTAAAATCCTACTGTTAACTTATAAAGCTCTAAATGGTCAAGCTCCGTCATATCTTAGAGAGCTCATAGTGCCATATTATCCCACCAGAACACTGCGCTCTGAGAACGCAGGGTTACTCGTGGTCCCTAAAGTCTCCAAAAGTAGATCAGGAGCCAGAGCCTTCAGCTATCAGGCTCCTCTCCTGTGGAATCATCTTCCTGTTACGGTCCGGGAGGCAGACACCGTCTCCACATTTAAGACTAGACTTAAGACTTTCCTCTTTGATAAAGCTTATAGTTAGGGCTGGCTCAGGCTTGCCCTGTACCAGCCCCTAGTTAGGCTGACTTAGGCCTAGTCTGCCGGAGGACCCCCCTATAATACACCGGGCACCTTCTCTCCTTCTTTCTCTCTCTCTCTCTCTCTCTCTCTCTCTCTCTCTCTCTCGTATTCTATTACTGCATCTTGCTAACTCGGCCATTCTGGATGTAACTAACTCGGCTTCTTCTCCGGAGCCTTTGTGCTCCACTGTCTCTCAGATTAACTCATATCACAGCGGTGCCTGGACAGCGTGACGTGTGTGGTTGTGCTGCTGCCGTGGTCCTGCCAGATGCCTCCTGCTGCTGCTGCTGCCATCATTAGTCATTAGTCATACTTCTACTGTTATTTTACACATATGACTATTGTCACACATGTATACTGTCACATATTAATACATACTTTCAACATATTGTATCACAGTAACCAGAACTATAACTA
This sequence comes from Cromileptes altivelis, assembly GCA_013133815.1. Lineage (NCBI taxonomy): Eukaryota > Metazoa > Chordata > Actinopteri > Perciformes > Serranidae > Cromileptes > Cromileptes altivelis. The sequence goes on from CM023133.1 coordinate 51,939,326, forward strand.
TAATATTATTACTTTCAATAATGTTGTTGTAAGCTACTGTCATTACCGTCTGTCCTGCATCTCTCTCTCTCTCTCTCTCTGTCTCATTGTGTCATACGGATTACTTAATTTATCATGTTGATCTGTTCTGTACGACATCTATTGCACATCTGTCCATCCTGGAAGAGGGATCCCTCACGACTCAAGACTCAAGACATTAATCCCCTAATGTAGGGCTGCTCGATTATGGAAAAAATCGTAATCACAATTATTTTGGTCAATATTGAAATCATGATTATTTACACAATTATGTCATTAAATTTGGAACAGCATTTATTGAACATGTTAAAAAAAAACACTCTCCTCTTAAATATATAAAAATATCTTGTAATGTAGTAGTAAAAAATAAACTGTTGTACTGCACTCAATCTTTTGAAAACAAGAAATAAATAAAATACAATAAGAGATAGATACTTCAATAAATTAGTCCAAAATAAATACTTTGATAAATAAGTCCAAAATAAATACTTTGATAAATTGGTCCAAAATTAAATTTCTCACGTTTGAGTGCACTGCCACAACATTCAACAAAGTAAAGGAAAAAAACAGTTAAATCTGGAAAGGCTGGTCAAACGTCCATCATCATGGACTTCATCAGGACACACAAAAAAACAAAATAAACAAATTAAACTAAAATTCTGGTAGGGCCACTTGTATGATCTTAAAGGTTTTTTGCCAGAAACACCAGCCTGTTAACCTGATCAGGTTTCAGAGAGAAGCGCAAGCAGGAAACAACATTTCCGCTAGTGCTGAAGACTCTCTCTGAAGAGGATGAGGTGGCTGGAATACACAAATATTTCCTTGCCAGTTGCGAAAGTCTTGGGTACAGCCTTTGGGCATCTCTCCACCACGCCAGTGGGTCTTTCTCAGCATCCAGGGTCTCTATCTGGAGGTACGACTGCAGCTCAAGAGCTATGGCCTGGTCCTGTTGAGGAGGTTCTGCAGCTTGGTCTGTAGTGTTAGTGACCTTGAAGAAGCTGCCCAGGCCCTTCCTCTTCTTCTGTGTACCAGCCTCCACTGTATCACCAGGCATTGCAGCTCTCGCAAGAGGGGCTTTCTCCTTAGAGGGAACAAAATACTTGCTATTATATCATTATTATCATTATTATTATTATTATTATTATTATTACCACTGTGGCACTGGCAGTCATCAACTCCTTCATCTCTGCCTCCAGTCTCTCTTCAATCGATCCTCTGTTGTCTTCAGCAACATATTTGAGCTTGAATCTTGGGTCCAGGGCAGAGGTCATGTCAAGCAGCTCCTGCGTTGCTGTGTCGCTGTATTTGGTGTTCAGGTAGCTTAATATGTTTTTTTTGATCGTTTTGGCAAGGTCTGTGTCATCTTGCTGAACTTCCAAAAGGGAGTTGTTGAAGAGGTGGAGGGTTGGCTTCACAAAAGACACACGTATTTCTCCCGCGGAAGTGCATCTGTGAACTCAACCAGAGGGCTGAGTGATTTATTGACAGCCTCCAGTAGTACATCAATGTCCTGCCAGGAGAGGGCAAGATGTCTCAGCTTCCGGTCGTTAGACAGGACCTGGGTGATGGCCTTCTGTTGTTCAAGGACCCTTTCGACCATGGCCTGCCTAGATCCCCATCTGGTTGGACATTCGGTCTTCAGGGAGTGTTCAGGCAGATTCAACTGCTTCTGTGCCACTGCAAGATCCCTCTTTTTTTTCAACTGTAGGAAAAACTGCTGACGATCTTCTTGCAGACCCCTATTGCACGGCTGATCCTGGGATCCTTCATTGCATTCTCTAAGATTACAAATAATAATAATGATAGTAATAATGATAATAATAATAATAATAATAATAATAATAAATAATAAATAAATAAATAAATTTTAGCCTTTTTTCTAGCAACAAAAATCAGATATTTTTAGCCATTTTTCTAACAACAAAATTAGATAATTTTTAGCCATTTTTCTAACAACAAAATCAGATATTTTTAGCCTTTTTTCTAGCAACAAAATCAGATATTTTTAGCCATTTTCCTAGCAACAAAATCAGATATTTTTAGCCTTTTTTTCTAGCAACAAAATCAGATATTCGTTTGCCATTTTTCTAACAACAAAATCAGATATTTTTAGCCATTTTTCTAGCAACAAAATCAGATATTTTTAGCCTTTTTTCTAGCAACAAAATCAGATATTTTTAGCCATTTTTCTAACAACAAAATCAGATATTTTTAGCCATTTTTCTAACAACAAAGTCAGATATTTTTAGCCTTTTTTCTAGCAACAAAATCAGATATTCGTTTGCCATTTTTCTAACAACAAAATCAGATATTTTTAGCCTTTTTTCTAGCAACAAAGTCAGATATTTTTAGCCATTTTTCTAACAACAAAATCAGATATTTTTAGCCTTTTTTCTAGCAACAAAATCAGATATTTTTAGCCATTTTTCTAGCAACAAAAATCAGATATTTTTAGCCTTTTTTTCTAACAACAAAATCAGATATTTTTAGCCATTTTTCTAGCAACAAAATCAGATATTTTTAGCCTTTTTTCTAGCAACAAAATCAGATATTTTTAGCCTTTTTTTCTAGCAACTAAATCAGATATTTTTAGCCATTTTTCTAACAACAAAATCAGATATTTTTAGCCATTTTTCTAGCACCAAAATCAGATATTTTTTTTACCATTTTTCTAACAACAAAATCAGATATTTTTAGCCTTTTTTCTAACAACAAAATCAGATATTTTTAGCCTTTTTTCTAGCATCAAAATCAGCCTTTTTTCTCAAAATCAGATAGCCTTTTTTTTTTTATTTTTAGCCTTTTTCTAGCAACAAAATCAGATATTTTTAGCCTTTTTTTCTAGCAAGCCATTTTTCTAGCACCAAAATCAGATATTTTTTTTTACCATTTTTCTAACAACAAAATCAGATATTTTTAGCCTTTTTTCTAGCATCAAAATCAGATATTTTTAACCTTTTTTTCAAGCAAGAAAAATCAGATATTTTTAGCCTTTTTTCTAGCAACAAAATCAGATATTTTTAGCCTTTTTTCTAGCAACAAAATCGGATATTTTTAGCCTTTTTTTTCTAACAACAAAATCAGATATTTTTAGCCATTTTTCTAGCAACAAAATCAGATATTTTTAGCCTTTTTTTCTAGCAACTAAATCAGATATTTTTAGCCTTTTTTTCTAGCAACAAAATCAGATATTTTTAGCCTTTTTTCTAGCAACACAATCAGATATTTTTAGCCTTTTTTTCCAGCAACTAAATCAGATATTTTTAGCCATTTTTCTAACAACAAAATCAGATATTTTTAGCCATTTTTCTAGCACCAAAATCAGATATTTTTTTTACCATTTTTCTAACAACAAAATCAGATATTTTTAGCCTTTTTTCTAACAACAAAATCAGATATTTTTAGCCTTTTTTCTAGCATCAAAATCAGATATTTTTAACCTTTTTTTCTAGCAACAAAATCAGATATTTTTAGCAATTTTTCTAGCAACAAAATTAGATTTTTTTAGCCTTTTTTCTAGCAACAAAATCTAATATTTTTAGCCAGTTTTCTATATAATCTGTTATTTTTAGTGCACAACATATTTGTTGAGAATTTATTTTTGAAGAAACATTTCATTTGTAAAGGTTGTTAATAAGTTAAAAGTAGGTCAATTAGCTTCTATGGACTAATTCAGCGAGCAATTTGTGTGATTAAACGTCACGCTGCTAGCTTGCTAACGTCAGCACACGTAACGTATGCTAACGTTATATTACACAGTGTTTAATGATACAGTCTGTTATCTCCCTATTATTATAATTTTTCCTGCGTATCGTTCAAACAAATGATTAATTTCTATATTAATATTGGTGCTCATTTAAGATACCTTCATCAGTTACCAGAGGCCACTGTCTAACATCATCAATCCAGCTATTCATGATACTGTCACAGTAGAGAGTCAGTTCACAATGACAGCATAATGAATTGATGACTGACACATGTCACCGCAGCAATAGCGGCGCTGCAAGATGGCGGCATACACAAGTGGCTTTTTCAGTCACTAAAGCTGATGTTTGATTTTAAGTCCAGAGCCTAGTCTCTTCATTTTTAAGGTTGTAAGACGAAGATGCAACAACTTATGCACAACTGAGTATGAATTAACAACGTTAACATTTTTAAACATGAGCTGTCTGCTCTGCTCCGACACTTTGAAGGTAGCGATATTTAAGACCTATACAATCTAGTATCATCACTAACCACTTAATCGCCGACATGACACACATAAGGGGGATTCATACTCACCGATGGCCAGGTGTAGTCTGTGCCCGAAACATTGGAGCCCAAACCATTGATTGATCTCGGCAGCCAGGTTTATGTTGGCAGCATTGTCCGTTGTGATCCAGACTAGCTTCTCCTCGTTCAATCCCCATGCCGCTAGAGCTTCCCTCAGTCCACTGGCGATGTTTAGCCCTGTATGGTCCTCAGGATTGAAGGCCGTTTGGATACATCTCGCTCTCAAATTGAAATCAGTGTCGATGTAATGGATGGTGAGGCTAATATAGGGCTCCATTGTGCGGCTAGACCAAAGGTCTGATGTGACAGCGAACTCTGCTGCTTTCGTCACTTCTTTTGCCACTTCTGCTCAGCATTTTTCATACATAGTTGGCAGAACAACTCTGCTAAAATGGTGACGAGATGGCAAAACATAACGCTTATCCAAAGTCTTGACCAACTTCCACTATGCTAATGGGGAACATGTCTTCAGCTAAAAAGTATCCAATGTCGTCTGTTATTTTTTTGTGCCTTTCGGAGCTTGACGGATAAGGAGTTGCACTGTACAGTGTGTCTTTGATAGACGTCTGCGTCGATGTCGTGGGAGTTGTGCTCGTCTTTCTGTTTTTTCATAACTTGGTCATGAATGACCTTATGGTTGAGTTTGAGGTGGTTAAAGAGGTTGGTCGTGTTGCTAAGTAGCGCAGACACCACCTTGAAGCAGATTTTACAGAATATGTGTTTCTGCTCCACATCGTTTTCTTCTAATCCAAAATGTTCCCACACTAATGAAGTGGTTCTACCTTTTTTTAAATCAACCAAGCGATGCTGCTCAGCCTTACCCTCTGTCATCTTCACACGTGCTTAAATCGCCGGCCTGGATCTCCACTCTCCACATGGGTGGGGGCGGGGGCGTAGCAGTTGAGTTGTGCATGCGCGTCTCAGAATGGAAACACCAAATAATCGTTTTTCCTCAATTATATGAATTTTGAGATCGTCTGGAGCCAAAATCATAATCACGATTAAAATTCGATTAATTGAGCAGCCCTACCCTAAAGGGCAATTTCATTTGACTGCTCTCACAACAACACACACACAACACATAGAACATAGAAAGAAAATTAAAAGCTGTGTGCAAATTTTGTTAGTCGCCATGATGAATTACATTAAAATGTGAAGAAAATACCAATAAATATGTTCATTAAAAAAGTAATCAATACCGGCAATACCGGATGATAAAAATACATAGAGGTACACAGTACCCAATCCACAATGCACAATACACACAATACAATTCATAAGGATGTGTTTAACAATCGGACAGCAGAGGTGATGAAAGACTTGGAAAAGCGATTACCCTTACAAGCAGGTTGGGCGTAATGACGCTCTGAAGGCAACAGTGAAAATTCACTTGCTAAAACATGCCCGGAAGAACTTAGAATGCTGTGTGACTTCCTCAGACCCTGTTGCTCCCATAGAGGACCTAGGTCTCTCTGCTTAAGTCCTATAATCTTGGAACAAATTTTCACAACTCTGTTCAGGTTATTCTTGTCCCTGAGTGACAGGTTGTTGAACCAACAGATAAAAGAATAAGTCAAAAGGCTTTCAATGAAGGACTGATAAAAATGACAAAGAATCACTTGACTGAATTTAACATTCAAAGGAGATGAGTACTCTGCTTTCCATGTTTGACCAGAGCTTCAGTGTTAACATCCCATTTAAGCTGGTTGTCAAACACAGTGCCTAGATATTTATAGGAGCTCTCAACTCAAGTCAACTCAACTTTATTTATATAGCCCTTTAAAACAGCCACGGCTGAAACAAAGTGCTGTACATAAATAGACAAAGCAACACAGGGACATAAAATAATTAACAGGAAATAAATACTAAAATAATTGTTTATTGTTTTTAAAACAATTTAAAAATAATAAAACAATAAATAAAACAAACCATAAAACACTAAAACAGATGCAGAGTCTCATGCGGAGTTGAAAGCCAAGGAATAAAAATGGGTTTTTAGACGAGTTTTAAAAATGGACAGTGAGGAGGCTTGTCTAATGTGGAGGGGTAGCTCGTTCCACAATTTAGGAGCAGCAACGGAAAAAACTCTGTCCCCTCTGAGCTTCCGTTTGGACCTCTGCACCTCCAGAAGCAGCAGATCAGCTGACCTGAGGCACCGAGCAGGAGCGTAGGGGTGAAGAAGCTCAGAGAGGTAAGGTGGGGCCAGACCATTTAAAGATTTAAAAACTAATAAAAGAATCTTAAAATGGACTCTAAAGTGCACAGGTAGCCAGTGGAGGGAGGCCAGGATGGGAGTTATGTGCTCCCTCTGACGTACTCCAGTTAACAGGCGTGCAGCTGCATTTTGCACCAACTGGAGACGTGCGAGGGAAGACTGGCTGACTCCAAAATAAAGTGCATTACAGTAATCCAGCCGAGATGTAATAAAGGCATGGATTACTGTTTCAAAGTGCTGCTGTGCAAGGAAAGGTTTCACCTTAGCCAGCTGTCTAATTTGGAAAAAGCTGGACTTCACTACAGAGCTGATTTGCCGATCCAATTTAAAATCACTGTCCATCTTAAAATCCAAGTTTGAGACTGTTGGCTTTAAAAAATCTGCCAAAGGGCCCAAGTCAACAGGGGGAGGTTTACAAAGGCCACTGGGACCAAACACCATCACTTCTGTTTTTTTCTCGTTAAAATTTAAAAAGTTCAAGGCCATCCAGTCTTTGATGTCTTTAAGACATGCTAGAAGTGGTGTGAGTGAGAAGGCATTTTTCTTTTTTAGCGGTACATATATCTGACTATCGTCAGCGTAAAAGTGGAAAGAGATGCCATGCTTTCTCAGGATGGATCCCAGGGGCAGTAAATACAAAGAAAAAAGCAGGGGCCCTAAAATCGACCCCTGTGGAACCCCATATGGCAGAGGAGCAGAGCTGGATTCTGAGTTTCCAAGGCTTACACTCATGCTTCTGTCAGCCAGATAAGATTTGAACCACTCTAGTGCGGTACCACAGATGCCCACTAGGTGGCGTAACCGAGCCACTAGGGTATTGTGGTCCACGGTGTCAAAAGCCGCTGTTAGGTCCAACAAAACAAGAATTACATGGTCACCAGAGTCATTTGCCAGGAGGATGTCATTAAAAACTCTTACTAAAGCTGACTCGGTGCTATGCAGAGTTTTAAAGCCTGATTGAAAGATCTCCAGGACATTATGCTCATCTAAAAATGATTTTAGCTGAGCATGAACAACTTTTTCTAAGATTTTGGAGATAAAAGGCAGCTTAGAGATGGGCCTAAAATTGGCCAGCACACTGCCATCAAGGCCAGGTTTCTTAAGTAGGGGCTGGACCACTGCATGTTTCAAACTCGGGGGAACAACACCAGAGGACAGACTGCTGTTGATGATGGCCAGAACCGACTGCCCTATACTAGGGAAAACTACTTTGAAGAAACCAGGAGGGACAACGTCACAGGGAGAACCTGATGGCTTAATATGGCCAATCAGCTCTTCTAAGGATGATAGGGACACAGGTTCAAACTTATCAAGAGCTGCAGAACAAGGAACAGGGACAGAGGGGTCAGATGCAGGGGCTGAGATGAGAACCCTTGCATTAGCAACCTTATCAATAAAAAAATGCAGGAAGCAATTGCACATGTCAGGAGATGCCTCCAAGCTGACAGGTTGTGGGGCATTAAGAACAGTGTCAATGGTTTTATATAACACACGCGGGTTATGACGATTTAACTCAATGAGGTTTGACAGGTATTTCCTTTTGGTCTCTTTAACAGTGTTCTGGTAGGAGCGCCAACAGTCCTTTAGGATTTGGAGGGAAACCTGCAGCTTGTCCTTCTTCCACTTCCGCTCTGCTTTGCGGCACTCCCGTCTAGCTGCACGGGTTTCCTTATTGAACCATGGCTCAGTTTTAGCCTTGGGCAACACAGTTTTTATTGGAGCCACAGAGTCCAGTATGATTCGGCAGGAGGAGTTAAACCAGGAGCTGAGCTCCTCTGTGTTAGCAGAGGCAGAGCGGACACAGAGCTGATTAAACTGACCGGCAGTAAAAGAGTTAAAAATCCGACGGCGCTGAACAGGGGCACCAGATTTAACATCGGCACAGGAGAAAGCAACTTCAAACAAAACAGGCATATGATCAGAAATCGCATCGTCACAGATCTCCAAGTTAGACACAGATAAACCATAAGAGAGGACTAGATCTAATGTGTGTCCATGTTCATGTGTGGGACCAGACACACACTGCACCTGATTAAAAGAATCAATACGGTTTAAAAAGTCCTTCACCAACGGCTTATCGGGACAACACACATGAATATTAAAATCCCCATGAAAAATGGCACGGTCATACTTCGGCATGATTTCCGCCAGAAGACCAGAAAAGTCATTAACAAAGTCCTTGTTGTATTTGGGGGGTCGGTAGATGACAGCGCACAGCACAGGGTCGGAGCGACCCACCTCAAATAAAGTCACTTCAAAGCTGGAAATTGAGGATGAGACGGTGCACTGCTTACATTTAAAGACGTTTTTATAAACCGCCGCCGTCCCTCCTCCACGACCCGACGTCCGCGGGGAGTTAAAATAAGAACAGTCGGCAGGTAAAAGCTCGACCAGAGCGCTGGACTCACCAGCACCGATCCAAGTCTCTGTCACACACAGGAAATCCAGGGCACGGGAGCTGAAGAAATCCCTCAGGATGAAAGTTTTGTTCGCCAGGGATCTGGCGTTCACCAAGCCAATCCTGGACGGAGGCCCGTGGAGCCCGGGGCAACGTCTTTAGGAGCCGATGGTCCACCCCGCGCTGAGAGAGCCGAGGAGGGCAGAGGCGGCGGGGCTGGAGTCCCTCAAATGAGCCGGTGACAGGCACCAGACAGACATCAGTGCGGTCAAGGAGGCGTCGGGGCACAGTGAGAGGAGATAATAATCCATATCCTGTCCGGGAAATGGACGAAGAGCGTGTCAGCCAGAGCTTCAGCTTCACCAGCCGACCACCGCGACTGCCGCGGCGACGGGGACGCCTCCGCCGAGAAGGTAGGGCCGAGGCCCGGTACAGGTGAGGCGGAATCCCCGCTAAGAGCGGGGGCAAAGCACTCTGTCCACCGTGATTAAACGCACCCATTTGTCCGACATTGTGCCGGAGAAACAAAAGAGACTGGCGATCATACACCAGCAGAGACTCGATTTGTTTAGTGCCAATGGTTAAAAACAATAAAAACACTAAGCATTGTAGGAGCAGCAGACGGCCAGTCACACACACTGGCGCCATCTTGAGCTGACAATTTCAGTCTTCTCTCCATCTATGACACTCTCAGTGAAGGCCATCTTGTTACGTCTAAAATCAATCATCATTTCTTTAGTTTTGGATGCATTTAACTCTAGGAAGTTGTCCTTACACCAATCTACAAATGCAGGGAGAGCCACACCATGGTTGTGTTGGGCACCCTGAAGGAGAGACAACAACACAGTATCATCCGAAAACTTAAAAAGGAAGGTGCTGTCACAAGATGATCTGCAGATGTCAGTGTATAAGATATAAAGAAGAGGTGTCAATACGCACCCTTGTAGTGAACCGGTATTAGTTACAACAATGTCAGACAAATGACCATTCACAATGACCTTCTGCTGTCTGTTGGTCAAGAAGTCTTAAGTCAATAAAACAAGTTGATGTGGTAGTTTAAAATCAGAAACCAGTCTCTCTATTAAAAGACAAGGTTGCATGTGATTAAAAGCGGAGGAGAAATCTCCAAACAACAGTCTAGCATGGACATTAGGTTTCTCCAGATGTTTGTATGAGGCGTTAAGAATAAACAAAAAAAAATCTAAAAATCTTAGCGTCCTCAACACCCTTTCCAGCCTGGTAAGCAAACTGTAGAGGGTCGAGTTTACCCTCCGTAGCTGTGAGAATCTCATTCTCAATTATTTTCTCCAGGATTTTCATTATCAATGTAGTGAGGGCAATTGGCCTTAAGTCATTAGGCTGTCTAGGCTTACTATTCTTCGGTAGTGGCACAATATGAGATATTTTCCACATACAGAGATACTGAAAAGAATCAACTATCATTTGAAAAATATGTTAAAGAACACCACCAAGCTGCACAGCGCAGTGATGCAATGTACGGCCACATACAGTACAGGCCAAAAGTTTGGACACACCTTCTCATTCAATGCGTTTTCTTTATTTTCATGACTATTTACATTGTAGATTCTCACTGAAGGCATCAAAACTATGAATGAACACATGTGGAGTTATGTACTTAACAAAAAAAGGTGAAATAACTGAAAACATGTTTTATATTCTAGTTTCTTCAAAATAGCCACCCTTTGCTCTGATTACTGCTTTGCACACTCTTGGCATTCTCTCCATGAGCTTCAAGAGGTAGTCACCTGAAATGGTTTTCCAACAGTCTTGAAGGAGTTCCCAGAGGTGTTTAGCACTTGTTGGCCCCTTTGCCTTCACTCTGCGGTCCAGCTCACCCCAAACCATCTCCATTGGGTTCAGGTCCGGTGACTGTGGAGGCCAGGTCATCTGCCGCAGCACTCCATCACTCTCCTTCTTGGTCAAATAGCCCTTACACAGCCTGGAGGTGTGTTTGGGGTCATTGTCCTGTTGAAAAATAAATGATCATCCAACTAAACGCAAACCGGATGGGATGGCATGTCGCTGCAGGATGCTGTGGTAGCCATGCTGGTTCAGTGTGCTTTCAATTTTGAATAAATCCCCAACAGTGTCACCAGCAAAACACCCCCACACCATCACACCTCCTCCTCCATGCTTCACAGTGGGAACCAGGCATGTGGAATCCATCCGTTCACCTTTTCTGCGTCTCACAAAGACACGGCGGTTGGAACCAAGGATCTCAAATTTGGACTCATCAGACCAAAGCACAGATTTCCACTGGTCTAATGTCCATTCCTTGTGTTTCTTGGCCCAAACAAATCTCTTCTGCTTGTTGCCTCTCCTTAGCAGTGGTTTCCTAGCAGCTATTTGACCATGAAGGCCTGATTGGCGCAGTCTCCTCTTAACAGTTGTTCTAGAGATGGGTCTGCTGCTAGAACTCTGTGTGGCATTCATCTGGTCTCTGATCTGAGCTGCTGTTAACTTGCGATTTCTGAGGCTGGTGACTCAGATGAACTTATCCTCAGAAGCAGAGGTGACTCTTGGTCTTCCTTTCCTGGGTCGGTCCTCATGTGTGCCAGTGTCGTTGTAGCGCTTGATGGTTTTTGCGACTCCACTTGGGGACACGTTTAAAGTTTTTGCAATTTTCCGGACTGACTGACCTTCATTTCTTAAAGTAATGATGGCCACTCCTTTTTCTTTAGTTAGCTGATTGGTTATTGCCATAATATGAATTTTAACAGTTGTCCAATAGGGCTGTCGGCTGTGTATTAACCTGACTTCTGCACAACACAACTGATGGTCCCAACCCCATTGATAAAGCAAGAAATTCCACTAATTAACCCTGATAAGGCACACCTGTGAAGTGGAAACCATTTCAAGTGACTACCTCTTGAAGCTCATGGAGAGAATGCCAAGAGTGTGCAAAGCAGTAATCAGAGCAAAGGGTGGCTATTTTGAAGAAACTAGAATATAAAACATGTTTTCAGTTATTTCACCTTTTTTTGTTAAGTACATAACTCCACGTGTTCATTCATAGTTTTGATGCCTTCAGTGAGACTCTACAATGTAAATAGTCATGAAAATAAAGAAAAAGCATTGAATGAGAAGGTGTGTCCAAACTTTTGGCCTGTACTGTATACCGTCAGGACCTGGGGCTTTTCTCACATCAGTGCCTTTCAATAACTTAACCACCTCGTCCTCTGATATTATAATGTCGTTGGCTGGGGAAAGTGAATTTTTAAGTTCACTTATCTTATCAGAAAAGTCAAGCTGTTCAAAAACGAGAATAAAAAGCATTTAGAACATTTGGCAATTCCTGGTCCATGACCCCTTCCAGATTAACATGTTTCCCAGTACTGTCTTTATTCTGGTTTATAGCGGCCATGCCCTTCCAAGCATCTCGAAGATTACCACTACTATACTGTAATTCTATTTTTTCTCTATATATTTTCTTTGCTTTCCTTATCTCAGTCCTCACTTCCCTGGATACTTTTTTCTTATCCTGACTGTTACCAGAAAACAAAATGTGTTTCTTCATATTAAGAACCTTTTTTAATTCTTTAGTAACCCAAGGTTTGTTGTTTGGGAAAATAGCAATCTCTTTACAGGGGATATTAGTATCTACGCAGAAAGATACATAGGAAGACACCACCTCAGTCAGGTCATTACAATCATCACAAGCATCATAAAAAAAACGGACCAGTCTGTACACTCAAAACAAGCTTGAAGTTTGCTGATGCTTTCCTCTGACCAGCACTTGACTGTCTTCACAGTGCGCTCCAAGCATTTACATACAGGCTTATAGGAGGGCAAGAGGAAAATGCTGTGGTGGTAGGATGCTCCCAGTGCAGGTCTGGGAACAGACTTATAAGCACCAGGCACAGTGCCATAACATAGGCTAAGTCAATCATTGTATTCCGTTGTGTAGTGGCACACGTTACATATTGCTCATAATGCTTAAGTTTTTCATGATTTGTCCAACCGACAATGATTCAGATCTCCAAGAATGAATTTCGGAGCATTAGGAGAGAGAGAGTCAAGCTTATGTGTCACGTATCCATATCCATAATCAGCTGCGTGGCTGCAGTAACACTGGCCCGTGGGTGAATATAAACAATTGTAAAAAAAAAAAAAGAGTTGGGAAAACTCCCTTGGCAAATAATAGGGAGATGGACAATAGTTCGAGGTCGGTCGTGCAGATCCTTTCCCGCACAACAACCGTATTGCAGTGTCTCTCATTCACATAAAAGCAGACTCCTCCCCCCTTAGCCTTATTTGTGATAGAGGGACTTCTATCCATCCGAATGGGATAACCAAACCCACTGATGAATATTATCATCCCTGTCAGCTTCACCCAGCCAGGGCCGGCCGCTGGCATAAACACTCTATGCGGTTGTTTAGGGCCACAACCACTAGAGGGGGCCACATGATCAGTGTGTATTTTGCATTTTGTCCCTCTCTTTATTCCAATACAACATATAAATCACGGTAACATATCAATTTAAACTGATGTATTAGCAAACTATACAGGAAAAATACGCAGGAGTGAAAAAATAAACCAGTAAAGTCAGTTTGTGATTTGCTGCTTCGTGCATAACCATGGTGACACGGCACCGCACGGCTCTGGAGGGAAGCCACCGGCGCCGGGGCGTTGGGTAACGTAACGTTCCAATCTTTATTATGCTGGTCTGGGAAAACAGCGTTAGAAATGGCTCCTCCTAAAAGAAAACTTAGGAGTGGTGCCGAAGGACGAAAAAAAAAAAAGATGGAGACGGAGAGAAGATCACAAGATAAAGGTATGTTATAATGTGACTGTTAAATCTCAGTGAATTAACTGGAGCAATCTGCCGTTTTTCTTGCTAGCACGCTGCATTGCAGCTATTCTAAAAATAGCATTGTGAGAGCACTTTAGTGTTGTATCCGATATGTCGGCAACACTGTCAACAGTATAAGCATGGGGTTATTAAACGTAATAATACATAGCTAGCTAGCTAGCCTGTAAGCTAGCCGGGCAGTCAGGCTCAACACTACAGCTGGGGACGGGGATGACGAGGGCTCTCTGCTGGCTGCATCATGTCAAGAAATGTGAAAAGTAGACGGTGAAAACACAGCTTTTAATCAAGAATGGATTATGAACAGACTCTTGCAGGCAGTTCAATGTGTCAAATAAGAACAACTCTTTTGTGATATTATATAGTCAATCCATTTTATTTTAGGATGCACATTTTTGTCAAAAGCTCACTGTATTTAGCCCCTCACTTGAAAAGAGAAAAAATAAACTATAACAATAATCAACATCTGTGTATAATGTGAATGATAGTTTCTTGGGGTATACAGTCATTCACACATCACATCAATAGTATGTGTTGAAGCTGCAGGCCAAGCAATAACATGAATAGGAGTCTAGTTTTAATGTTTTATTGCAACATTAAATTTGTGTTTTGATTTATTATTTTAATACATATCATATTCAATATCTGAACTGGCCCAAAAAGTTTAAGGATATCCATTTACTTTCCAAGGTAGGTTAAATTGTATTTTTTTAAATCTCATATAAAAACATATAAACGTACATAAAAATAATAATATTTTAATGTATTATTTTTTCAGGGGCGTTATTGAAATATTTTGGACCGACCTCCACTACACCAGGTCCATCTACGTCAGCAACTGCCATGACTGAAGGAACATCATCAGAAGCTTCAGGGGCATCTACTCCGTCCTCTGATGTGAGTGTGGCCGCAGAGGATGTAGCTGAGGCACCACAATCTATGATTCCAGCTACAGAGGCCATAACTGATGTGCCTTCTTCATCCACTGATTTTCCCTCTGCCACCTCCCAGGATCCACCTGCAGCACAACCAGTAGATCCATTTGACTGGCCATCTGTCCTGTCAGATGCAGACAGGACAGACATTGTAAGCAGAGGGCCATTTCAGGTTGGCCCATCATTCACCTTTCCCAGAAGGCAGGATGGAAGACGCTTTCATTACCACTTCACATATAGGACACTGGTAAATGAGGAAAAAATTAAACGAAGCTGGCTTGTCTACTCCAAGAAAAACAATGCAGTTTACTGTTTCTGTTGTAAACTGTTCTCCAGCAAGAGCTACAAGTTGGTTAAAGAGGGACTGTCAGACTGGATGAACATTGGATCCCTGTTGAAAGCCCATGAAAACAGCCCTGATCACACCAAACATATGGTCACATGGAAAGAACTGGAGCTTCGACTTAAGAAAGGCAAAACAATTGACCAGGTAGAAATGTCACTCATCGAAGCATCACGAAAACGCTGGAAGGAAGTTCTCAGGCGGCTGATTGCCATTATTCAGTCATTGGCTGAAAGAAACCTGGGTCTCAGGGGAACTGTTGACACGTTACACAGTCAGAATAATGGCAACTTCTTAAAAGAGGTGGAACTTTTAGCCAAGTTTGACCCAGTCATGAGGCAACATGTTAACCAAATTGAAAGTGGAATGTATTCACATTCCACCTACTTAGGCAAAACAATTCAGAATGAAGTGATTTCATGCATCAGTGACAAAATTATGGAGACAATGGTGGCTGAAATTAAACAGTCCAAATATTATGCCATAATTTTGGATTGTACCCCAGATCTCAGCCACTTGGAGCAGATGTATGTTGTGATCAGAACAGTGAAGTTGGGAGAAACACCTGAGATCAAGGAGCACTTTTTGGGCTTTCTGATTGCACCAGAATCGACAGGACTTACGTTGTCTGATCTCATTTTGAGCAGGCTGGAAGAACTGAACATTCCCTTCAGTAACTGCAGAGGACAATCATATGACAATGGTGCAAACATGAAGGGCAAAAACAAAGGAGTGCAGGCAAGGCTTTTGGAGAAGAACGCACGTGCCCTGCATGTCCCCTGTGGGGCTCATACTTTGGATCTAGTTGTGGCTGATGCTGTCAAGACCTCTGTAGATGCAACCAGTTTCTTTGGCAATGTTCAGAAGATTTACAATCTGTTCTCAGCTGCTACCCAGACATGGTCCATTTTGAAACAGCATGTGACCATTACTGTAAAGTCCTGGAGTGAGACAAGGTGGGAGAGCCGTGTCAACAGCATCATTCCTTTGCGCTACCAAGCATCTGGCATAAGGGATGCATTGCTAGAAGTCAGGGAAAAAGCAACAGATGCCATCACAAACATTGAAGCACAATCTTTGGCGGAGGAGGTTGGGTCATACAGATTCCAAATCTGCACAGTTGTGTGGCATGACGTCCTCTCCATGATCAACACAGCCAGCAAGCTACTGCAGTCTCCCACAATGCAGCTGGATGTGGCAGTCAACCTCCTGGAGAGCACTAAGAGCCATCTCTTGAGCTACAGAGACAATGGCTTTGCTGCTGCACAAGCTTCTGCAAAAGATGCATGTGAGGAAATGCATGTGGATACTGTACTGAAGGAGAAGAGACTGCGAAGCACAAAGACTCACTTTGCTTATGAATCACCAGATGAACCAGTCAAGGATGCCCCGAAGAGGCTAGAGACCACATTTTTTAATGTGATAGTGGACTCTGCTATTACATCTTTGGATGACCGGTTTGAAACACTTGGACGAGTTGAAAGCCAGTTTGGGGTGCTGCAGAACTTCTCAGCCTTGGATGAGGAAGCACTGAAGAAACAATGTGAGGAGCTTGAGAATACATTGAGGATTGGAGAGGATGCTGACATTGATGGCAGAGAGCTGGCCATGGAAATCAGGAATCTTCCTCAGCTACCCACAAACAGGATGTCTGCATTTGAACTGCTGGACTTTGTCCACAAGAAAGAACTGACAGAGTTGTATCCAAATCTTTGGATATCCCTGAGGATTGCCTGTACCCTCCCAGTTACAGTGGCATCAGCTGAAAGAAGCTTTTCAAAGCTTAAGCTGATAAAAACATACCTCCGATCATCTATGGCAGAAGACCGCCTCACAGGACTTGCCATCATTAGCATAAACCATGAGGTTGGCAAACAGGTGTCCTACGAGGATGTCATTGATGATTTCGCTTCAAGAAAAGCAAGGAGGCAAAGATTTTGAGAACTTTCTTGCTGATGTTGGATGGTGGTGAAAGGATGAAGCTATAGTTTTTACAGTAGCCTATAGCTGTTCTTTTGTACAATAGTTAACACTTTTCACCATTTCACTATACTTATTTTGAATACTTTGCACTGTTATACTATAGTTTTATTTTCTATTTATTTGTCAGAATGTTTTAGCTTTAATTGGTTTCATTTGTCATTGGCTTTACTTATTGACCTTGCTATAGGCAAGTTAATTGATTTTATAGTATAAATTTGTTGACTTTATTATTTATTATTTTGAAAATTTTGCACTCTGATCATTGCTATTTGTCAAAATATGTTACTTTTTGGTGTTCATTTGTCATTGTTTTTACTTATAGGCCTTGTTAAATCCAAGTTAGTTGTTTTTATAGTTTAAATATGTTGACATATATATATATTTTTTATTTTGAACACTTTTCAATTGGTAATTGTCCTAGCCTCTCAGAATTTGATATCATTTTGAGGATACATTGTTTTAAAATAAAGTAAGATATTTGTTGTTAATCATGTGCATGTCTGTTTTAATTCAATTACGAGCAGTGTGTGTGATTTGGTGGTGGCTCTGTGCGTGTTTTGGGGCCATAAACAAAATCTTGCTTAGGGCCACCAAAGTCCTAGGGCCGGCCCTGCACCCAGCCATGTCTCCGTAAGAGCCAAAAGACACGTCTCCTTAAACTCCCGCTTGCATTTAGCGTAAGCCTCCAATTCGTCCATCTTATTTCGGATGGACTGCACATTGGAAAGCAGAATTGTTGGGAGAGGAGGGAGACTCCGTCTGACGTCAAGATCAACTTTCCTGATTCTCCGCTGGACACCTCCCCTTTTGCCTCTTTTCCTGCGAATCCTTTTCAAATGTTTCTTTCTGGACAGCTGATCACTGTCCAGTCCACGTAACAGTGAGGAAAAGATCTCAGGGTTGCTTGCAGAAGGTTGTAAAGACAGGAGAAACTCACGGCTGTAAGTGATTCGGCTCGGAGTGCCGCTGCCTCCATTGTCACCGCGTTGATCTCCACAAACAACCCAGGAGAATAAAGTCCATAAAGCAGCACAGATCGTCACATGATTCCTCAGGTTCATAACTGAAACGTACACACGTAGCTGTCCGAAAAAAAGAAAGTTAAGGATCACGACACAGAAACGAAAAAATCAACAATAATAAGACAAACATTTGCGAGCTGCCCC
Source organism: Cromileptes altivelis (assembly GCA_013133815.1). Classification (NCBI taxonomy): domain Eukaryota; kingdom Metazoa; phylum Chordata; class Actinopteri; order Perciformes; family Serranidae; genus Cromileptes; species Cromileptes altivelis. The sequence continues at coordinate 51,957,488 of CM023133.1, forward strand.
GAGTCGCACTTGACAGAGCGCCCCAGTCCCCATTACAGACATTACAGAATGATTTTGCTCAGTTGCTCTTCCTGAGGTTTCTACTGTTTTTTGGGGAGTTTTTCCTGATCAGCTGTGAGGGTCCAAAGGACAGAGGGATGTCGTATGCTGTAAAGCCCTGTGAGGCAAATTGTGATTCGTGATATTGGGCTTTATAAATAAAACTGAATTGAATTGAATTGTTCATTTATCAGAGTCACTTAGGGACTGTTCTTCATTTATCAGAGTCACATATTTATATTTCTGACTGTAACATGAGTTTATTCAGTCTATATTATTATATTATTTTATTATACTAATGTATTGTCATTATAGTATTACACTCGTACAGACAGAGTATATTTTTATCATTAATAGGCTTATATTCAGTTTTCAAACCTGCAGCATGATGAATATTTATTTTTCATGACTCTATTTACATATCTATAATTCATATATCCTATTTCTTCTTATAATCCTATGCTCAATACGTCACACTGACTGTAACAGATGCTCTGTTGACGTTTGATTGACCCGTTGCCATGGTGATGAGGGGACTTCCTGTGTCAGCTGTGTTTTTACTTTCACTTCGTCAAAGTTTCCTCCGTGTTTCTTTGTCAGCTGGTCGATTACCGTCTGGTGCAACACACACCTACTGCTGCTCTCAGTCTCAGGTGAGTCTCAGGTGAGTCCCGTGTCTCCGGTCAGTACCTGTCTCTCTCTCTGTGGTCCAGAGGTTTGTTTCCGTGTCTTTGAGTGAATCTGTGGTCGTCTGTTTAGCGGTGACAAAGAGTCACGCTGGGTGACGTCAACGTGTTTCCTGTCTGTGTGAGTGATGAAGAGGAGGAGGAGGAGGAGGAGGACTGTTCATATTTCTGACCCTCTGACCCAGGCCGTCAGCTGAGCTCCACAGTCACCTTGATCACGTGACGGCACCACCCTCATTACGCTCAGAAGGAGCTGTGTTGGTCATGAGCCACGAGCTAACCGCTGCTTTGCTCTTTTTATGACGTAAAGCTCGTGTGGTCTCGTGACTGTGGAGCGGAATGACACAGGTTCACCTTCCGGCCTGACAGTGAATCTCTCCGCTCCGCTCAGGATGCGTTCAGGTACAGTACAGAGTGTGGGTCAGCTGTGTTTTGAGTCTCAGTATCTGCAGCAGCTGCAGCTATCCTTTAATCAATCCTGTCACACCTGTCTCATTACGTCACACCTCAACTTTGATTTTATGTCTCTCATCCATGTCTCTGTCCTCCATCTTGTCTTCATGTCTCTGTCCTCCATCTAGTCTTCATGTCTCTGTCCTCCATCTTGTCTTCATGTCTCTGTCCTCCATCTAGTCTTCATGTCTCTGTCCTCCATCTTGTCTTCATGTCTCTGTCCTCCATCTTGTCTTCATGTCTCTGTCCTCCATCTAGTCTTCATGTCTCTGTCCTCCATCTTTCCTCCATGTCTCTGTCCTCCATCTTGTCTTCATGTCTCTTTCCTCCATCTTGTCTTCATGTCTCTGTCCTCCATCTAGTCTTCATGTCTCTGTCCTCCATCTTTCCTCCATGTCTCCGTCCTCCATCTTGTCTTCATGTCTCTGTCCTCCATCTTGTCTTCATGTCTCTGTCCTCCATCTTGTCTTCATGTCTCTGTCCTCCATCTTTCCTCCATGTCTCCGTCCTCCATCTTGTCTTCATGTCTTTGTCCTCCATCTAGTCTTCATGTCTCTGTCCTCCATCTTTCCTCCATGTCTCTGTCCTCCATCTTGTCTTCATGTCTCTGTCCTCCATCTCTCCTCCATGTCTCTGTCCTCCATCTTTCCTCCATGTCTCCGTCCTCCATCTTGTCTTCATGTCTCTGTCCTCCATCTAGTCTTCATGTCTCTGTCCTCCATCTTTCCTCCATGTCTCTGTCCTCCATCTTGTCTTCATGTCTCTGTCCTCCATCTTTCCTCCATGTCTCTGTCCTCCATCTTGTCTTCATGTCTGTCCTCCATCTAGTCTTCATGTCTCTGTCCTCCATCTTTCCTCCATGTCTCTGTCCTCCATCTTGTCTTCATGTCTCTGTCCTCCATTTAGTCTTCATGTCTCTGTCCTCCATCTTTCCTCCATGTCTCTGTCCTCCATCTTGTCTTCATCTCTCTGTCCTCCATCTAGTCTTCATGTCTCTGTCCTCCATCTCTCCTCCATGTCTCTGTCCTCCATCTTGTCTTCATCTCTCTGTCCTCCATCTAGTCTTCATGTCTCTGTCCTCCATCTCTCCTCCATGTCTCTGTACTCCATCTTGTCTTCATGTCTCTGTCCTCATCTAGTCTTCATGTCTCTGTCCTCCATCTTTCCTCCATGTCTCTGTCCTCCATCTAGTCTTCATGTCTCTGTCCTCCATCTTCCCTCCATGTCTCTGTCCTCCATCTTGTCTTCATATCTCTGTCCTCCATCTTGTCTTCATGTCTCTGTCCTCCATCTCTCCTCCATGTCTCTGTCCTCCATCTTGTCTTCATGTCTATGTCCTCCATCTTGTCTTCATGTCTATGTCCTCCATCTCTCCTCCATGTCTCTGTCCTCCATCTTGTCTTCATATCTCTGTCCTCCATCTTGTCTTCATGTCTCTGTCCTCCATCTCTCCTCCATGTCTCTGTCCTCCATCTTGTCTTCATATCCCTGTCCTCCATCTTGTCTTCATGTCTCTGTCCTCCATCTTGTCTTCATATCTCTGTCCTCCATCTTGTCTTCATGTCTCTGTCCTCCATCTCTCCTCCATGTCTCTGTCCTCCATCTTGTCTTCATGTCTATGTCCTCCATCTTGTCTTCATATCTCTGTCCTCCATCTTTCCCCATGTGTCTGTCCTCCATCTTTCTCCATGTCTCTGTCCTCCATCTTGTCTTCATGTCTCTGTCCTCCATCTTTCCCCCATGTCTCTGTCCTCCATCTTGTCTTCATGTCTCTGTCCTCCATCTTTCCCCCATGTCTCTGTCCTCCATCTTGTCTTCATGTCTCCATGTCTCTGTCCTCCATCTTGTCTTCATGTCTCTGTCCTCCATCTTTCCCCCATGTGTCTGTCCTCCATCTTGTCTTCATGTCTCTGTCCTCCATCTTTCCCCCATGTCTCTGTCCTCTATCTTGTCTTCATGTCTCTGTCCTCCATCTTTCCTCCATGTCTCTGTCCTTCATCTTGTCTTCATGTCTCTGTCCTCCATCTTTCCTCCATGTCTCTGTCCTCCATCTTGTCTTCATGTCTCCATGTCTCTGTCCTCCATCTTGTCTTCATGTCTCTGTCCTCCATCTCTCCTCCATGTCTCTGTCCTCCATCTTGTCTTCATATCTCTGTCCTCCATCTTGTCTTCATGTCTCTGTCCTCCATCTCTCCTCCATGTCTCTGTCCTCCATCTTGTCTTCATATCCCTGTCCTCCATCTTGTCTTCATGTCTCTGTCCTCCATCTTTCCCCCATGTGTCTGTCCTCCATCTTGTCTTCATATCTCTGTCCTCCATCTTGTCTTCATGTCTCTGTCCTCCATCTCTCCTCCATGTCTCTGTCCTCCATCTTGTCTTCATGTCTATGTCCTCCATCTTGTCTTCATATCTCTGTCCTCCATCTTTCCCCCATGTGTCTGTCCTCCATCTTTCTCCATGTCTCTGTCCTCCATCTTGTCTTCATGTCTCTGTCCTCCATCTTTCCCCCATGCCTCTGTCCTCCATCTTGTCTTCATGTCTCTGTCCTCCATCTTTCCCCCATGTCTCTGTCCTCCATCTTGTCTTCATGTCTCCATGTCTCTGTCCTCCATCTTGTCTTCATGTCTCTGTCCTCCATCTTTCCTCCATGTCTCTGTCCTTCATCTTGTCTTCATGTCTCTGTCCTCCATCTTTCCTCCATGTCTCTGTCCTCCATCTTGTCTTCATGTCTCCATGTCTCTGTCCTCCATCTTGTCTTCATGTCTCTGTCCTCCATCTTTCCCCCATGTGTCTGTCCTCCATCTTTCTCCATGTCTCTGTCCTCCATCTTGTCTTCATGTCTCTGTCCTCCATCTTTCCCCCATGTGTCTGTCCTCCATCTTGTCTTCATGTCTCCATGTGTCTGTCCTCCATCTTGTCTTCATGTCTCTGTCCTCCATTTTCCCCCATGTGTCTGTCCTCCATCTTGTCTTCATGTCTCTGTCCTCCATCTTTCCCCCATGCCTCTGTCCTCCATCTTGTCTTCATGTCTCTGTCCTCCATCTTTCCCCCATGTCTCTGTCCTCCATCTTGTCTTCATGTCTCCATGTCTCTGTCCTCCATCTTGTCTTCATGTCTCTGTCCTCCATCTTTCCTCCATGTCTCTGTCCTTCATCTTGTCTTCATGTCTCTGTCCTCCATCTTTCCTCCATGTCTCTGTCCTCCATCTTGTCTTCATGTCTCCATGTCTCTGTCCTCCATCTTGTCTTCATGTCTCTGTCCTCCATCTTTCCCCCATGTGTCTGTCCTCCATCTTTCTCCATGTCTCTGTCCTCCATCTTGTCTTCATGTCTCTATCCTCCATCTTTCCCCCATGTGTCTGTCCTCCATCTTGTCTTCATGTCTCCATGTGTCTGTCCTCCATCTTGTCTTCATGTCTCTGTCCTCCATTTTCCCCCATGTGTCTGTCCTCCATCTTGTCTTCATGTCTCTGTCCTCCATCTTTCCCCCATGTCTCTGTCCTCCATCTTGTCTTCATGTCTCTGTCCTCCATCTTTCCTCCATGTTTTAGTTGGAGCTATAAGCAGAGCATCACATGCCTCTCAGCTGATCACAGAGTTTACACTCAGAGACACAGACATGTTGTAGATGTGCAGACAGTACCTGAGCAGGAAACACACCTGAGATAAAGTCCAGAGGTTTAATCATGAATTATAATGTTTAACGTTTACACATTAAGAACGAGTCACTGAAGTGACAGAACAGACTTTATCTTTCTGTGAAGAAGCTACAAAAACACGGGTCATGACATCATGTGTTGAGGCGGATTTTCCTTGCTGCAGTAACAGTGCTGACATCACTGTGTTAAGGTGACAGGTCAATGTACTGATGGTGTCACAGCCATAGTAGGGTCAAAGGTCTCCTGTGAGGGTGTAACATATGATGATGATGATGATCATCATCATCATCATCATTTTTGTCTCTGAGTGTTTCTGTGAAGCTGCAGTGATTCTTTTCTTCATTGATTGACCTGCTGATCAAATTGTCAGTCAGAACTGATCGATCAATGAGTAAAAAGACAATTGGTGTTTGCAGGGACGATTTTTGCTATGGGCAATGTGGGCGACTGCCCAGGGCACAATCTATGTGATGGCGCAAACAAACAAAAAATCCTGGTTTTACATCCTGGTTCGCCCAGGATGTAAAACTAGCCAGGACCGCCTCTGGGTGTTTGTGGTCAGTTAAAAGAAGCTGAAGCATCACATCTGAACGGTTTCAGCAAAGGGTGGATGTGATTTTAGAGGATCCCCAGTTCAGAGTCCCTGTCCCAGCAGGAGGAGAGACGCTTTAACGCTCGCTGTTTGAAGGTCATCAATAAATTCAGAGATAGGTCGTGTGTGAAAGAGAGAAAACAGATGATAGATGTTTGGTCTCAGCTCATACTCCTCCTGTTCCTGCATGTTTCCCTCCACCTTCCCTTTGTTAGTTAAACCACACCCCCACCTGCAACCAGTGTGTCAACCAAAATCAGCTACTCATAGCTACAACAAACAATAACAAACAATAAGGCCCCGCCCACCCTGTGGTTGTATGACTCCGCCCACCAGTCCAGCCTGTGGTTGTATGACTCCGCCCACCAGCCCACCCTGTGGTTGTATGACTCCGCCCACCAGTCCACCCTGTGGTTGTTTGACTCCGCCCACCAGTCCACCCTGTGGTTGTATGACTCCGCCCACCAGTCCACCCTGTGGTTGTATGACTCCGCCCACCAGTCCACCCTGTGGTTGTATGACTCCGCCCACCAGCCCACCCTGTGGTTGTATGACTCCGCCCACCCGCCCACCCTGTGGTTGTATGACTCCGCCCACCAGCCCACCCTATGGTTGTATGACTCCGCCCACCAGTCCAGTTTCTCTGACAGTCTCCATCCATGTCAGTGAATTAAATAAAATAAATAAATAAATTCTAAATCATGTCATTCTTCAGTCCACGTGGACGTTTGTGACAAATCTAAAGGAATTCCATTATGTTCACAAGGACGGGATGGACATCCTGACAACATGATGCAGAGACCTGATGACATCACATCAGTCCACCAACATTGTTCACACTCACATTGTTCACACTCACATTGTTCACACTCACTCAGCCACTGAATAAACACGTGTACAATATGTACAGCTCAGGATCAGTTATCAACCACTGATCAGTCAGCTGGGAACACATCACATCCTGATCAACAACACGACACCACTCATCCTCTGTCTTTGTTTTATCAGGATGCAGCAGCAGAGACCAGGCTCTCTTGGACCTAGACCTGGATCTGGACCTGTATCTTTATCTGGAACTGGACCTGGACCTGGACCCAGCTGTGTGTCCATAAAGAGTGACCGGTCTATGGATAAAATCATTAACTTTAAAGTTGGACATGGTGCTGATGGAACGTAAGAACGTCAGACTGAATACTCGGGTGTTGGTTCAGAGCTTCACCGTCTGTTATTTTGCTGACTTGAGGGTGGACACTCCTCATTAGCCTCTCAGGGTCAGGGTCAGATCCACACTGATGCTGCTGACCTTGTTTAGACGTCAAACACACACTGTGTCCAGGCTTGGTTTTTACTGCCCAGATCAGGTCTTTCATGTCTTTTCCCTGCCATCTTTGATCAGACCCACCACATTAATCAGTCCTGATCCATACACTGTTTCAGTTCTAAAACCCAGCATTAGACTAAGTATAACCCTAACCCTCGAAAGCAGCCATTCCAGAAGTCTTAATGATAGAAATGGCTCAGTAGCTGAAGCTTACCTTAAACAACTGACGGTACGCCTCCAGAGGCATCACCTCCCACACATAGTCCCTGTTATGCAGCGCACATAGCCCACAGTCCACCCTCACACACATCGTAAGGTCCAGGATTGGATTTTAAAGGCACACAAACTCAATATAATTATAGGGACTTGAATCTGGCCTGGATCCCATCCTTTTCAGACCCCACACTCCAAATTGACAGTTTTCCAGGAGCTAGATGCCCCCATATTACACATTTGATAAAGAAAATGAATATCCAACCCCAGGTGGAAAAAGTTATCTTGTCTGTCGTCTTGAACAACTACCTCAGAGAACAGACAATATTAAATATCTGGAAACAGATGCAACAAATGGTTGCCATAGCCACATCCATCTTTCCTTCAGCATCTATCCATGTCCCTCTCATCCATCATTCTGATCGATTAACTGCCAAACAACAATCATTAATTGAGGAATTAAACTCTAGGATCCAGACCAGATTCAAGACCCTCACCAAAATTGACAAACATTTCATACAAATCGCACCAATCCAGTGCATTAGACTAACGAAACCACGCAACGTATTTTACAACATTGGCTGACCCAATTAAACACGGGAGGGGGGAACATGGCTCCGACACGCCTCTCCCACATTCCAGTCATCTAGTCATCAACCTATATACAACGCACAAACTAACCAACGCGGAGAAAACAATTTTGGAAAAAGGCCTCATCTTCATCCCAATTCCAAAACCACCGACCTGCAGCAAGCTAAGTCTGATTTACATTTATATCATCACCAGCCAAAACTGTTAGATTATCTCAGATATGATTGTCCAAAAATGCCTGTACCCTTTACAAAGTCATCAGGATGGGAACCACACCTGCAGGCGATTTCAGAGCCTATTCAAAAGCTCATCAGGGAAGACGTTAAGGTGTTTGAAAAATTGAAAATAAAACCCCACACCACATTTAACTTCTCCCAGGATGAGCACAGGGCCCTCTCCAGATTGGCCAGAAATCCTAACATCATCATAAAGAGTGCAGACAAAGGTGGACAAATTTGTTTCCATGACAAAACTAATTATTTAAAGGAGGAGTAGCGACAATTAAAGGATACAAACCATTACATGATTCCCCTAATGCAACGGTTGCAGAAAGAAACACAAAAAATGGTAAGGGATAAGGTGGAGAAATTATACAATTTTTATTGAAGCTAAGGTAGCAAATGTAGCTAAGGCAGCATATGTAGCTAATGTAGCTAATGTAACGCTATGTTAACAGAGGTCAGATCCCACACATACAGGGATAAAAGCACAACACTCGGCAGCAACATCCAGCGTCCGCCAGGTAATCTGTGTCCACAGACGAGTGGCTCTGTCTCTGTCTGACCAATGTCTGACAACTTTTTCCACCTGGGGTTGGATATTCATTTTCTTTATCAAATGTGTAATATGGGGGCATCTAGCTCCTGGAAAACTGTCAATTTGGAGTGTGAGGTCTGAAAAGGATGGGTTCCAGGCCAGATTCAAGTCCCTATAATTATATTGAGTTTGCGTGCCTTTAAAATCCAATCCTGGACCTTACGATGTGTGTGAGGGTGGACTGTGGGCTATGAGCGGCAGTGACATCATCAGCGCCTTTCTGAAAGATTCAGAGATTTTCAACTAGAGGCGCTCAGAGTGGCCACATAAAAAAAGGCAGACGCTGGGTGTGACACTCTTCTCTGGGCAGCAGCACATGGACACGTGTGTTGTCTCCTCACTGAGAACAGCTGAAAAAAATGTGAAAAAACGTCACTCTGCTTTGTGGAGGAAAACGTGAAAACTTTGTGAGAATCTGAACCTAATATTTTTCCTGATGTCGACGTCAGACAGACAAGATCTTTTCTGGTTTGAAGGTTTAAATGTGATGAAGTGAAAAAACACACAGAGCCTTGAACTGGATGTTTCCTCTGCAGAGCTGCGCGACAGCTTCGGTCTTACCTGCAGCATCCAACACATCTGGACTGTGTGTTTCAGGTGAGTTCATGTACAAACACACATTTCGATTTTCATCACAACAGAACTAAACTACCAGTCAGATCCTGACTGTCTCTGTGCTGCTGTCCTCTGTTGTCTCTGCCGTTGTCTGCTGTCTCTGCCATCTTCTGCCGTCTTCTGCTGTCTCTGCTGTCTTCTGCTGTCCTCTGCTGTCTTCTGCTGTCCTCTGCTGTCTTCTGTTGTCTCTGCTCTCTCTGCTGTATCTGCTCTCTATGCTCGTCTCTGCTGTCTTTATTGTCTCTGCTGTCCCTTGCTGTCTCCACTGTCCTCTGCTGTCTCTGTTGCCTCTGCCGTTTTCTGCTGTCTTTTGCCATACCTGCTGTCTTCTACTGTCTCTGCTGTATCTGCTCTCTCTGTTGTATCTGCTGTCTTCTGCTGTCCTCTGCTGTCTTCTGTTGTCTCTGCTCTCTCTGCTGTATCTACTCTTCTCTGCTGTCTTTATTGTCTCCGCTGTCCCTTGCTGTCTCTGCTGTCCTCTGCTGTCTCTGTTGCCTCTGCCATCTTCTGCTGTCTTTTGCAATACCTGCTGTCTTCTACTGTCTCTGCTGTCTCTGTTGCCTTGGCTGTCTTTGCTTTCCTCTGCTGTCTCTATGCTGCTGTCCTCTGCTTTCTCTGCTGTCCTCTGCTGTCCCTTCTGTCCTCTGTTGTCTTCTGCTATCTCTGCTGTCCTCTGTTTTCCCTGCTGTCCTCTGCTGTCCTCTGTTCACCCTGCTGTCACTGTTGTCCTCTGCTATCTCTGCTGTATCTGCTCTCTCTGCTGTCCTCTCCTGTCTCTGCTGTCTTCTGCTGCTGCTGAGCTGCCAAGAGAAGCTCTGATGCTACAGACTGTACTGCTGGATAGCGTTAGCATTTTGTTGCGAGAACTGATGAACATGGGTGACGCAGCCGTTGTCATGGAAACAGTTGAGGTTATATAATTTCTATTAGTTCATCTGATCAGCTGTGATGCACTCTGCTTCATGTGCTGGATTCAGGGCGCACTCTGCTGGACAAACTACATAATGACACCTCTGTGAAATGACTGATGTTTTGTTTTCTTTTTTCTATGTTCTGTAAAAATGTTTTCATACCAGCTCATGTTGGAAACATGTTCGCTGGTGCAGTTTATCGGTGACGGGCTCATATCGGACAATAAACATGGCCGACTGATAAATGGTCCGGCGACGTGGATCACATGTTGCATTCTTCATGTTCAGTTGATTGTCTTGCAGCTGCTGGAGAAGAACATTGTCACGTTTGTGAAGGACGAGCTGAAGAGAGTCCAGAAGCTTCTGAGTCCAGATTACCCAGAATGCTCAGAGAGTCAGAGTGAGGATGAGGAGGATGAAGACCAGAGAAGCAGCAGAGAGGTGTTTGTGAAGATCACACTGCACCTCCTGAGGAGGATGAAGCAGGAGGAGCTGGCTGACTGTCTACAGAGACGTAAGAGGAGTTAACAGATCAATAATCTGAATCAGATCTGAGGCTTTTGGTCCTCTGTGTCCTCCATGTCCTCTGTGTCCTCCATGTCCTCCATGTCCTCTTTGTCCTCCATGTCCTCTGTGTCCTCCATGTCCTCCATGTCCTCTGTGTCCTCCATGTCCTCCGTGTCCTCTGTGTCCTCCATGTCCTCTGTGTCTTCTGTTGAAACCGACTCACTGGTTTTATTTGTGGTTTGTTAATTCAGGAACTTTCACTGCAGCGTGTCGACATAAACTAAAGTCTAACCTGCAGAAGAAGTTCCAGTGTGTGTTTGAGGGGATCGCTAAAGCAGGAAACCCGACCTTTCTGAATCAGATCTACACAGAGCTCTACATCACAGAGGGAGGGACTGCAGAGGTCAATGATGAACATGAGGTCAGACAGATTGAAACAGCATTCAGGAAACCAGACAGACCAGAAACAACCATCAGACAAGAAGACATCTTTAAAGCCTCACCTGGAAGAGATGAACCAATCAGAACAGTGATGACAAAGGGAGTGGCTGGCATTGGGAAAACAGTCTTAACACAGAGGTTCACTCTGGACTGGGCTGAAGACAAAGCCAACCAGGACATACAGTTCACATTTCCATTCACTTTCAGTGGATGTGCTGCTGACTAACCTCATCAGGGGGAAACTGCTTCCCTCTGCTCGCCTCTGGATAACCACACGACCTGCAGCAGCCAGTCAGATCCCTCCTGACTGTGTTGACATGGTGACAGAGGTCAGAGGGTTCACTGACCCAATGAAGGAGGAGTACTTCAGGAAGAGATTCAGAGATGAGGAGCGGGCCAGCAGAATCATCTCCCACATCAAGACATCACGAAGCCTCCACATCATGTGCCACATCCCAGTCTTCTGCTGGATCACTGCTACAGTTCTGGAGGATGTGATGAAGACCAGAGAGGGAGGAGAGCTGCCCAAGACCCTGACTGAGATGTACATCCACTTCCTGGTGGTTCAGACCAAAGTGAAGAACATCAAGTATGATGGAGGAGCTGAGACAGATCATCACTGGAGTCCAGAGAGCAGGAAGATGATTGAGTCTCTGGGAAAACTGGCTTTTGATCAGCTGCAGAAAGGCAACCTGATCTTCTATGAATCAGACCTGACAGAGTGTGGCATCGATATCAGAGCAGCCTCAGTGTACTCAGGAGTGTTCACACAGATCTTTAAAGAGGAGAGAGGACTGTACCAGGACAAGGTGTTCTGCTTCATCCATCTGAGTGTTCAGGAGTTTCTGGCTGCTCTTCATGTCCATCTGACCTTCATCAACTCTGGAGTCAACCTCATGGCAGAAGAACAAACCTCCTGGTGGTCTGAAATGTTCAGTGGAAGATCAACATGTTTCTACCAGAGTGCTGTGGACAAGGCCTTACAGAGTCCTAATGGCCACCTGGACTTATTCCTCCGCTTCCTCCTGGGTCTGTCTCTGCAGACCAATCACAAATACCTACGAGGCCTGCTGGCACAGCCAGGAAGTGGCTCACAGACCAATCAGACTCTCCTACAAGGCATGCTGTCATGGACAGGAAGCAGCTCATGGATCAATCTTGAAACGGTCCAGTACATCAAGAAGAAGATCAGTGAGAATCTGTCTCCAGAGAGAAGCATCAACCTGTTCCATTGTCTGAATGAACTGAATGATCGCTCTCTGGTGGAGGAGATCCAACAGTACCTGAGTTCAGGACGTCTCTCCACAGACAATCTGTCTCCGTCTCAGTGGTCAGCTCTGTGCTTCATTTTACTGTCACCAGAAAACGATCTGGACGTGCTTGACCTGAAGAAATACTCTGCTTCAGAGGAGGCTCTCCTGAGGCTGCTGCCAGTGCTCAAAGCCTCCAACACAGCTCTGTACGTGCATATGTATGAGACGTAGTTTATCTAAAAACTGTTGATTTGTAATTGACGTCTTGTGTTTTTCTGATTCATCTTCAGGCTGAGTGGCTGTAACCTGTCGGAGACCAGCTGTGAAGGTCTGTCTTCAGTTCTCAGCTCCCTGAGACACCTGGACCTGAGTAACAATGACTTGAAGGACTTAGGAGTGAAGCTGTTGTCTGTTGGACTCAAGAGTCCGAACTGTCAACTAGAAACTCTCAGGTCAGGGTTTGACTACTGTTTGAAGTTTACTTAAGAAGCTTTCATCAGCATCATTTTCACAGAGCAGTCCGGTTCAGTTCAGTTCAGTTCAGTTCAGTTCAGTTCAGTTCGTTCTTTCTGTTCCCACAGTGAAAAGTTGTGGATGGTACCAACAGAACCGTTCCTCAGCGTCCCCATATCTGGTCCCCCCTCTGTTAGGGTACTTAGCACACAGATCTGGTAGGCTACTAAAAGGTGGAGCTAGAAACCCTGCAGTCTGATCGGTCAGTAGAGAGCGTGAAGCTGAAAACACAGAGGCAGTGCTGTGTCGTGGCATGTCAGAAGGTCGGAATGAGAATGTGTTGTGTCTCTTTGTGATGGTGAAATCATGAACGCTGACTTTAACTGAGGCCAGCGAGGTTTGAGGTTCCTTCACTGTTCCTCTGGGTTCTTTGGTATTTCTTGGACGAGGCACGAATGTGACCTTGGAGGAACTGTGGTACTCTGGCCTCTCCTGGGAAAATTCACCACTGTTCCAGGTTTTCTCCATGTCGAGCTCATGGTTCTCGCTGCGACTGGCTGGAGTCACAGAGCTTTAGAGATGTTACACTTCCAAAGTGATATATTTCATTCACTTTCTCATCTCCCTGGGGATTTCTTTGGATCTCATCGTACTGTGCTGCTTATTGAGGCCCTTTAGCCAAATTCACATTGATGGAAAGTGTGTGTGTGTGTTCAGTCTGTCAGGCTGTCTGATCTCAGAGGACGGCTGTATGTCTCTGGCCTCGGCTCTGAAGTTGAACCCCTCCCATCTGAGAGATTTGGACCTGAGCTTCAACCATCCAGGAGACGCTGGAGTGAAGCTGCTGACTGCTGGACTGGAGGATCCTCACTGGAGACTGGACACTCTCAGGTAGAGACAGGTACCTGCAGCTGTCTAACTGTCTCTCTGTGACTCTGACTGATGAACTTCCTGTTTCATTGTTGATATGAGTCCTGGTGTGTCGAGTCGACTCTGACGTTGTCTCTTCCTGCAGGGTGGATCATAGTGGACAGCAGAGACTGAGACCTGGTGTGAGGAAGTGTGAGTGTGTTTATTGTCCGGACAAAAAAGGACAAAGGACAAAAAGCAGAAATATGACTCTGATGTTTCAGTAACTGTTAATGTTCTGACTTGATTGATGAATTAAAAGTTTGTTGAAAATCGTTCAGTTTGATTTTCTCAGTAACTTTCAGTGAAGTCGTTGATGAGTCAACAGATGGTGACCTGCAGCTGTTTCCTGTCTCTATCTCCCTCAGACATCTGTGAACTGGAAGTGGACACAAACACAGTACACAGTAGACTCCAGCTGTCTGAAGATGAGAGGACAGTGACCCACGTCAGAGAGGACCAGTCGTACCTGGATCATCCAGGCAGGTTTGACCTGGTTCCTCAGCTGTTGTGCCGGACTGGTCTGACTGGTCGCTGTTACTGGGAGGTGGAGTTATGTCTCAGTGAGTTACCAAGGAGTCAGCAGGAAAGGAAACAGGAAAGGTTCCATGTTTGGACGAAACGATCAGTCCTGGTGTCTCTTCTGCTCTGACAGTGATGGTTTCTCCGCCTATCACAACGACAGAGAAATATCCATCTCCTCCTCCTTCAACTACTCCTCTGCCTTCTTCTTCTCCACCCCCTCCTTTGCCTCCTCCTTCGCCTCCTCTGGCTCTAACAGAGTGGCAGTGTATGTGGACTGTCCTGGTGGCACTCTGTCCTTCTACAGCGTCTCCTCAGACTCTCTGATCCACCTCCACACCTTCAACACCATGTTCATCGAGCATCTGTATCCTGGGATCAGGTTTGGGTTCTGGTCTGGTTCCTCAGTGTCTCTGTAGGTCTGAGAGTCTCTGCTGTGGACAGATACCCTGCCCTCTGAAAGTCACCTCTATTGACCTGAGGCTGCTGTTTGCACTGAGACTCCAGGGAACCTGATGAGTTTTTTTTTTTTTTTTTTTTTGTGTGTCATCATGGACAAAAAAACCCCAAAACAAACAAAAAAAATGGATCAGTTTCAAGTACTAACGTGAAAAGTTTCATGTTATAACAAAATGTTTTTCATCATTTGATGAGGTATTTTCATGTTCTAACACGTCTCCTGTGTCACCATACGACTGTTGAGATGTCTTGATCTCAACAAGACGATGAAGATTCTTTCGACCAGAACGTCTCAGTAGGTTTCAGACTCTTGCAGATGACCTAATGTGTGGTGCTCTCATGTTTACTCTGTCTGCATTACACCACACACTGACTGCAGACAATAAATACTACACTTTACTATACTGTGCTACACTATTCTACGACTTTTCAACCCCATTTGGTGTGAAACTGAGATGTGCTCTCTTCAGTACTATTTTCCATCTTTATAAATATACTTTAATCCAGACTCAAGGTGCATACAAGAGAAACACTCATCAAAGAAATATGAAATAATCATCATATAATATTCATTCATAATTCATATTCATAATGTAAATGATTCAGAACAGAAGCAGAGTTTTGTTTCAGATTAAAAGTTTTTACAGTTGATATTTTTCTATACGCAGACGACACCATCGTCCTCACAGAGTATGAAAATGATCCTCAGAGGATGTTGAACATTGTCAGTCGTTGGTGTCGTACATGGAGATTAAAGATAAAACTCAGGTGATGATTTCAGGAAGAACACAGTCAGACAAAGTTTAAATCTTATCTGTTCTGTACTGAGCACTGTAAATAATCAGGACTCCAAAGGACCTTCTGACCTTTGAATCAGCGTTAGCTAGTGTCAGCTGAATCACACTGTCTGTACATGTCATTTCTCTCTGTCCCTGTTCTGCTGCTGTGCTCTTGACACAAAGACATTTATACTGTGACCTCACAGACAAATACAGTCAGACAGATCAAAGCCAGGGTTCATTCATCAGCTGAGATTCATCCTGTAACAGGTGAATATTCAGACGTCATCACAGCACTGAGTGATGACCAAACTAAGGTCAGCTCATTAAAACAGGTCACAGAGTTACTGATTCAAACTGTAAATCTTTAAACTTTAAATAAGTTAAATCAGCCTCAGATCTGTTGTTGTCCCTGTTAATCTGTGAGTGTTTCCATCCCTGAAAAAAAGACTGAATGTAATCATTAAATATTCAGAGAAACCCCTGTTACGGAATCTCGTCTTCCTCCGCTTATCCGGGTCCGGGTCGCGGGGGCAGCAGCCTCAGCAAAGAAGCCCAGACAGTCCTCTCCCCCGCCACTTCCGTCACTGTTATGGAATATCAATGAATAAAATCAGTGGAAATAAATGATGTTTATTTCCACATAAAACAAATCCTGAGCTGACAGAAAATAATTTAATACGTCCATTTAAAACTCATCTATTTGTACATTTTCTTTGTTTCTATCAA
The DNA here is from genome assembly GCA_013133815.1 of Cromileptes altivelis. Taxonomy (NCBI): domain Eukaryota; kingdom Metazoa; phylum Chordata; class Actinopteri; order Perciformes; family Serranidae; genus Cromileptes; species Cromileptes altivelis. The sequence continues at coordinate 51,973,435 of CM023133.1, forward strand.
ACATACTTAAACCGACAACCATTTATTAATATTTATTTATCTATTTATCAGGTTTGATCTTTCACATTCACATTAAATCTGTAAATATACTCAAACTATCAAAGTTCATCAGGACGGATCAGAAACTGTCTTCAGATGCTCCAGAAAATAAGAATTCACACTGATAATAAAAAGGTTGTGCTGAGGAACATTTGTCTCTGTCATGACCCTGTTTTTCTGTTAAGTTTAGTTACCCATTTCATGTTCATGTTTTGTGTCTTGTCTTGTACTTCGTGTTTTATTTTGTAGTGTTCACCTGCCTCTCCTTGTCTCCGTAGGTTTTACTTCCTGTCTGGCGCTGTCACACCTGCTCCCTGATTGTTCCTCCCCAGCTGTGTCTCATCAACCCCTATTACCTCATGTATTTAACCCTCATGTCTTCCCCTGTCGTGTTGCCAGTTCGTCGTACTTCACAGTCTTCGTTCCAGCACTCTATCTTGTCTTGTCTTGCCGGTAATAACAGTTTTGTCTTTTGATCTAGTCTTTGCCTCATGATTTGGATACCTTTGCCAGTCCTGATTGATATTCTGTGTACCGAACCCTGCCTGTCTTTTTGAATAAACCTCGTTCTTGTCTAACCGGAAAAGAATCAAGCCTTTGTGTCTTTTCCGAGCCACGTTCATGACAGTCTCTGAAACACATAACACACACATCAAATATAATAAATCATATTAAACATATAAAACATATAAAGTCAAACACATATTAAACTCCTCACAGGTTCTGTGTTTCTGCTCAGACAGAAAAAAATCTGCTTTTTAGGCAAAATAAAGAAAAAAAACTTGATATAATACTGGAATATATTTTTACATTTATCTCTGACTGTTTTATTATCAAAGATTAATTTTAATTAAATTATTAAAACTGTTGAATTTAAAAGAAAAACTGAAAACACAGTTTAGTTTTTTTTCTACATTTCTAAAGTCTGTATTTTGCACTGTCTGAATGGGTCCTTCAGTTTCCTGTTCGGTGTCTCAGTCTGTCATTAATTAACTCCCATAAACGAGTTCAGGTCATCCATAGATACAGTCAGCAGCCAATCACCTGCTGTCCTGTGGTCATGTGAGCCTCAGCTCTGCTTCCTGTTTCCACCTCAGTGTCCTGCTCATGTATCTGATGATGTCCCGCAGTCAATCAATCAATTCAATCAATTTTATTTATAAAGCCCAATATCACAAATCACAATTTGCCTCACAGGGCTTTACAGCATACGACATCCCTCTGTCCCTCATATGTTGGTGGTGGAGTGTGTGGTGGAGAAGTTCTCCATGCGGAAACGAACCACCTTGCCCACCGGTGGTGGCGGGTACAGGAAGCGGCAGGCAAAGACCTGGTGGCAGGCCTTACGGAAGTTCTCAGACAGGAAAGCGTAGAGGATGGGGTTGACGCAGGAGTTTCCATAAGACAGGCAGTGGGAGACGATGCGAAAGACGAAGGAGGCGTCGTTCAGGGGAAAGTTGCCGAACTCCACCCACATGGCGATGATGTGGTGAGGCATCCAGCAGATGGTGAAGGCGGTGACAACCAGGAGGACCGTCTGAGCCGTCTGCGGGAAAACAGAGAAGAGACATCAGTCTGAGTCCACAGGGTGGGTTAAAGGACGAGGGCGCTGTTTTAGATCAATATAAACCAGAAACATTTCTAAACACTCCAGAAAAATTCCTCAAACCTTCAGGGAATATTCTCCAGAGAAATGACCAGATCGATCTGATACGTGTTTCAAACTGTTGTTGTTCAACCAGCTTCACCTCAAACTGATGAAATATCTTGAACCATCATATCAAAGGTGAATAAACTCTGACAGATTGAGTCTCTGCAGCAGCTTCGGTCTTAGTGAACTAAAATCAAACCAAACATGATTTAGAGTTCATGATCTCTCACTGTTGCACAGACATTAACTTTTATTCCTTCAGTTTCACTCAGGAAACAAATGAGATCTGTTCTGATGATGAAGTTTATAAACTTCCTCCGTCGGCCCTCCCCAGACACGACATCAGTGAACTCTGTGTGGCGCTGATGTTCCGGTGTGAAGGTCATGACACAGCTGTTCACTAAACCTTCAGAAGTGACTTCAAATAAAAGTTTCAGAGTTCTTCAGGTCAGAAACATGTGTTCATGTATCTTTATACAAACAGATAAGTTGCGTTCAACAGTTCGGAAAGAAACACAGTAAAAATACACAAACTAAAAACTTGAAGCTTCACTGAGGTTATTCTGTCTGTCTTCAATGTGACTCATCTCCAGACTCACATCCTACTTTTACACCGTCACATTTCCACCCACGACTCTGGAGAGACTGCTGCAGTTATAAATACTGAGTCCAGATTTATAATTCATCTGTTTAAAAAGAGATTCTTCTTCCACACAAACAGCTCTGACGTCAGTCTGCAAACCTCCAGTCTGCTCCACAACAAACCTCCCAGACCTCCCAACGCTCTGCTCGTCTTACTGTGTTACTGTACAGACATGTTTTAAAACTGACCACAAAACCACCAACAAGAGACAGTCCAAAGATCGGGTTCACAGACTTGGCAGTTGAAGCAGCTTCATCATCGTCACAACACATCACATCATGTCCTGCAACTTTGCCAGTCTTTATGTCGGGTATTTGTAAAGATGAGAATACTAAATAGTGATAATAATCCTTGTCTGCCTAACATTCTGCTGTACAAAATGACATATGTTGCATCTTTAGTGGAACTAGTGATCAGCTACAGTCTTTTTGCAACTTTTTGAATTCTGGTAAACACATTTGCAAAGATCCTTCTGATTTCTCTGAAAACATGGATATAATGAAAATATGAATATAATGAAAGGTAAATTTAAAGAGCGTGGTTACAAGGAGCTACAACTGGACTCTGCTGTCGAGAAAATAAATAAAATTTCTAGAGCTGACCTGTTTGAAGGTGCTAGAAATAAAACCAAAATAGAAGTTCCTCTATTTATCATTATTTATTCCTGTTGTGCTGAAAGGTTCAAACCGACGTTGCATAAACACTGGCACATTTTAAAGTCTGATCCTCTTCTAACAAATGTCTTTCATGATCCCCCTAGAGTTGTATTCTCAAGAGGTAGAAACCTGAGAGATGCACTAGTCCATTCAGACTTGCCTCCTCTAGAAATTTCACCACAACGCACTCTTGCTCCTGTCACAGACAGTTACTGTAGATGTGGTGGCTGTGCGCAATGCAACAGTACTTATAAATATAGAGATTTCAAACGCCGTCATTCAGGTCAGAAGATCCCTATTAAAGGTGTTATTTTTATTGTTTCTTGTCCTTGTGGCAAATATTATGTGGGTAAAACCAAGCATGCACTTAAGATGTAAAAACATGACCTATCCTGTTGCAGCACACTTCATTGAGGCTGGACATCCTATATCTGCTCTGTGTTATATAGGGATTGAAAAAGTATGTCTTCCTAGAAGAGGGAGTGATTTCGATGCTCTTTTGTTGAAAAGAGAAGCTTTCTGGATCTACACATTAAATACACTTGCTCCCAGTGGCCTTAATGTTGAGTTTGACCTTAAATTTTTTCTTTGACTCTAGATTGTCCTATGTCTTATAGGCATTGTGATGCATTTTTTAATCCTTTATCGTTAACTTCCTTTTATGTAGATTGTTCTAATGGAAACATTTTTCCAAAATTCCTAAAATTTAACTTTTTTTTATTTCAATTATCTACCGTTACTATTGTAAGTAGATTTTTCCTAAGTTCAATTTTTTCCTAAAAATTTCTTTTATAAAATTATATTATAATTATTTAAGTTTTTTGGGGGGTCATTTTGACCTGGATAGGACAGACAAGTATGAAAGGTGGGGGGGGGGAGAGAGAGAGAGAGAGAGAGAGAGAGAGAGAGAGAGAGAGAGAGAGAGAGGGAGTGACATGCAGCAAAGGGCCACAGGCTGGAGTCGAACCCGGGCCGCTGCGGCAACAGCCTTGTACATGGAGCGCCTGCTCTACCACTAAGCCACTGACGCCCCAAATTGTATTCAAAATTTAACATTTTTCTACTTATTCATTTACTATTATGTTTCATATATTTAGATGTCTTATTTCAAAGTCCTAACAATTGTTTTGCAGTCTCCCCCTCCTATAGGAATTCATTTTTCAAGAAACAGGGGTATTCTGCTCTTTTCCATTTTAAGTGGTGTTGAAATGCATTATTCTTTTCCTGATCTGGCTGTATTTAAGATAATGATACTTTTTATTGTCTATTACTTTTTGATAACTGAAAAGAATGTAAGTGTTTTTGAATTGTACTTTTGAATTGTCTATATTCTGTCCTTTTTTTAGTCTTTAAGATTATACTTGAATGGAAATTGAGCTTTGATCATTTTGTGCTTTTTTCCTGTCTCATCTGTGTGGCAATTTGTGTTGATTGTCAGCTCCTCCCATGTGCCTGTAATTGAAGACACTCCCTCTCATCATAGAGCTCACCTGTGAGTCTTATAAAATGTTTGGTAGCTCAGTGTCTGGTAATACCCTGATGAAGACGGTCTAGTCGAAACGTTGGTACTTGAATAAAAGAAAACATTTTTGCATCAAGTCTTAGAGTGTGCGCCTGACATCTTTTTTCAGATTTGTATATTTTCGTCAATGGTCAGCACCTCTCCAACCCTGGTGTGCGCTCCTCCTCTCTTCACCTGTAAGTGTTGGCTAAACGTAACCACATGTGTGTTGTTGCCACATTGCGGGCAGCGTTTCATATGACACGCATCAAGTGCTGCCCTGAGCACAAACAGGACACATCACACTGCAGGGACACATCACACTGCAGGGACACACCACACTGCAGGGACACATCACACTGCAGGGACACATCACACGGCAGGGACACACCACACTGCAGGGACACATCACACTGCAGGGACACATCACATGGCAGGGACACACCACACTGCAGGGACACATCACACTGCAGGGACACATCACACTGCAGGGACACACCACACTGCAGGGACACATCACACTGCAGGGACACATCACATGGCAGGGACACATCACACTGCAGGGACCCATCACACTGCAGGGACACATCACACTGCAGGGACACACCACACTGCAGGGACACATCACACTGCAGGGACACACCACACTGCAGGGACACATCACATGGCAGGGACACACCACACTGCAGGGACACATCACACTGCAGGGACACATCACACGGCAGGGACACACCACACTGCAGGGACACATCACACTGCAGGGACACATCACATGGCAGGGACACACCACACTGCAGGGACACATCACACTGCAGGGACACATCACACTGCAGGGACACACCACACTGCAGGGACACATCACACTGCAGGGACACATCACATGGCAGGGACACATCACACTGCAGGGACACATCACACTGCAGGGACACACCACACTGCAGGGACACATCACACTGCAGGGACACATCACACTGCAGGGACACACCACACTGCAGGGACACATCACATGGCAGGGACACATCACACTGCAGGGACACATCACACGGCAGGGACACATCACATTGCAGGGCATCAACAAATGACCACACAAAGATATTACATTCACTAAAAGATCTGTGGACGTCTTCCATCACCAAATGTGTTCGTATCGACAGGCGTTAAGTCTCAGCCGTAACCTTCTGAGCCTCATAATGTTTTTACTCTGTATCTTGTTACTACAGGAAGTCGTTCAACTCTTGGACTGAACACCATGGCTGGGAGAACTGTTTAACCTCAGCCTGATGTTTGACATCATTAACCAGTTGGTAGCTGCAGCTCTGTCTGTGCTTCCTGTCTGTGCTTCCTGTCTGTAATTCCTGTCTGTGCTTCCTGTCTGTGCTTCCTGTCCCAGGGAGACATCATGATGAAATACTGGGTGTTTCTCAAAGTCAAGGATCCTTCCTTGGGAGGACCCATCTTCCCACGGAAGGATCCTTGACTGTGGAACAGTCCTTCAGTGGGTCGATGACGTAGCGTCCTTCCAATTTGGCCATTTGAGGATCCTTCCTTGACTTTGAGAAACACCTAGTGACAATTCTCAGATTGGTTGGTACATGACCTGTTTTTAAATCATTGTTAAAAACACACTTTTACAGTAAAGTTTCTCTTTTAATGTCTGATTTATGACTTTTGTTTTATTTCCTTTTGTTCTGTTTTTGTCTCTGACCTCACTGTTTCTGAGCTCTTAACATTTTTTAATAATTGTCATGTTATTATCATCTTATTTCCATGCTCTTTAGAACCTTGTTAGGAAAGTGCTGTACAAATAAAGTTTAGAGCCTCAGAAGTCGTCTCAGCAGACCGAAGATGTGACGATCCACAGGAGAGCAGACATCAGTTTAGACGAGACGCTCATTCAGAGACGGAAGTGATGAAGCAGATTAAAAACAAAGAGCAGATTTAAAACGCTCCACTCTGAAGCTTCACCTTATTTCCTGTGTGAGGGCAGCAGCCGTCAGACGACTCTGCTCTGATCTGTACAGCCATCACATAGTGGAGCCGGACTCTCTGTCAGAGACAAGGATGCTTTCCAAGTTATTTGTCATGTTGGACATGTGTCCCGCCCACAACATGATGTTCTGGTCAAACACAGGAGGACGTTCACAAACAGACTCATAATGCACCACAGGAAATCATCAAACTTTTCCTCTCCTCCCTCAGAGAGTCATCAGACTGATTTATTTCACCCGTTAGCAGCTGAAAGTCTGTCTGTTATTTATTCTTTATATCTTCTACTCGACTCCGATTCAGCTGCACACAGGAAACAACCACAGGTGAGTTTTAATGACACAAAGACAGAAGCCAGCAGGAAACAAAAGCGAGGAGCTGAACAAAAACCAAACCAGAAACAATCTGAGAACAGAGGATCACAGAGGAAGCCCAACAAGAAGCACGGAGAAAAACAGACGGACGGACAGGTACAAACATATAAGTATATACTGAGAGCTCATCACAGAAACCAGACACAGTTGGAGGAGGAGACACACGAGGAGACGAGGAGGGGGAGGGAGGGAGCAGCAGGGCGGAGCCAACAAGACGAACACCAGACAGGTGTGCAGGTAAAACTGTGGAACAGGGACAAACCAACGAGACAGAAGGTTGAGGTTACAATGAACAAGGACAAACACTGCTGGAGAAATGACACACACATTGTTTTATACAACCTGTCACCTTGACTCTGATTTATGAGACATAAATTAGTTTAAAGAGAAAATACAGATGGAAACATCAGGATTGAAACTATGAAGGATAAAAATGACTTAACTGTGAATAAACTAATAAACATGTTCGTCTCAGGACTCAGACTGAATCTAAGATACCTGTCAGAATCAACACTGGTGACCTCACAACAAGCCCTCTGTATAAGGACCTGGGGTCATATTCACAAAGCTTACTCGTGCTAAGAGTCGCTCCTAGTGACAAAATTCTAAGAAGGTTGTTAGAATTGTGACGTTTTCTTAGAATTTCCCCTTAAACTTAAGACTAAAAGTTATGACGAGGTCCTTGTAAAGATAAGTTATTCACAGAGCGTCTCAGACCTGATAAGAGGAGACAAAGTGTTGAGAGCAGGGGGAGGAGTTTAAGAGTTTGTGAATCAGAGGAGAAAATGGTGGAAACACAGAGAGGTCAGAGAAACGGTCTCTAAACACAAAATGACAGTGAGTCAATGAAACGCTACAGATGAGATGGTGCAGGGAGGATACGTGTGGTTGATGTCATACACACACATTTCCCAGCTGACCAAATAACGCTATAACACCAGAAATAAAATGATCACAATATTAAGACATTTGAAAAACTGTAAAAACCCGTCAGAGCAGCAGTGATGAGTTGAGTCTGTCTCAACCTTCATCAACAGTGACCTCACTGACACTGACACTGTCAAGCTCATATTGTGATGCAGTTCATCTCACGTCCACTGGGTGTCCTCACCTTACAGGCTTATGTCTGTGACAACCAATCACACCTGTCAAAAGAAAGCATCACACCTAACAACAGGGTCGACCACACCTCCTCACTGAGGTCACAGTTTCTGTCTCTTCCTTGCTCAGAGTCGCTCTGAGAACTTTCCTAAATCTCTCCTGAGTTCTGACTCCTTCGTTCGGAACTCTGAGAGAGTTCTCAGGATGTTTGTGAGTACGGCTCCTGGTGTGAATAACGCTGTGACAGTGAACTTTGTCTCAACACTGGACATCTGAGACAGACATAAGGACAGACAGATAGACAGACAGGCAGATGGAAAGACGGACAGACAGACAGACAGACAGACGAACAGATCCAGAAAGGTTCCACTCTCTCTGTGTGAACAGGTTTAACTGCACCTGATGGATGATGAGACATGACAGGACAGGAGGTGGACGACAGTCCGCCCACTTCAAATGTACAAACAGAGCTGAGTCACTCGTGCTGCGTTCACGGACACCACTTCAGACATTCAGAACTTATGTTAAACAAAAGAAACTGTTTCCTGTCAGGTGAGGACGGCGTCACAGGGTCATGAACTCAGACTGTGACACTTCCTGCAGCATGAAAACGTCTGTTCCTCCCACTGTGGGACGTCTCTTTATCTGCCGTCATGTCTCAGAGCATCTCAGTGACAGCACTTAAAAAATACATGAGATTCTTGACAGGGATTTTATAATAATACGAGTGATCAAATGCTGCTGATGGACACAGCTCTGCTTCTTCAAAAACAACTGCTGACTCGCTGATCGATTACTGTAACTAATAAAAGACACATTAGAGTTATTGATTGTTCTGATGATGTCATCACGTCATGTTCACCATGATGATATCACACATCAATTAATGTTCCTGAGCAGGTAGAGGACAGAGTTCCTGAGCAAGTAGAGGACAGTGTAACTGAGCAGGTAGAGGACAGTGTAACTGAGCAGGTAGAGGACAGAGTACCTGAGCAGGTAGACTACAGGGTACCTGAGCGAGTAGAGGACAGTTTACTTGAGCAGGTAGAGGACAGAGTACGTGAGCAAGTAAAGGAGAGTGTACCTGAGCAGGTAGAGGATAGAGTACCTGAGCAGGTAGAGGACAGTGTACCTGAGCAGGTAGAGGACAGAGTACCTGAGCAGGTAGAAAACAGAGTACCTGAGCAGGTAGAAAACGGAGTACCTGAGCAGGTAGAGGATAGAGTACCTGAACAAGTAGAGGACAGAGTACCTGAACAAGTAGAGGACAGAGTACCTGAACAAGTAGAGGACAGAGTACCTGAGCAGATAGAGTACAGAGTACCTGAGCAGGTAGAGGAAGGAGTACCTGAGCAGATAGAGTACAGAGTACCTGAGCAGGTAGAGGACAGAGTACCTGAGAGAGTAGAGGACAGAGTACCTGAGTAGGTAGAGGAAGGAGTACCTGAGCAGATAGAGTACAGAGTACCTGAGCAGGTAGACGACAGAGTACCTGAGAGAGTAGAGGACAGAGTACCTGAGTAGGTAGAGTACAGAGTACCTGAGCAGGTAGAGGACAGAATACCTGAGCAGGTAAAGTACAGAGTACCTGAGCAGAGAGCGGACAGAGTACCTGAGCAGGTAGACTACAGAGTACCTGAGCGACTAGGGGACAGAGTACCTGAGCAGGTAGAGGAAGGAGTGCCTGAGCAGGTAGAGGACAGAGTGCCTGAGCAGGTAGAGGACAGAGTACCTGAGCGAGTAGAGGACAGAGTGCCTGAGCAGGTAGAGGACAGAGTGCCTGAGAAGGTGGAGGACAGAGTACCTGAGAAAGTAGAGTACAGAGTACCTGAGCAGGTAGACGAGAGAGTACCTGAGCGAGTAGAGGACAGCGTACCTGAGTAGGGAGAGTACAGTGTACCTGCGCAGGTAGAGGACAGAGTACCTGAGCAGGTAGAGGACAGCGTACCTGAGTAGGTAGAGTACAGTGTACCTGCGCAGGTAGAGGACAGAGTACCTGAGTAGGTAGAGTACAGTGTACCTGCGCAGGTAGAGGACAGAGTACCTGAGAAGGTAGAGTACAGAGTACCTGAGCAGGTAGAAGACAGTGTACCTGAGTAGGGAGAGTACAATGTACCTGCGCAGGTAGAGGAAAGAGTACCTGAGCAGGTAGAAGACAGTGTACCTGAGTAGGGAGAGTACAGTGTACCTGAGCAGGTAGAGGACAGAGTACCTGAGCAGGTAGAAGACAGTGTACCTGAGTAGGGAGAGTACAGTGTACCTGCGCAGGTAGAGGACAGAGTACCTGAGCAGGTAGAGTACAGAGTACCTGAGCAAGTAGAGGACAGAGTACCTGAGCAGGTAGAAAACAGAGTACCTGAGCAGATAGAGTACAGAGTACCTGAGCAGGTGGAGGACAGAGTACCTGAGAAAGTAGAGTACAGAGTACCTGAGCAGGTAGAGGACAGAGTACCTGAGCAGATAAAGTACAGAGTACCTGAGCAGGTAGACGACAGAGTACCTGAGCGAGTAGAGGACAGTTTACCTGAGCAGGTAGAGGACAGCGTACCTGAGTAGGGAGAGTACAGTGTACCTGCGCAGGTAGAGGACAGAGTACCTGAGCAGGTAGAGGACAGAGTACCTGAAGAGGTAGAGGACAGTGTACCTGAGCACGTAGAAGACAAAGTACCTGAAGAGGTAGAGGACAGTGTACCTGAGCAGGTAGAGGACAAAGTACCTGAACAGGTAGAGGACAGAGTACCTGAGCAAGTAGAGGACAGAGTACCTGAGCAGGTAGAGGACAGAGTGCCTGAGCAGGTAGAGGACAGAGTACCTGAAGAGGTAGAGGACAGTGTACCTGAGCACGTAGAAGACAAAGTACCTGAAGAGGTAGAGGACAGTGTACCTGAGCAGGTAGAGTACAGTGTACCTGAGCAGGTAGAGGACAGAGTACCTGAGCAAGTAGAGGACAGAGTACCTGAGCAGGTAGAGGACAGAGTGCCTGAGCAGGTAGAGGACAGAGTACCTGAACAGGTAGAGGACAGAGTACCTGAGCGAGTAGAGGACAGAGTACCTGAGCAGGTACAGGACAGAGTGCCTGAGCAGGTAGAGGACAGAGTGCTTGAGAAGGTAGAGTATAGTGTACCTGAACAGGTAGAGGACAGTGTACCTGTGCAGGTAGAAAACAGAGTACCTGAGCAGGTAGACGACAGAGTACCTGAGCGAGTAGAGGACAGTTTACCTGAGCAGGTAGAGGACAGCGTACCTGAGCGAGTAGAGGATAGAGTACCTGAGCAGGTAGAGGACAGAGTACCTGAGCAGGTAGAGGACAGAGTACCTGAGCGAGTAGAGGACAGTTTACCTGAGCAGGCAGAGGACAGCGTACCTGAGCGAGTAGAGGATAGAGTACCTGAGCAGGTAGACGACAAAGTACCTGAGCAGGTAGAGGACAGAGTACCTGAGCAGGTAGAGGACAGAGTACCTGAGCAGATAGAGTACAGAGTACCTGAGCAGGTGGAGGACAGAGTACCTGAGAAAGTAGAGTACAGAGTACCTGAGCAGGTAGAGGACAGAGTACCTGAGCAGATAAAGTACAGAGTACCTGAGCAGGTAGACGACAGAGTACCTGAGCGAGTAGAGGACAGTTTACCTGAGTAGGGAGAGTACAGTGTACCTGCGCAGGTAGAGGACAGAGTACCTGAGCAGGTAGAGTACAGAGTACCTGAGCAGGAAGAAGACAGTGTACCTGAGTAGGGAGAGTACAGTGTACCTGCGCAGGTAGAGGACAGAGTACCTGAACAGGTAGAGTACAGAGTACCTCAGCAGGTAGAGGACAGAGTACCTGAGCAGGTAGAGGATAGAGTACCTGAGCAGGTAGAGGACAGAGTACCTGAGCAGGTAAAGGACAGAATACCTGAACAGGTAGAGGACAGAGTACCTGAGCAGATAGAGTACAGAGTACCTGAGCAGGTGGAGGACAGAGTACCTGAGCAGATAAAGTACAGAGTACCTGAGCAGGTAGACGACAGAGTACCTGAGCGAGTAGAGAACAGTTTACCTGAGCAGGTAGAGGACAGCGTACCTGAGTAGGGAGAGTACAGTGTACCTGCGCAGGTAGATGACAGAGTACCTGAGCAGGTAGAGGACAGAGTACCTGAGCAGATAGAAGACAGTGTACCTGAGTAGGGAGAGTACAGTGTACCTGCGCAGGTAGAGGACAGAGTACCTGAGCAGGTAGAGTACAGAGTACCTGAGCAGGTAGAAGACAGTGTACCTGAGTAGGGAGAGTACAGTGTACCTGCGCAGGTAGAGGACAGAGTACCTGAGCAGGTAGAGTACAGAGTACCTCAGCAGGTAGAGGACAGAGTACCTGAGCAGGTAGAGGATAGAGTACCTGAGCAGGTAGAGGACAGAGTACCTGAGCAGGTAGAGGACAGAGTACCTGAACAGGTAGAGGACAGTGTACCTGAGCAGGTAGAGTACAGAGTACATGAACAGATAGAGTACAGAGTACCTGAGCAGGTAGAGGACAAAGTACCTGAGCAAGTAGACGACAAAGTACCTGAGCAAGTAGAGGACAGTGTACCTGCGCAGGTAGAGGACAGAGTACCTGAGAAGGTAGAGTACAGAGTACCTGAGCAGGTAGAGGACAGAGTACCTGAGCAGGTAGAAGACAGTGTACCTGAGTAGGGAGAGTACAGTGTACCTGCGCAGGTAGAGGACAGAGTACCTGAGCAGGTAGAATACAGAGTACCTGAGCAGGTAGAAGACAGTGTACCTGCGCAGGTAGAGTACAGAGTACCTCAGCAGGTAGAGGACAGAGTACCTGAGCAGGTAGAGGATAGAGTACCTGAGCAGGTAGAGGACAGAGTACCTGAGCAGGTAGAGGACAGAGTACCTGAACAGGTAGAGGACAGTGTACCTGAGCAGGTAGAGGACAGAGTACATGAACAGATAGAGTACAGAGTACCTGAGCAGGTAGAGGACAAAGTACCTGAGCAAGTAGACGACAAAGTACCTGAGCAAGTAGAGGACAGTGTACCCGCGCAGGTAGAGGACAGAGTACCTGAGAAGGTAGAGTACAGAGTACGTGAGCAAGTAGAGGACAGAGTACCTGAGCAGGTGGAAGACAGTGTACCTGAGTAGGGAGAGTACAGTCTACCTGCGCAGGTAGAGGACAGAGTACCTGAGCAGGTAGAGTACAGAGTACCTGAGCAGGTAGAAGACAGTGTACCTGCGCAGGTAGAGGACGGAGTACCTGAGCAGGTAGAGTACAGAGTACCTGAGCAGGTAGAGGACAGAGTACCTGAGCAGGTAGAGGACAGAGTACCTGAGCAGGTAGACAACAGAGTACCTGAGCAGGTAGAGGACAGAGTACCTGAACAGGAAGAGGACAGCGTATCTGAGCAGGTAGAGGACAGAGTAAATGAACAGATAGAGTACAGAGGACCTGAGCAGGTAGAGGACAAAGTACCTGAGCAAGTAGACGACAAAGTACCTGAGCAGGTAGAGGACAGTGTACCTGAGCAGGTAGAGGACAAAGTACCTGAGCAGGTAGAGTACAGTGTACCTGAGCAGGTAGAGGACAGAGTACCTGAGCAGGTAGAGGACAGTGTACCTGAGCAGGTAGAGGAAAGAGTACATGAGCAGGTAGAGGACAGAGTGCCTGAGCAAGTAGACGACAAAGTACCTGAGCAGGTAGAGGACAGTGTACCTGAGCAGGTAGAGGACAAAGTACCTGAGCAGGTAGAGTACAGTGTACCTGAGCAGGTAGAGGACAGAGTACCTGAGCAGGTAGAGGACAGTGTACCTGAGCAGGTAGAGGAAAGAGTACCTGAGCAGATAAAGTACAGAGTACCTGAGCAGGTAGACGACAGAGTACCTGAGCGAGTAGAGGACAGTTTACCTGAGTAGGGAGAGTACAGTGTACCTGCGCAGGTAGAGGACAGAGTACCTGAGCAGGTAGAGTACAGAGTACCTGAGCAGGAAGAAGACAGTGTACCTGAGTAGGGAGAGTACAGTGTACCTGCGCAGGTAGAGGACAGAGTACCTGAACAGGTAGAGTACAGAGTACCTCAGCAGGTAGAGGACAGAGTACCTGAGCAGGTAGAGGATAGAGTACCTGAGCAGGTAGAGGACAGAGTACCTGAGCAGGTAAAGGACAGAATACCTGAACAGGTAGAGGACAGAGTACCTGAGCAGATAGAGTATAGAGTACCTGAGCAGGTGGAGGACAGAGTACCTGAGCAGATAAAGTACAGAGTACCTGAGCAGGTAGACGACAGAGTACCTGAGCGAGTAGAGGACAGTTTACCTGAGCAGGTAGAGGAGAGCGTACCTGAGTAGGGAGAGTACAGTGTACCTGCGCAGGTAGAGGACAGAGTACCTGAGCAGGTAGAGTACAGAGTACCTGAGCAGGTAGAAGACAGTGTACCTGAGTAGGGAGAGTACAGTGTACCTGCGCAGGTAGAGGACAGAGTACCTGAGCAGGTAGAGTACAGAGTACCTCAGCAGGTAGAGGACAGAGTACCTGAGCAGGTAGAGGATAGAGTACCTGAGCAGGTAGAGGACAGAGTACCTGAGCAGGTAGAGGACAGAGTACCTGAACAGGTAGAGGACAGTGTACCTGAGCAGGTAGAGGACAGAGTACATGAACAGATAGAGTACAGAGTACCTGAGCAGGTAGAGGACAAAGTACCTGAGCAAGTAGACGACAAAGTACCTGAGCAAGTAGAGGACAGTGTACCTGCGCAGGTAGAGGACAGAGTACCTGAGAAGGTAGAGTACAGAGTACCTGAGCAGGTAGAGGACAGAGTACCTGAGCAGGTAGAAGACAGTGTACCTGAGTAGGGAGAGTACAGTGTACCTGCGCAGGTAGAGGACAGAGTACCTGAGCAGGTAGAATACAGAGTACCTGAGCAGGTAGAAGACAGTGTACCTGCGCAGGTAGAGTACAGAGTACCTCAGCAGGTAGAGGACAGAGTACCTGAGCAGGTAGAGGATAGAGTACCTGAGCAGGTAGAGGACAGAGTACCTGAGCAGGTAGAGGACAGAGTACCTGAACAGGTAGAGGACAGTGTACCTGAGCAGGTAGAGGACAGAGTACATGAACAGATAGAGTACAGAGTACCTGAGCAGGTAGAGGACAAAGTACCTGAGCAAGTAGACGACAAAGTACCTGAGCAAGTAGAGGACAGTGTACCTGCGCAGGTAGAGGACAGAGTACCTGAGAAGGTAGAGTACAGAGTACGTGAGCAAGTAGAGGACAGAGTACCTGAGCAGGTGGAAGACAGTGTACCTGAGTAGGGAGAGTACAGTCTACCTGCGCAGGTAGAGGACAGAGTACCTGAGCAGGTAGAGTACAGAGTACCTGAGCAGGTAGAAGACAGTGTACCTGCGCAGGTAGAGGACGGAGTACCTGAGCAGGTAGAGTACAGAGTACCTGAGCAGGTAGAGGACAGAGTACCTGAGCAGGTAGAGGACAGAGTACCTGAGCAGGTAGACAACAGAGTACCTGAGCAGGTAGAGGACAGAGTACCTGAACAGGAAGAGGACAGCGTATCTGAGCAGGTAGAGGACAGAGTAAATGAACAGATAGAGTACAGAGGACCTGAGCAGGTAGAGGACAAAGTACCTGAGCAAGTAGACGACAAAGTACCTGAGCAGGTAGAGGACAGTGTACCTGAGCAGGTAGAGGACAAAGTACCTGAGCAGGTAGAGTACAGTGTACCTGAGCAGGTAGAGGACAGAGTACCTGAGCAGGTAGAGGACAGTGTACCTGAGCAGGTAGAGGAAAGAGTACATGAGCAGGTAGAGGACAGAGTGCCTGAGCAAGTAGACGACAAAGTACCTGAGCAGGTAGAGGACAAAGTACCTGAGCAGGTAGAGTACAGTGTACCTGAGCAGGTAGAGGACAGAGTACCTGAGCAGGTAGAGGACAGTGTACCTGAGCAGGTAGAGGAAAGAGTACCTGAGCAGGTAGAGTACAGAGTACCTGAGCAGGTAGAGTACAGTTTACCTGAGCAGGTAGAGGACAGCGTACCTGAGCGAGTAGAGGATAGAGTACCTGAGCAGGTAGAGGACAGAGTACCTGAGCAGGTAGAGGACAGAGTACCTGAGCGAGTAGAGGACAGTTTACCTGAGCAGGCAGAGGACAGCGTACCTGAGCGAGTAGAGGATAGAGTACCTGAGCAGGTAGACGACAAAGTACCTGAGCAGGTAGAGTACAGAGTACCTGAGCAGGTGGAGGACAGAGTACCTGAGAAAGTAGAGTACAGAGTACCTGAGCAGGTAGAGGACAGAGTACCTGAGCAGATAAAGTACAGAGTACCTGAGCAGGTAGACGACAGAGTACCTGAGCGAGTAGAGGACAGTTTACCTGAGTAGGGAGAGTACAGTGTACCTGCGCAGGTAGAGGACAGAGTACCTGAGCAGGAAGAAGACAGTGTACCTGAGTAGGGAGAGTACAGTGTACCTGCGCAGGTAGAGGACAGAGTACCTGAACAGGTAGAGTACAGAGTACCTCAGCAGGTAGAGGACAGAGTACCTGAGCAGGTAGAGGATAGAGTACCTGAGCAGGTAGAGGACAGAGTACCTGAGCAGGTAAAGGACAGAATACCTGAACAGGTAGAGGACAGAGTACCTGAGCAGATAGAGTATAGAGTACCTGAGCAGGTGGAGGACAGAGTACCTGAGCAGATAAAGTACAGAGTACCTGAGCAGGTAGACGACAGAGTACCTGAGCGAGTAGAGGACAGTTTACCTGAGCAGGTAGAGGAGAGCGTACCTGAGTAGGGAGAGTACAGTGTACCTGCGCAGGTAGATGACAGAGTCCTGAGCAGGTAGAGGACAGAGTACCTGAGCAGATAGAAGACAGTGTACCTGAGTAGGGAGAGTACAGTGTACCTGCGCAGGTAGAGGACAGAGTACCTGAGCAGGTAGAGTACAGAGTACCTGAGCAGGTAGAAGACAGTGTACCTGAGTAGGGAGAGTACAGTGTACCTGCGCAGGTAGAGGACAGAGTACCTGAGCAGGTAGAGTACAGAGTACCTCAGCAGGTAGAGGACAGAGTACCTGAGCAGGTAGAGGATAGAGTACCTGAGCAGGTAGAGGACAGAGTACCTGAGCAGGTAGAGGACAGAGTACCTGAACAGGTAGAGGACAGTGTACCTGAGCAGGTAGAGGACAGAGTGCCTGAGCAGGTAGAGGACAGAGTACCTGAGCAGGTAGAGGACAGAGTACCTGAGCAGGTAGAGGACAGAGTACCTGAGCAGGTAGAGGACAGAGTACCTGAGCAGGTAGAGGACAGAGTACCTGAGCAGGTAGAGTACAGTGTACCTGAGCAGGTAGAGGACAGTGTACCTGAGCAGGTAGAAAACAGAGTACCTGAGCAGGTAGACGACAGAGTACCTGAGCGAGTAGAGGACAGTTTACCTGAGCAGGTAGAGGACAGCGTACCTGAGCGAGTAGAGGATAGAGTACCTGAGCAGGTAGAGGACAGAGTACCTGAGCAGGTAGAGGACAGAGTACCTGAGCGAGTAGAGGACAGTTTACCTGAGCAGGCAGAGGACAGCGTACCTGAGCGAGTAGAGGATAGAGTACCTGAGCAGGTAGACGACAAAGTACCTGAGCAGGTAGAGGACAGAGTACCTGAGCAGGTAGAGGACAGAGTACCTGAGCAGATAGAGTACAGAGTACCTGAGCAGGTGGAGGACAGAGTACCTGAGAAAGTAGAGTACAGAGTACCTGAGCAGGTAGAGGACAGAGTACCTGAGCAGATAAAGTACAGAGTACCTGAGCAGGTAGACGACAGAGTACCTGAGCGAGTAGAGGACAGTTTACCTGAGTAGGGAGAGTACAGTGTACCTGCGCAGGTAGAGGACAGAGTACCTGAGCAGGTAGAGTACAGAGTACCTGAGCAGGAAGAAGACAGTGTACCTGAGTAGGGAGAGTACAGTGTACCTGCGCAGGTAGAGGACAGAGTACCTGAACAGGTAGAGTACAGAGTACCTCAGCAGGTAGAGGACAGAGTACCTGAGCAGGTAGAGGATAGAGTACCTGAGCAGGTAGAGGACAGAGTACCTGAGCAGGTAAAGGACAGAATACCTGAACAGGTAGAGGACAGAGTACCTGAGCAGATAGAGTACAGAGTACCTGAGCAGGTGGAGGACAGAGTACCTGAGCAGATAAAGTACAGAGTACCTGAGCAGGTAGACGACAGAGTACCTGAGCGAGTAGAGGACAGTTTACCTGAGCAGGTAGAGGACAGCGTACCTGAGTAGGGAGAGTACAGTGTACCTGCGCAGGTAGATGACAGAGTACCTGAGCAGGTAGAGGACAGAGTACCTGAGCAGATAGAAGACAGTGTACCTGAGTAGGGAGAGTACAGTGTACCTGCGCAGGTAGAGGACAGAGTACCTGAGCAGGTAGAGTACAGAGTACCTGAGCAGGTAGAAGACAGTGTACCTGAGTAGGGAGAGTACAGTGTACCTGCGCAGGTAGAGGACAGAGTACCTGAGCAGGTAGAGTACAGAGTACCTCAGCAGGTAGAGGACAGAGTACCTGAGCAGGTAGAGGATAGAGTACCTGAGCAGGTAGAGGACAGAGTACCTGAGCAGGTAGAGGACAGAGTACCTGAACAGGTAGAGGACAGTGTACCTGAGCAGGTAGAGGACAGAGTACATGAACAGATAGAGTACAGAGTACCTGAGCAGGTAGAGGACAAAGTACCTGAGCAAGTAGACGACAAAGTACCTGAGCAAGTAGAGGACAGTGTACCTGCGCAGGTAGAGGACAGAGTACCTGAGAAGGTAGAGTACAGAGTACCTGAGCAGGTAGAGGACAGAGTACCTGAGCAGGTAGAAGACAGTGTACCTGAGTAGGGAGAGTACAGTGTACCTGCGCAGGTAGAGGACAGAGTACCTGAGCAGGTAGAATACAGAGTACCTGAGCAGGTAGAAGACAGTGTACCTGCGCAGGTAGAGTACAGAGTACCT
Organism: Cromileptes altivelis; assembly: GCA_013133815.1. Taxonomy (NCBI): domain Eukaryota; kingdom Metazoa; phylum Chordata; class Actinopteri; order Perciformes; family Serranidae; genus Cromileptes; species Cromileptes altivelis. The sequence continues at coordinate 51,992,359 of CM023133.1, forward strand.
CAGCAGGTAGAGGACAGAGTACCTGAGCAGGTAGAGTACAGAGTACCTGAGCAGGTAGAGGACAGAGTACCTGAGCAGGTAGAGGACAGAGTACCTGAACAGGTAGAGGACAGTGTACCTGAGCAGGTAGAGGACAGAGTACATGAACAGATAGAGTACAGAGTACCTGAGCAGGTAGAGGACAAAGTACCTGAGCAAGTAGACGACAAAGTACCTGAGCAAGTAGAGGACAGAGTACCTGAGAAGGTAGAGTACAGAGTACGTGAGCAAGTAGAGGACAGAGTACCTGAGCAGGTGGAAGACAGTGTACCTGAGTAGGGAGAGTACAGTCTACCTGCGCAGGTAGAGGACAGAGTACCTGAGCAGGTAGAGTACAGAGTACCTGAGCAGGTAGAAGACAGTGTACCTGCGCAGGTAGAGGACGGAGTACCTGAGCAGGTAGAGTACAGAGTACCTGAGCAGGTAGAGGACAGAGTACCTGAGCAGGTAGAGGACAGAGTACCTGAGCAGGTAGACAACAGAGTACCTGAGCAGGTAGAGGACAGAGTACCTGAACAGGAAGAGGACAGCGTATCTGAGCAGGTAGAGGACAGAGTAAATGAACAGATAGAGTACAGAGGACCTGAGCAGGTAGAGGACAAAGTACCTGAGCAAGTAGACGACAAAGTACCTGAGCAGGTAGAGGACAGTGTACCTGAGCAGGTAGAGGACAAAGTACCTGAGCAGGTAGAGTACAGTGTACCTGAGCAGGTAGAGTACAGTGTACCTGAGCAGGTAGAGGACAGAGTACCTGAGCAGGTAGAGGACAGTGTACCTGAGCAGGTAGAGGAAAGAGTACATGAGCAGGTAGAGGACAGAGTGCCTGAGCAAGTAGACGACAAAGTACCTGAGCAGGTAGAGGACAGTGTACCTGAGCAGGTAGAGGACAAAGTACCTGAGCAGGTAGAGTACAGTGTACCTGAGCAGGTAGAGGACAGAGTACCTGAGCAGGTAGAGGACAGTGTACCTGAGCAGGTAGAGGAAAGAGTACCTGAGCAGGTAGAGTACAGAGTACCTGAGCAGGTAGAGTACAGTTTACCTGAGCAGGTAGAGGACAGCGTACCTGAGCGAGTAGAGGATAGAGTACCTGAGCAGGTAGAGGACAGAGTACCTGAGCAGGTAGAGGACAGAGTACCTGAGCGAGTAGAGGACAGTTTACCTGAGCAGGCAGAGGACAGCGTACCTGAGCGAGTAGAGGATAGAGTACCTGAGCAGGTAGACGACAAAGTACCTGAGCAGGTAGAGGACAGAGTACCTGAGCAGGTAGAGGACAGAGTACCTGAGCAGATAGAGTACAGAGTACCTGAGCAGGTAGAGGACAGAGTACCTGAGAAAGTAGAGTACAGAGTACCTGAGCAGGTAGAGGACAGAGTACCTGAGCAGATAAAGTACAGAGTACCTGAGCAGGTAGACGACAGAGTACCTGAGCGAGTAGAGGACAGTTTACCTGAGTAGGGAGAGTACAGTGTACCTGCGCAGGTAGAGGACAGAGTACCTGAGCAGGTAGAGTACAGAGTACCTGAGCAGGTAGAGGACAGTGTACCTGAGTAGGTAGAGTACAGTGTACCTGAGCAGGTAGAGGACAGAGTACCTGAGCAGGTAGAGTACAGAGTACCTGAGCAGGTAGAGGACAGAGTACCTGAGCAGGTAGAGGACAGAGTACCTGAGCAGGTAGAGGACAGAGTACCTGAGCAGGTAGAGGACAGAATACCTGAGCAGGTAGAGGACAGAGTACCTGAGCAGATAGAGTATAGAGTACCTGAGCAGGTGGAGGACAGAGTACCTGAGCAGATAAAGTACAGAGTACCTGAGCAGGTAGACGACAGAGTACCTGAGCGAGTAGAGGACAGTTTACCTGAGCAGGTAGAGGAGAGCGTACCTGAGTAGGGAGAGTACAGTGTACCTGCGCAGGTAGATGACAGAGTACCTGAGCAGGTAGAGGACAGAGTACCTGAGCAGGTAGAGGACAGTGTACCTGAGCAGGTAGAGGACAGTGTACCTGAGCAGGTAGAGGACAGAGTACCTGAGCAGGTAGAGTACAGAGTACCTGAGCAGGTGAGACAGTGTACCTGAGTAGAGAGTACAGTGTACCTGAGCAGGTAGAGGACAGAGTACCTGAGCAGGTAGAGTACAGAGTACCTGAGCAGGTAGAGGACAGAGTACCTGAGCAGGTAGAGGACAGAGTACCTGAGCAGGTAGAGGACAGAGTACCTGAGCAGGTAGAGGACAGAGTACCTGAGCAGGTAGAGGACAGTGTACCTGAGCAGGTAGAGGACAGAGTACATGAACAGATAGAGTACAGAGTACCTGAGCAGGTAGAGGACAAAGTACCTGAGCAAGTAGACGACAAAGTACCTGAGCAGGTAGAGGACAGTGTACCTGCGCAGGTAGAGGACAGAGTACCTGAGAAGGTAGAGTACAGAGTACCTGAGCAGGTAGAGGACAGAGTACCTGAGCAGGTAGAGACAGTGTACCTGAGTAGGGAGAGTACAGTGTACCTGAGCAGGTAGAGGACAGAGTACCTGAGCAGGTAGAATACAGAGTACCTGAGCAGGTAGAAGACAGTGTACCTGAGCAGGTAGAGTACAGAGTACCTGAGCAGGTAGAGGACAGAGTACCTGAGCAGGTAGAGGATAGAGTACCTGAGCAGGTAGAGGACAGAGTACCTGAGCAGGTAGAGGACAGAGTACCTGAGCAGGTAGAGGACAGTGTACCTGAGCAGGTAGAGGACAGAGTACATGAACAGATAGAGTACAGAGTACCTGAGCAGGTAGAGGACAAAGTACCTGAGCAAGTAGACGACAAAGTACCTGAGCAGGTAGAGGACAGTGTACCTGAGCAGGTAGAGGACAGAGTACCTGAGAAGGTAGAGTACAGAGTACGTGAGCAGTAGAGGACAGAGTACCTGAGCAGGTGGAAGACAGTGTACCTGAGTAGGGAGAGTACAGAGTACCTGAGCAGGTAGAGGACAGAGTACCTGAGCAGGTAGAGTACAGAGTACCTGAGCAGGTAGAGGACAGTGTACCTGAGCAGGTAGAGGACAGAGTACCTGAGCAGGTAGAGTACAGAGTACCTGAGCAGGTAGAGGACAGAGTACCTGAGCAGGTAGAGGACAGAGTACCTGAGCAGGTAGAGGACAGAGTACCTGAGCAGGTAGAGGACAGAGTACCTGAGCAGGTAGAGGACAGAGTACCTGAGCAGGTAGAGGACAGAGTAAATGAGCAGGTAGAGTACAGAGTACCTGAGCAGGTAGAGGACAGTGTACCTGAGCAGGTAGAGGACAGAGTACCTGAGCAGGTAGAGGACAGTGTACCTGAGCAGGTAGAGGACAGAGTACCTGAGCAGGTAGAGGACAGTGTACCTGAGCAGGTAGAGGACAGAGTACCTGAGCAGGTAGAGGACAGAGTACCTGAGCAGGTAGAGGAAAGAGTACCTGAGCAGGTAGAGTACAGAGTACCTGAGCAGGTAGAGTACAGAGTACCTGAGCAGGTAGAGGACAGAGTACCTGAGCAGGTAGAGGACAGAGTACCTGAGCAGGTAGAGTACAGAGTACCTGAGCAGGTAGAGGACAGAGTACCTGAGCAGGTAGAGGACAGTGTACCTGAGCAGGTAGAGGACAGTGTACCTGAGCAGGTAGAGTACAGAGTACCTGAGCAGGTAGAGGACAGAGTACCTGAGCAGGTAGAGGACAGAGTACCTGAGCAGGTAGAGGACAGAGTACCTGAGCAGGTAGAGGACAGAGTACCTGAGCAGGTAGAGGACAGAGTACCTGAGCAGGTAGAGGACAGAGTACCAGAGCAGGTAGAGGACAGAGTACCTGAGCAGGTAGAGGACAGAGTACCTGAGCAGGTAGAGGACAGAGTACCTGAGCAGGTAGAGGACAGAGTACCTGAGCAGGTAGAGGACAGAGTACCTGAGCAGGTAGAGGACAGAGTACCAGAGCAGGTAGAGTACAGAGTACCTGAGCAGAGTACCTGAGCAGGTACAGAGTACCTGAGCAGGTAGAGGACAGAGTACCTGAGCAGGTAGAGGACAGAGTACCTGAGCAGGTAGAGGACAGAGTACCTGAGCAGGTAGAGGACAGAGTACCTGAGCAGGTAGAGTACAGAGTACCTGAGCAGGTAGAGGACAGTGTACCTGAGCAGGTAGAGGACAGAGTACCTGAGCAGGTAGAGGACAGAGTACCTGAGCAGGTAGAGGACAGAGTACCTGAGCAGGTAGAGGACAGTGTACCTGAGCAGGGTAGAGTACAGAGTACCTGAGCAGGTAGAGGACAGTGTACCTGAGCAGGTAGAGGACAGAGTACCTGAGCAGGTAGAGGACAGAGTACCTGAGCAGGTAGAGGACAGAGTACCTGAGTAGGTAGAGGACAGAGTACCTGAGCAGGTAGAGGACAGTGTACCTGAGCAGGTAGAGTACAGAGTACCTGAGCAGGTAGAGGACAGAGTACCTGAGCAGGTAGAGGACAGTGTACCTGAGCAGGTAGAGGACAGAGTACCTGAGCAGGTAGAGGACAGTGTACCTGAGCAGGTAGAGACAGAGTACCTGAGCAGGTAGAGTACAGAGTACCTGAGCAGGTAGAGGACAGTGTACCTGAGCAGGTAGAGGACAGAGTACCTGAGCAGGTAGAGAGGTAGAGTACAGAGTACCTGAGCAGGTAGAGGACAGAGTACCTGAGCAGGTAGAGGACAGAGTACCTGAGCAGGTAGAGGACAGAGTACCTGAGCAGGTAGAGGACAGAGTACCTGAGCAGGTAGAGGACAGAGTACCTGAGCAGGTAGAGGACAGAGTACCTGAGCAGGTAGAGGACAGAGTACCTGAGCAGGTAGAGGACAGAGTACCTGAGCAGGTAGAGGACAGAGTACCTGAGCAGGTAGAGGACAGAGTACCTGAGCAGGTAGAGGACAGAGTACCTGAGCAGGTAGAGTACAGAGTACCTGAGCAGGTAGAGGACAGAGTACCTGAGCAGGTAGAGGACAGAGTACCTGAGCAGGTAGAGGACAGAGTACCTGAGCAGGTAGAGGACAGAGTACCTGAGCAGGTAGAGGACAGAGTACCTGAGCAGGTAGAGGACAGAGTACCTGAGCAGGTAGAGGACAGAGTACCTGAGCAGGTAGAGGACAGTGTACCTGAGCAGGTAGAGTACAGAGTACCTGAGCAGGTAGAGGACAGAGTACCTGAGCAGGTAGAGGACAGAGTACCTGACAGTGTACCTGAGCAGGTAGAGGACAGTGTACCTGAGCAGGTAGAGGACAGTGTACCTGAGCAGGTAGAGGACAGTGTACCTGAGCAGGTAGAGTACAGAGTACCTGAGCAGGTAGAGGACAGAGTACCTGAGCAGGTAGAGGACAGTGTACCTGAGCAGGTAGAGGACAGTGTACTGAGCAGGTAGAGGACAGAGTACCTGCAGGTAGAGGACAGTGTACCTGAGTAGGTAGAGTACAGAGTACCTGAGCAGGTAGAGTACAGTGTACCTGAGCAGGTAGAGGACAGAGTACCAGAGCAGGTAGAGGACAGAGTACCTGAGCAGGTAGAGTACAGAGTACCTGAGCAGGTAGAGGACAGTGTACCTGAGCAGGTAGAGGACAGTGTACCTGAGCAGGTAGAGGACAGTGTACCTGAGCAGGTAGAGGACAGAGTACCTGAGCAGGTAGAGGACAGAGTACCTGAGCAGGTAGAGGACAGTGTACCTGAGCAGGTAGAGGACAGAGTACCAGAGCAGGTAGAGGACAGAGTACCAGGTAGAGGACAGTGTGAGCAGGTAGAGGACAGTGTACCTGAGCAGGTAGAGTACTGAGAGTACCAGGTAGAGGACAGAGCAGGTAGTACAGTACCTACAGAGTACCTGAGCAGGTAGAGGACAGAGTACCTGAGCAGGTAGAGGACAGTGTACCTGAGCAGGTAGAGGACAGAGTACCAGAGCAGGTAGAGTACAGAGTACCTGAGCAGGTAGAGGACAGAGTACCAGAGCAGGTAGAGGACAGTCTACCTGAGCAGGTAGAGGACAGAGTACCTGAGCAGGTAGAGGACAGAGTACCTGAGCAGGTAGAGGACAGAGTACCAGAGCAGGTAGAGGACAGAGTACCTGAGCAGGTAGAGGACAGAGTACCTGAGCAGGTAGAGGACAGAGTACCTGAGCAGGTAGAGGAAAGTGTACCTGAGTAGGTAGAGTACAGAGTACCTGAGCAGGTAGAGGACAGAGTACCTGAGCAGGTAGAGGATAGAGTACCAGAGCAGGTAGAGTACAGAGTACCAGGGCAGGTAGAGGACAGTGTACCTGAGTAGGTAGAGTACAGAGTACCTGAGCAGGTAGAGTACAGTGTACCTGAGCAGGTAGAGGACAGTGTACCTGAGCAGGTAGAGGACAGAGTACCAGAGCAGGTAGAGGACAGAGTACCTGAGCAGGTAGAGGACAGAGTACCTGAGCAGGTAGAGGACAGTGTACCTGAGTAGGTAGAGTACAGAGTACCTGAGCAGGTAGAGGACAGAATACCAGAGCAGGTAGAGGATAGAGTACCAGAGCAGGTAGAGTACAGAGTACCAGGGCAGGTAGAGGACAGTGTAGCTGAGTAGGTAGAGTACAGAGTACCTGAGCAGGTAGAGTACAGTGTACCTGAGTAGGTAGAGTACAGAGTACCTGAGCAGGTGTAGGACAGTGTACCTGAGCAGGTAGAGGACAGTGTACCTGAGCAGGTAGAGGATAGAGTACCAGAGCAGGTAGAGGACAGAGTACCAGAGCAGGTAGAGGACAGTGTACCTGAGCAGGTAGAGGACAGAGTACCTGGGCAGGTAGAGGACAGAGTACCAGAGCAGGTAGAGTACAGAGTACCAGAGCAGGTAGAGGACAGTGTACCTGAGCAGGTAGAGGACAGAGTACCTGAGCAGGTAGAGGACAGTGTACCTGAGCAGGTAGAGGACAGAATACCAGAGCAGGTAGAGGATAGAGTACCAGGGCAGGTAGAGGACAGTGTACCTGAGTAGGTAGAGTACAGAGTACCTGAGCAGGTAGAGGACAGTGTACCTGAGCAGGTAGAGTACAGAGTACCTGAGCAGGTAGAGGACAGAATACCAGAGCAGGTAGAGTACAGAGTACCTGAGCAGGTAGAGTACAGTGTACCTGAGTAGGTAGAGTACAGAGTACCTGAGCAGGTACAGAACAGTGTACCTGAGCAGGTAGAGGACAGAGTACCTGAGCAGGTAGAGGACAGAGTACCTGAGCAGGGAGAGTACAGAGTACCAGAGCAGGTAGAGGACAGAGTACCAGAGCAGGTAGAGGACAGAGTACCTGAGCAGGTAGAGGACAGAGTACCTGAGCAGGTAGAGTACAGAGTACCTGAGCAGGTAGAGGACAGTGTACCTGAGTAGGTAGAGGACAGTGTACCTGAGTAGGTAGAGTACAGAGTACCTGAGCAGGTAGAGGACAGTGTACCTGAGTAGGTAGAGTACAGAGTACCTGAGCAGGTAGAGGACAGTGTACCTGAGCAGGTAGAGGACAGAGTACCTGAGCAGGTAGAGTACAGAGTACCAGAGCAGGTAGAGGACAGAGTACCTGAGCAGGTAGAGTACAGAGTACCTGAGCAGGTAGAGGACAGTGTACCTGAGCAGGTAGAGGACAGTGTACCTGAGCAGGTAGAGGACAGTGTACCTGAGTAGGTAGAGTACAGAGTACCTGAGCAGGTAGAGGACAGTGTACCTGAGCAGGTAGAGGACAGAGTACCTGAGCAGGTAGAGTACAGAGTACCAGAGCAGGTAGAGGACAGAGTACCTGAGCAGGTAGAGGACAGTGTACCTGAGCAGGTAGAGTACAGGGTACCTGAGCAGGTAGAGTACAGAGTACCTGAGCAGGTAGAGGACAGAGTACCTGAGCAGGTAGAGGACAGTGTACCTGAGCAGGTAGAGGACAGTGTACCTGAGCAGGTAGAGGACAGAGTACCTGAGCAGGTAGAGTACAGAGTACCAGAGCAGGTAGAGGACAGAGTACCAGAGCAGGTAGAGGACAGAGTACCAGAGCAGGTAGAGGACAGTGTACCTGAGCAGGTAGAGGACAGAGTACCTGAGCAGGTAGAGTACAGAGTACCAGAGCAGGTAGAGGACAGAGTACCAGAGCAGGTAGAGTACAGAGTACCAGAGCAGGTAGAGGACAGTGTACCTGAGCAGGTAGAGTACAGAGTACCTGAGCAGGTAGAGGACAGTGTACCTGAGTAGGTAGAGGACAGAGTACCTGAGCAGGTAGAGAACAATGTACCTGAGCAGGTAGAGGACAGTGTACCTGAGTAGGTAGAGTACAGAGTACCTGAGCAGGTAGAGGACAGTGTACCTGAGCAGGTAGAGGACAGAGTACCTGAGCAGGTAGAGGACAGTGTACCTGAGCAGGTAGAGGACAGTGTACCTGAGTAGGTAGAGGACAGAGTACCTGAGCATGTAGAGGACAGTGTACCTGAGCAGGTAGAGTACAGAGTACCTGAGCAGGTAGAGTACAGAGTAACAGAGCAGGTAGAGGACAGAGTACCAGAGCAGGTAGAGGACAATGTACCTGAGTAGGTAGAGTACAGTGTACCTGAGCAGGTAGAGTACAGAGTACCTGAGCAGGGAGATGACAGTGTACCTGAGTAGGTAGAGGACAGAGTACCTGAGCAGGTAGAGCACAGAGTACCTGAGCAGGTAGAGTACAGAGTACCAGAGCAGGTAGAGGACAGAGTACCTGACCAGGTAGAGGACAAAGTACCTGAGCAGGTAGAGGACAGTGTACCTGAGCAGGTAGAGTACAGAGTACCTGAGCAGGTAGAGGACAGAGTACCTGAGTAGGTAGAGGACAGAGTACCAGAGCAGGTAGAGTACAGAGTACCAGAGCAGGTAGAGGACAGAGTACCTGAGTAGGTAGAGGACAGAGTACCTGAGCAGGTAGAGGACAAAGTACCTGAGCAGGTAGAGGACAGTGTACCTGAGCAGGTAGAGTACAGAGTACCTGAGCAGGTAGAGTACAGAGTACCAGAGCAGGTAGAGGACAGAGTACCTGAGTAGGTAGAGGACAGAGTACCAGAGCAGGTAGAGTACAGAGTACCAGAGCAGGTAGAGGACAGAGTACCTGAGCAGGTAGAGGACAGAGTACCTGAGCAGGTAGAGGACAAAGTACCTGAGCAGGTAGAGGACAGTGTACCTTAGCAGGTAGAGTACAGAGTACCTGAGCAGGTAGAGTACAGAGTACCAGAGCAGGTAGAGGACAGAGTACCTGAGTAGGTAGAGGACAGAGTACCTGAGCAGGTAGAGGACAGAGTACCTGAGCAGGTAGAGGACAGAGTACCTGAGCAGGTAGAGGATAGAGTACCTGAGCAGGTAGAGGATAGAGTACCTGAGTAGGTAGAGTACAGAGTACCTGAGCAGGTAGAGGACAGAATACCAGGGCAGGTAGAGTACAGAGTACCAGGGCAGGTAGAGTACAGAGTACCAGAGCAGGTAGAGGACAGTGTACCTGAGTAGGTAGAGTACAGAGTACCTGAGCAGGTAGAGTACAGTGTACCTGAGCAGGTAGAGTACAGAGTACCAGAGCAGGTAGAGTACAGAGTACCAGGGCAGGTAGAGTACAGAGTACCAGAGCAGGTAGAGGACAGTGTACCTGAGTAGGTAGAGTACAGAGTACCTGAGCATGTAGAGGACAGAATACCAGAGCAGGTAGAGTACAGTGTACCTGAGCAGGTAGAGTACAGAGTACCAGAGCAGGTAGAGTACAGTGTACCTGAGTAGGTAGAGTACAGAGTACCAGAGCAGGTAGAGTACAGTGTACCTGAGTAGGTAGAGGACAGAGTACCTGAGCAGGTAGAGTACAGTGTACCTGAGCAGGTAGAGGACAGAGTACCAGAGCAGGTAGAGTACAGTGTACCTGAGTAGGTAGAGTACAGAGTACCTGAGCAGGTAGAGTACAGTGTACCTGAGCAGGTAGAGTACAGAGTACCTGAGCAGGTAGAGTACAGTGTACCTGAGTAGGTAGAGTACAGAGTACCTGAGCAGGTAGAGTACAGTGTACCTGAGCAGGTAGAGGACAGAGTACCTGAGCAGGTAGAGTACAGTGTACCTGAGCAGGTAGAGTACAGAGTACCTGAGCAGGTAGAGTACAGTGTACCTGAGCAGGTAGAGTACAGAGTACCAGAGCAGGTAGAGTACAGTGTACCTGAGTAGGTAGAGTACAGAGTACCTGAGCAGGTAGAGTACAGTGTACCAGAGCAGGTAGAGTACAGTGTACCTGAGTAGGTAGAGTACAGAGTACCTGAGCAGGTAGAGTACAGTGTACCTGAGCAGGTAGAGTACAGAGTACCAGAGCAGGTAGAGTACAGTGTACCTGAGCAGGTAGAGGACAGAGTACCAGAGCAGGTAGAGTACAGTGTACCTGAGTAGGTAGAGTACAGAGTACCTGAGCAGGTAGAGTACAGTGTACCTGAGCAGGTAGAGTACAGAGTACCAGAGTAGGTAGAGTACAGTGTACCTGAGTAGGTAGAGGACAGAGTACCTGAGCAGGTAGAGTACAGTGTACCAGAGCAGGTAGAGGACAGAGTACCTGAGCAGGTAGAGGACAGAGTACCTGAGCAGGTAGAGGACAGAGTACCTGAGCAGGTAGAGGACAGAGTACCAGAGCAGGTAGAGGACAGAGTACCTGAGCAGGTAGAGGACAGAGTACCTGAGCAGGTAGAGTACAGAGTACCTGAGCAGGTAGAGGACAGAGTACCTGAGCAGGTAGAGGACAGAGTACCAGAGCAGGTAGAGGACAGAGTACCTGAGCAGGTAGAGGACAGAGTACCTGAGCAGGTAGAGGACAGTGTAGCTGAGTAGGTAGAGTACAGTGTACCTGAGTAGGTAGAGTACAGAGTACCTGAGCAGGTAGAGGACAGTGTACCTGAGCAGGTAGAGGACAGAGTACCTGAGCAGGTAGAGGATAGAGTACCAGAGCAGGTAGAGGACAGAGTACCAGAGCAGGTAGAGGACAGTGTACCTGAGCAGGTAGAGGACAGAGTACCTGAGCAGGTAGAGGACAGAGTACCTGAGCAGGTAGAGGACAGAGTACCAGAGCAGGTAGAGTACAGAGTACCAGAGGAGGTAGAGGACAGTGTACCTGAGCAGGAAGAGGACAGTGTACCTGAGCAGGTAGAGGACAGAGTACCTGAGGAGGTAGAGGACAGTGTACCTGAGCAGGTAGAGGACAGAATACCAGAGCAGGTAGAGGACAGAGTACCAGGGCAGGTAGAGGACAGTGTACCTGAGTAGGTAGAGTACAGAGTACCTGAGCAGGTAGAGGACAGTGTACCTGAGCAGGTAGAGGACAGAATACCAGAGCAGGTAGAGTACAGAGTACCTGAGCAGGTAGAGTACAGTGTACCTGAGTAGGTAGAGTACAGAGTACCTGAGCAGGTAGAGGACAGTGTACCTGAGCAGGTAGAGGACAGAGTACCTGAGCAGGTAGAGGACAGAGTACCAGGGCAGGTAGAGTACAGAGTACCAGAGCAGGTAGAGGACGGAGTACCAGAGCAGGTAGAGGACAGTGTACCTGAGCAGGTAGAGGACAGAGTACCTGAGCAGGTAGAGGACAGAGTACCTGAGCAGGTAGAGGACAGTGTACCTGAGCAGGTAGAGGACAGTGTACCTGAGTAGGTAGAGTACAGAGTACCTGAGCAGGTAGAGGAAAGTGTACCTGAGTAGGTAGAGTACAGAGTACCTGAGCAGGTAGAGGACAGTGTACCTGAGCAGGTAGAGGACAGAGTACCTGAGCAGGTAGAGTACAGAGTACCAGAGCAGGTAGAGGACAGAGTACCTGAGCAGGTAGAGTACAGAGTACCTGAGCAGGTAGAGGACAGTGTACCTGAGCAGGTAGAGGACAGTGTACCTGAGCAGGTAGAGGACAGTGTACCTGAGTAGGTAGAGTACAGAGTACCTGAGCAGGTAGAGGACAGTGTACCTGAGCAGGTAGAGGACAGAGTACCTGAGCAGGTAGAGTACAGAGTACCAGAGCAGGTAGAGGACAGAGTACCTGAGCAGGTAGAGGACAGTGTACCTGAGCAGGTAGAGGACAGAGTACCTGAGCAGGTAGAGGATAGAGTACCAGAGCAGGTAGAGGACAGAGTACCAGAGCAGGTAGAGGACAGTGTACCTGAGCAGGTAGAGGACAGAGTACCTGAGCAGGTAGAGTACAGAGTACCAGAGCAGGTAGAGGACAGAGTACCTGAGCAGGTAGAGTACAGAGTACCAGAGTAGGTAGAGGACAGTGTACCTGAGCAGGTAGAGTACAGAGTACCTGAGCAGGTAGAGGACAGTGTACCTGAGCAGGTAGAGGACAGTGTACCTGAGCAGGTAGAGGACAGTGTACCTGAGCAGGTAGAGGACAGTGTACCTGAGCAGGTAGAGTACAAAGTACCTGAACAGGTAGAGGACAGTGTACCTGAGCAGGTAGAGGACAGTGTACCTGAGCAGGTAGAGGACAGAGTACCTGAGCAGGTAGAGGACAGTGTACCTGAGCAGGTAGAGGACAGAGTACCTGAGCAGGTAGAGTACAGAGTACCAGAGCAGGTAGAGTACAGAGTACCAGAGCAGGTAGAGGACAGTGTACCTGAGCAGGTAGAGTACAGAGTACCTGAGCAGGTAGAGGACAGTGTACCTGAGCAGGTAGAGGACAGTGTACCTGAGCAGGTAGAGGACAGTGTACCTGAGCAGGTAGAGGACAGTGTACCTGAGCAGGTAGAGTACAAAGTACCTGAACAGGTAGAGGACAGTGTACCTGAGCAGGTAGAGGACAGTGTACCTGAGCAGGTAGAGGACAGAGTACCTGAGCAGGTAGAGGACAGTGTACCTGAGCAGGTAGAGGACAGAGTACCTGAGCAGGTAGAGTACAGAGTACCAGAGCAGGTAGAGTACAGAGTACCAGAGCAGGTAGAGGACAGAGTACCTGAGCAGGTAGAGTACAGAGTACCAGAGCAGGTAGAGTACAGAGTACCAGAGCAGGTAGAGGACAGTGTACCTGAGCAGGTAGAGGACAGAGTACCTGAGCAGGTAGAGGACAGTGTACCTGAGCAGGTAGAGGACAGTGTACCTGAGTAGGTAGAGTACAGAGTACCTGAGCAGGTAGAGTACAGAGTACCTGAGCAGGTAGAGGACAGTGTACCTGAGCAGGTAGAGTACAAAGTACCTGAACAGGTAGAGGACAGTGTACCTGAGCAGGTAGAGGACAGTGTACCTGAGCAGGTAGAGGACAGAGTACCTGAGCAGGTAGAGGACAGTGTACCTGAGCAGGTAGAGGACAGAGTACCTGAGCAGGTAGAGTACAGAGTACCAGAGCAGGTAGAGTACAGAGTACCAGAGCAGGTAGAGGACAGTGTACCTGAGCAGGTAGAGGACAGAGTACCTGAGCAGGTAGAGGACAGTGTACCTGAGCAGGTAGAGGACAGTGTACCTGAGTAGGTAGAGTACAGAGTACCTGAGCAGGTAGAGGACAGAGTACCAGAGGAGGTAGAGTACAGTGTACCTGAGTAGGTAGAGTACAGAGTACCTGAGCAGGTAGAGGACAGAATACCAGAGCAGGTAGAGGACAGTGTAACTGAGCAGTTACTCATTTGAAGATGATTAACTGTTTTCAGGTTTAAATATTAAAACAAAGAGTTTTTTTTGATCTGACTGGACTCTGGTCTCTGACCTTCATCAGTTTGTTTTATTTGGCTGATAAATAAAAAGCCATAAAATCCTTCATCAGGAAAATTATTACTTCACAGGTTAATAAAAACATTTCCTCCTCATGTCGATAAAATCACCCTATCACCAGGTGACAGCATGAACATGACAACAGAGCAGTACAGTTATTAGAGTATCACAGTGTATGTTGTCTCCACAGAGCGTCCCTGCTGAACTCTCATCTGTCTCTGAGGGAATCTCCTCTATTCTTAGTCATGCTGTCTAAATATTTACCCAGCAGCCTTTATTCCTGCTGCACTGACCCGAGGAGCTGCTGTAAACCGTCTGCTGCTGACTGATCTGCGATCTGCTGTTACTGCACGTCTGCACCCCGTCAACCAGGGTGGCCTCCACTGCTGTGACAGACTCACCTGAGAAAGCTCACCTGCTGCCCCACAGACCTGACATCCACAGTACTACCACTCATCCAGGTCCTAACTCCAGAGTACCATCACTAACTGTAGCACCATCTGCAGAACTCCTCCATCTTTACTGTCTCTGTGTCTCAGGAGCTACATTTGATGGACAGAAGAAGAGCTGGAGGACTTCCTGTTTCTCTCACAGTCAAAATTTAATTAAACATTAATAAAAGTTCTCAGAGATGTGATGATGATGATGATGATGATGATGATGATGATGATGATGGGTGTTTCCTGTGAGCAGCAGCTGTCTAATCAGTAACTTCATCAATCAGCAGGACCATAACGACCCACTGACAGTCACAGTCCACAGCTTCATCATCACCATTATCACCATCATCATCATCACCATCATCATTATGGGGTCAGATCAGTCTCCCAATGAATGAACTCACGCAGGGTTTTTCACTCATGCACACGCTCTGGTTCACAAATATTTTGAGGCACACTTGTAACATCAATTCACAGATCATGTGAATCGCTGAATGTGCATTTACAAACTGCTTCTCATTTGTGAACCTCTCTACATTTGTGAGAGAAATCTGTGTGGTGAATTTTGAGACTCCCTTGACGTCACAGGTCAACAAACATCACCATTACCATCTCCTTACATAGGCTGTATTCATAGTTTATGTTCATTCAAACATGTCACTTGGCTAAGCAGAACACTTCAACTCATTATAATTCAATAACATTGCATGATTTACAACGAGGGGATAATAAGATAAATGTGTTACTTACAGGTTGAGATTGATCCATGTCTCTTCCACCATTTCAGTCTACCGCGTCTTGTCTGAACACTGCAAACAGAAGCTCAGTAGCTCTGTGATTGTTTTAAAAGTGTGGACAAATTGTAAGGAGCCATACGAACACACCTGATTAACTGATGAATCTGTCAATCAGAATCATAAATTTGATTGACAGATTTATCAGCCAATGGTGACATTCGTTGACCTGCAATGTCAGGGGAGTCTCAAAATTCACCACACAGATTTCTCTCACAAATGTAGAGAGGTTCACAAATGAGAAGCAGTTTGTAAATGCACATTCAGCGATTCACATGATCTGTGAATTGATGTTACAAGTGTGCCTCAAAATAATATTTGTGAAACAGATTGTGTGCATTTGTGAATTTACTTTACAAGTTTGCATAAACATTATATTTGTGAACCAGAGCATGTGCATTTGTGAAAAACCCTGCGCGAGGTCATTCATTATGGGACTGATCTGACCCCATACACCATCATCACCATCACCATCATCATCATCATCTGCGACTGTGTTCTGACTGAGATTAATAAACATGTTTGTTTACAGTCAGAAAACAAAGACAAAAAAAAAACAGTATTAATATTAAATTATTTCAGTAAACAGAGACGTTAGATAAAAAGGTGACACCATGTGTAAACACACCGACTAAGTTAATAAAAAAGTAAATAATATATAATAAATAAATAAATAAAAAACCTACCACACTAACTTGTAGGGCCGTTTCACACAACAGTTCCTCAGACACTCAGTCTGTGAGGTGTCCTGGTTCTGACTCATGTTTCTGGTCCCTTTCTGCAGATCCACAGGTCTCACATGAGACGGGAAAAAGTTTAATGAGGTTCATTGAGAATCCAAAAACAGGAAAACAAAACAGGCCAACTCCTCCCAAAATAACACCTCATACAGTCCACTGCTCACTCATGTCCTCACTCCATATATTCTCACCGTAGTCTCGTTATTAAATTTATGATGATCCAAATCAACACAAACTTCATGTCATCTTTTCACACAACGCTGTCAACAGTCTCTGTCACGGGCGCTAAACCACCTGACAGCAACACACCTGGTGTAAATGACCGGTGCCTGTATTCAAAAGTGAATCTAAAGATAACTTCAGTACAGTCTATGACCACACACTGTTCACATTATACAGAAACTTAAATGTCATCAGAACACACATGTTCTTACTAAATATTAATATGTGGTTTTTAAGGAACTAAATGAATAAACAAAAACAAAATAAACAGGCTGCACCTGTACAGGTCAATCAATCAATCAATCAATCAGTCATTTTTATTTATAAAGCCCAGTATCACAAATCACAATTTGCCTCACAGGGCTTTATAGCATACGACATCCCTCTGTCCTTAGGACCCTCACAACCCTCTCCAGGCATCTGACTGGACAGAGCTCTTTAACACTACAAGTCACATGCACACACTCACACACTCACACACACATGCACACACTCACACACTCACTGGTGATCGAGGCTGCTGTACAAGGTGCCACCTGCTCCTCAGTAACCATTCACACACGCTCACTCACACGCTGATGATCAGACAAAAGGAGCAGTTTGGGATTCAGTATATGCCAGAGGACACGTCAACATGCACACTGGAGAAGCCAAGGATCGAACCCGCTGTACCTCTGAGCCACAGCAGCTCCACACACAACACATGAACTAACACATTAACTAACCAACCGGCTCCTGAGGTCAGAGACCCCGAGGCCCCTGACAGACAGATGCTGACCCTCAGTGTGTGTGTGTGTGTGTGTGTGTGTGTGTGTGTGTGTGTGTGTGTGTGTGTGTGTGTGTGGAGAGAAGCAGCTGCTGCTCATTACAGACTGATTACAGCTCATCATCACAGTCAGAGAGATCGTTACACCCTGAAGCTTCACAGCTCATCATCATCATCATGACTGCAGCAGAGAGGAAGAGGAGGACTGTACCTTTCTCTTGGAGCGCTCAGACTTCTTGGACATGTTCTTCATCTTTTTATGGAGGTGAAACAGAACCTGAAACACACAGTGATCAGATCTGATCATAACTGACTGTAACAGGTCACAGAGTCAGTGACTGAGAATATCTGATGATGACATAATATCTGAT
Source organism: Cromileptes altivelis (assembly GCA_013133815.1). Taxonomy (NCBI): domain Eukaryota; kingdom Metazoa; phylum Chordata; class Actinopteri; order Perciformes; family Serranidae; genus Cromileptes; species Cromileptes altivelis. Next base: position 52,009,405 of record CM023133.1, read on the forward strand.
GATATCTGCACTGATCAGTTCTGTATAAAATCTATAATAAAATATTACTGAGCTCTTTCAGTGAGTAGACACGTTTTGTTTCTCTGTGACTCAGTTTAATCAGAACTTTAACATCTCAGTGGAAGTTTTATTTTGAAACTTGAGTGCCAACACTTCTGAGTGTCGGCGCGCGTGCCGCGAGTTTTTACGCACTGTGTTTATGACCGTGTGGCTTTGTGTGCGCCCTTTGGTCCCTGCGCTGTGACACGGATCAGTGTTTTACAGCAGCTGGCAGGCAGACTCTGTCCCGCGACATGAGGCCTGTGTGAACGACAGACAGACTCTGTCCCGGGACATGAGGCCTGTGTGAACGGACCTTGGTGTAGCAGCAGCTGATGAGCAGCAGCGGCAGCAGGTATCCGATCAGCAGGATGGTCACCCTGTAGGTGTGTCTGGAGGCTCCGGACCACTCCTCCCAGCAGAAGGTGCTGTTCGGGGCGCTGGGGTGACTGGTGAGGACCTGGTGCTGGGCCACCGGCACCGAGCACACCAGAGACAGGGTCCAGATGACGCACACCCCGGCCAGCGCGTTCCTGCGGCTCCTGACGCACGGTGCGCTCTTTGAGCGCACCACGGCGATGTATCGGTCTACGGACATGGCCACGAGCGTGAAGATGCTCACGAGCATGCTGACGGTGGAGAAGTAGTGTCCGAAGGTGCAGAGGAAGGCTCCGAACACCCACTGAGGCAGGGAGTAGATGGTGGCCTGGAAGGGGACGCAGAAGAGGAGGAAGCTGAGGTCCGCCACGCTCAGGTTCAGGATGAAGATGTTGGTGGGGCTGCCGGGGCGCCTCCCCCCTCTTCCTCCTCCCCCACCGCCGCTGTACTTCACCTTCCCAACCACCACCATCACCAGAGAGTTCCCCACCACCCCCACCACGAAGATCAAGCCGAACACCACCGGCACGATCACCGACTCCGGTCCGGACCCGCCACCCACCGCCGGATCAGACCCGTTAGAGTCGGGGTGCTGAGCCCAGCCGGAGGACGCGTTTCCCGGCTGCAGCATGTCGGAGCTCCGCTCCGGAGGTGAGGTTAGAGCAGAAGGTGGAGGAGCTGAAGGAGACACAGCGGGTCCATGATCCAGAGTCCGGACTTCACGGAGAGCTGGAGACACACGGCACGCGCACACCAACACCGTGACATGTTTCCTGTCAGAGGATTTCAAAGTAAAACCACTTAATAAACTCTCAGGATTGAAAGGGTTAAAAAAAACTTCTGCGTTCATCAAAGGATTAAAATCTGTGTTGTTCCTAAATTTAAACTTTAACAACAGAAACAACTGAAAGATTATAAAAACTGATTAATAATCAATCAATCAATTTTATTTATTTATAAAGCCCAGTATTTGCCTCACAGGGCTTTACAGCATACGACATCCCTCTGTCCTTAGGACCCTCACAGCTGATCAGGAAAACAATGGTAGAAAGCTGAGGAAGAGCAACTGAGGAGGGATAACTCTTCTTTTTAAAAATAAGACATCATGTTACGATCAGGTCACAGTCTGAAGATATTTTAATCTGACACAGTCATCAGCCTCTGATTAGAACAGCAGGATGGGGCTTTATTTATTTACTTATTCATGCTTTTAATCTGAAAGACAACATTCATGTTAGATATAGAATGTGAGGAGCTGCTGATCTGAGGTCAGCTTTGCCTCTGGTCCCTCCTGTATTTACCACACTGAGGTTAAACTTGGTATCAGTTAAACTTCCTGCTCTCCGTCAGCAGGTCCGTCTCCTCCCGAAATAGATATATAAACATCACTTCACACTGTTGGAGCAACAGATACACGTCACACTGATCAGGAGGAAATCTGGATTCAGAGGAATGGAGCTGCTCATTTCAGTGACGGGGGAACAAATTACAGTAATATTTCACTTTTTCGCAGTAACAAAGTAATATAACAGATTACCAACAGGATTACAGGTGATATTATTACATTTACAATGTCATGTAACACGCTAACATCTGAAATGAACTGATTATCATTTTCATGTTTCATTCATCCACCGCACCACTGCAGCCGGTGAGCCACCAGAGAAAACATCACCAGCAGGTTGATGTGTGTCGTCATATCATCACAGATGGTATTATAGACAGTCAGTGTCAGTGATCAGCACACCTGGGTGATGTCATAATGTGTGTTATCATGTTCAGTGTGTCATAATGTCTCCACTATATCCCGTCCTGCCTCTGCGTCCTGAGGCTGCCTGGCAGCAGCAGGGATCAGCAGCTGAGCTCTGGTTTGTGTGTTCCTCATCCTGGTGATTGGCACATCTGGGTGATGTCAGTATGTTGGATGTGTTGGCTTAGCCGTGTTGACGTATTGTGGTAAGCGAGTTGTGTCATTTGATTGTGTGACAGTGTCTCTGTACTGCTCTGGTGAATTCTGCTAGCCTGCTTTCTGCTTTCTCACTTCAGTTGCTTTAACGTCTACTTCAAGTCTTAACCCACACTTGTTCTGTTTAAGCACAGCTCTCCTCCTTTTACGACTTCCCTGCTAATCTCTTAGCTGTTATTTGCACATTATTAGCCTTGTTAGCTACATTAGCTTTACAGTTAGCGATGGCTTCTCCCTCTGCTCTTTCTTGCTCGGTGTGCCAGATGTTCAGTTATGCCTCTGCCTCCTTTAGCGACAGTGGTAATTGTAACAAGTGTAGCTTATCTGCTGTTTTGGAGGCGAGGCTCAGTGAATTAGAAGCGCGGCTCCGCACCATGGAAAATCACTCGGTAGCAGCGACACACCCGCTGAACTCTGGTTATTATTGGCAGCTCTATTCTGAGGAACGTGAAGTTAGTAAATTTGAAGAGAAAACGCACACCAAATACTCTTGAGGTGCTGATCACTGGAGGAAGATCAGTTGAAGAAAAAAAGTCTCCATATGCAGTTTATTTAAATCAACATTTTGGCTACATGGCCTTCTTCAAGATTTGCACTGCTCACAGACAATATGAGTTGGACCACACCCTAATATTGATTAGCCAATCATATTTCCCCACTTGGGTGGAGTAACAAGAGACCATTAAAACTTTTTTCAAAAAGTGAAAAGAGAAAACATCAATTTCAAGCCAATCAAAGATATCATAAGATAAAGGAACATTAATATCCACATTGCTTTATCAAAATTACCTATAGACATGTAGATCAAGTTTAACATCAGTTCTAAATGAACATCATAAAGAACTTAAACTAGATATCTAAAAATCTAAAACACAGGAGGGATTACTTCAGAGAAAACATCTTAGGTCATAATCAATATTTAGTCCATGAGGTGACAGGGTTTTCAGATGGTGGATCCAATAGTGTTCTCTTCTAGAAAGTAAAACATCCAAGTTTCCCCCTCTAGGGGGGAGAGATAGGCTACCTCTTCACTGCTGATATATCTTAGGGAGGAAATTGGATGATTAAATTCAACAAAATGAGCTGCTACTGGATAATTCAGGTTCTTACATCTTATGGTACTCCTATGATACAAGTTTTCAGCGCTCTGCTAGTCTGCCTCACTGCTTGCTTTTACCGAAACGTGGTTGAAGGGGGTGGACAGCAATGACAGCCTGCACATAGATGGCTTTGGGTCTCCTGTCAGGCTGGACTGAGACACTGAACTCACAGGTAAACATCATGGTGGTGGTGTCTGCCTCTATATCAATCCACGCTGGTGTAAAACTGTTGTTGTCAGGGAAGAACTGTGCAACCCTGACACTGAACTCCTGGCTGTCTCCCTGCATCCATTCTACCTCCCAAGAGAATGTCCACAATTGTTTTTTATTTTGGTTTATATCTACCCCAGAGCTAATGCATCTGCAGCCACAGAGCATATCAAAAACACGCTAAACAAATTGGAAACTATATCCCCAGACACCCCTAAATTTATTATGGGTGATTTCAACCACTGCTTAGTTGACAAATCACTTAAAGTTTTTTACCAGTATGTCAACTGTACCACCCGGCTGGGGAAAACTCTGGACAGATGCTGTGGTTCAGTTCATAACGCCTACAGAGCGGCCTCCCTCCCCCCTCTCGGCAACGCTGACCACAACAGCATCTGGCTTGCTCCTGCCTACACACCTGTGGTAAAAAGGACAGAGAAGGTCACCAAGGTCATCAAACAGTGGACTTCAGACAATAATGCTGAGCTGCAAGGGTGCTTTGAATCAACTGACTGGAGCACCCTGACAACCTCTTCCTCAGACATTTGTGAGCAGGTGGAGTCAGTCTCTGCATGCATTTCTTTCTGTGTGGAAAACATTATCCCCACCAAAATGGTCACAATATTTCCAAACAACAAACCGTGGGTGACTAAAGACCTTAAGGAAATTCTGAATAAGAAAAAGAGAAGTTTTTTCACTGGCTCTGAAGCTGAAAAGAAGGAGGTCAATAGAGAGGTCAAACGAGCAATAAAAGCTGCCAAGCTGAAATATAAAAACAAAGTGGAGTGGTCCTTCGCTGATGGGAACCTCCGCACAGCGTGGCAGGGCATAAAGAACATGGCAGCAGAGAACTGTGTTTCTGCCAGCCGTAAGCCCATCCAGATTGGAGGCAGTAGCATCACTTCACTCCCCGACGACCTCAATGCCTTCTTTACCAGGTTTGAGACAACAGCACCCAGCTACAATCAATCACTTCCACACTCAGACCTGCCGACCCTGTCTTAACTATCATTTCAGCAGAGATGTTGAGAGCCCTCAAAATAAACTAAAACCAACACAGCTCCAGGTCCAGACAATATCTGCGGGCGCACACTAAGGCACTGTGCTGAGCAACTGGGGGGTTGTTCCAGCATCTGTTCCAGGGCTCTTTGACCAGCAGCACAGTCCCTGCAATATGGAAACACTCCACAGTGATCCCCATCCCCAAGAAGGGCACCACCAAGGCCCTGAATGATCTGCGACCTGTGGCTCTCACCTCTCTGGTTATGAAGGCCATGGAAGAAGAACCATCTCACTGGAGTAACTGACCCCCTGATGGACCCACTGCAATTTGTCTACCAGGCTGGCAGAGGTGTAGATGATGCTAAGGTCTTCATCTTGAACACTATCCACAAACAACTGGAAACCCCTAACACCACTGCCAGACTCCTGTACGCAGACTCCTCATCAGCATTCAACATCATGCAGCCACATATCCTAGCTGAGAGACTGACCACCCGCTTCCACATTGATCACTGACTCATTCTATGGATTACAGACTTTCTCACCAACAGGTCACAGAGAGTGAAGGTGAACAACTGTTTTTCCAGCATCCTCTTCACCTCCACTGGCTCCCCACAGGGCTGCGTCCTTTTGCCTCTGCTCTTCATACTCTACACAGATGACTGCAGATCCACCCAGCCAAACTGGTCGTACACAGCATCACAGCACAGCCCTACAGGACTTTGTGGAGTGGTGTGGAAGATCCTGTCTAGAGCTCAACATAAACAAAACCAAGGACATGATAGTGACTTTTTCTCCCAAGCAAAGACAGATGGTTGAGGCAGTCACTACCATCATAGAGGGGAAGCCAGTGGAGGTTGTCAGTGAGTACAGGTACCTGTGAACAGTGTTTGACAACCTGCTAAAGTTTTCCTCTAACACAGAGGAAATCCTCAGAAAGTGCCATCAAAGACAGTATCTCCTCAGGAAATTAAAATCCTTTGGGGTCAACAAGGACATTCTCACCACATTCTATTACGCCTTCATCAAAAATGTCATAACCTTTTCATTTATTTGCTGGTTTCATTCCATCACTCTGCAAAACAGAAATTGCCTGCTGAATACAGACAAAGTCTGCTCAAAGATCATTGGGCAGCCTATTTGAAGTCTCACAACTTTGTGTGATCAACTGACGCTGAAATCAGCTCACCGGATTCTACAAGACCCCACCCACACTTTATCCTCTGAGTTTCAGTGGCTCCCCTCTGGACGCAGACTCCGCTGTTCTGGCTGCAGGACACAGCGGAGGAAAGCCACCTTTGTCCCCAGGGCTGTCCAGCTCCTCAACTCTGAACCCTGAAGCACTTAAGCACTTAACAACTAAGCACTTTACTTGTGTGTTGTTTTTTTAATTTTGTGTTTTATCTGTGTTTGAATGAATGTCTCATGGACAATATTCTTAAAGGACTGGGTGGGATCCCCTAGAAGTCCATTATAAAAAGTCTTATCTGAAAGTTGTCACAGACACTCATTAATATTGTCAACTTTATTCATGACCACTGTAGCTCCCCCTTTATCTGCTTGTTTAATAATAATGGATTCATCTGACTCTAAGTCCTTGAGGGCAGCCATCTCTTGTTTAGTTAGATTTTTATTACATCTATGATGTTGTTTATTCTTTAAAAGTTTGTCAGCATCTTGCTCTACTAGTCTACAATATGTCTCAAAGGAGTTACTACAGTTAGAGGGAGGTACAAACATACTTTTGCCTCTAAAGCCTGTATTCTTATTTTCATTAGGTAATATAGAACTAGGGGGGTTGAGAACATTCATTTTCTAGTTGTTCAGAGGTGGATCTATTTTGTTTGAAAAACTCTTTTAGTCATATATTTCTGAAAACCTTAAATAGATCTACCTTGATATCAAAATCTTTGACATGATTAGTAGGCACAAATGAGAGTCCTTTGTTTAACACAGAGAGATGGGATTCATTTAAAGACTTACTAGATAGATTAAACAGTCACTTCTTCCATTGATGGGCCCGGCAACCGGTCCATGGTTTTTCTCTTCTTTCCACGTCGTGTACGGCCTTTTCTCTGCCTCGGCCCTTTCTCCTGACTGACATGCCTGGCTGTTCTCTGGCTCAGTTGGATAAAAAACTGGAACTTGAACCTGATGAGAGCTGGTCTGAGGAGAACTGATCAGTTTGTTGATGTGCAGCAGGTCGTCTCTTGGGGCTGCGTTCAGGATTCCTCCAGTGGTAGATGTTGCCCTCACGTGCATCTTGCTTGTCACTGTTGAATTATTTGATCTTCATTTCTTTAATCTTTTTAGAGAGCTTCTCCTTCATTTCTTCATTAGCTTTCAGAATATCACTGAATGGAGCTGATGGCAGAAATCTTGTCGTTGAAAAATTTAAGAAATTTTTCACATAGTGCAGGAGAAGACACAATGGAGGTAGAATTACAGGTATTTAAAAGCAAATTAAGAGTATTAAAAAGAAACTGAGGTTTTTATGGCTGTTATTTGACACAAGGTTTGAGAAGAAATTAGTTTTTGCAGCTTTAACAGCTCTCTGATATTCAGATAAACTATTTCTCAAAATATCTAGACAGATTTGAAGATGATCTCTCTTCCACTTTCTCTCAGTGTGTCTACATGCATGTCTGAGAGTGCGGGTGGTGTCATTCAGCCATGGTTCAGTCAGTGGTTTAGCGCTCTAGACCTCTAGGCTGGATTACTGTAACTCTCTATTATCAGGTAGCTCTAGTAAGTCCTTAAAAACTCTCCAGGTAATTCAGAATGCAGCAGCACGTGTACTAACAGGAACTAAGAAACGAGATCGTATTTCTCCTGTTTTAGCTTCTCTGCACTGGCTCCCTGTAAAATCCAGAATTGAATTTAAAATCCTACTGTTAACTTATAAAGCTCTAAATGGTCAAGCTCCGTCATATCTTAGAGAGCTCATAGTGCCATATTATCCGCTCTGAGAACGCAGGGTTACTCGTGGTCCCTAAAGTCTCCAAAAGTAGATCAGGAGCCAGAGCCTTCAGCTATCAGGCTCCTCTCCTGTGGAATCATCTTCCTGTTACGGTCCGGGAGGCAGACACCGTCTCCACATTTAAGACTAGACTTAAGACTTTCCTCTTTGATAAAGCTTATAGTTAGGGCTGGCTCAGGCTTGCCCTGTACCAGCCCCTAGTTAGGCTGACTTAGGCCTAGTCTGCCGGAGGACCCCCCTATAATACACCGGGCACCTTCTCTCTCTCTCTCTCTCTCTCTCTCTCTCTCGTATTCTATTACTGCATCTTGCTAACTCGGCCATTCTGGATGTCACTAACTCGGCTTCTTCTCCGGAGCCTTTGTGCTCCACTGTCTCTCAGACTAACTCATATCACAGCGGTGCCTGGACAGCGTGACGTGTGTGGTTGTGCTGCTGCCGTGGTCCTGCCAGATGCCTCCTGCTGCTGCTGCTGCCATCATTAGTCATTAGTCATACTTCTACTGTTATTATACACATATGACTATTGTCACACATGTATACTGTCACATATTAATACATACTTTCAGCATATTGTACCACAGTAGCCAGAACTATAATAAATAACTATATTATTACTTTCAATAATGTTGTTGTAAGCTACTGTCATTACCGTCTGTCCTGCATCTCTCTCTCTCTCTCTCTCTGTCTCATTGTGTCATACGGATTACTGTTAATTTATCATGCTGATCTGTTCTGTACGACATCTATTGCACGTCTGTCCGTCCTGGAAGAGGGATCCCTCCTCAGTTGCTCTTCCTGAGGTTTCTACTGTTTTTTCCCCGTTAAAGGGTTTTTTGGGGAGTTTTTCCTGATCAGCTGTGAGGGTCTTAAGGACAGAGGGATGTCGTATGCTGTAAAGCCCTGTGAGGCAAATTGTGATTTGTGATATTGGCCTTTATAAATAAAATTGATTGATTGATTGATTGATTGATTGATTGATTGATTGATTCACATCTCCTACAGCTGGAGAACATCACTGACACAGTCCTGGTTTTATACAGAACTCTCCTCTCACCTCCAGTGTTAACAACTATAACAGTCACCTCTCTGTGTCTGAGGGTCAGAGTTTAAAGAGACAGGCCATCCTCTGAGGTCTCTACTGGACTCAGACAGCTCTGAAGAACTGTGTGATGATGAAAGTAAAAACAGAGTCATTAAAACATTCATATTAAAGATGAGTTTCCTTGAACAAAGAAGAAGGAATTATCTTCTCAAAGAATTTGATGCTGAGTAAAATAAAGAAACGATGTTTCATTTCCTCCTCAGGTGAAAGAGGGACCAATCACTGAGCTCCTCGCCCTGCCTGTCAGGGACCAATCAGAGAGCAGCAGCAGGTTAGGTGTCCTGTCAGCTGCAGAGTTTCTCAGCAGATGTCACAGATGTTGTTTAAAGAAACTTCTCAAAACAAAACACTATTTTATAATCAATCAAATTTTAAACTAAAATTTCAAAATGTTTTTTCATATTTTAATTGTGTTTTTTTGTGTTCTGTGTTTCTGTCTCTTGATTTTTACAGTATTTAATTTGATTTTTAATTTCATGTTTAAACTGACATCTGAGGTGTTTTCCATGAGAATCATTTTATATTGTCACCTGATGATAAATATATAAATATATATGTATTATTGACATGTTTGACTTTTGTTGTTTTAGTGTAGTTTAGTTTATTTCAGTAATTTTCCAACTAAACTGAAACAATTTGGTTGATAAACAATAAATATATTTATCATTAAAAACGAAGATAAAGAAAACAGGAGGAGCTGAAAGCTGACGTCTCATTACACCGACTCAGTATACACACACACACACGCACACACACACACACACACACACACACGCACACACACAGTTTCATGGAAACACATCAGATAACGTCAAGTAACTAAACACACGTGTGCTTCAGTGGAGTGGAGCCTGTTTAACACGTCATCTTCACTCTGGTGAGTTTTATAATTAAACGTGTTGTGTGTCTCTGACTTCACCGTTTCACACATCGACTCCACTGAAACACACGTGTGTTTAGTTACTTGACGTTATCTGATGTGTTTCCATGAAACTGTGTGTGTGTGTGTGTGTGTGTGTGTGTGTGTGTGTGTGTGTGTGTGTGTGTGTGTGTGAACAAAAAAATATGTGATTTAATTAAAGTTCAGAAAATCTTTTGTTTTGTTTATTATTATGATGAATGTTAATATGATTATGATCCAGAGTTTGTGATCAATGACATTCATTCTCACATTCTCTCTTTCAATGTGATCGACACGTCACAAACATAAGGTCCAAATATGATACGTCACAAACACCAGGTCCATACAGGACACGTCACGAACATCAGGTCCGTACAGGACACGTCACAAACATCGGGTCCAAACATGATACGTCACAGACATCAGGTCTATACATCAGGTCCATACAGGACACGTCACAAACATCTGGTCCGTACAGGACACGTCACAAGCATCGGGTCCAAACATGATACGTCACAGACATCAGGTCTATACATCAGGTCCATACAGGACACGTCACAAACATCAAGTCCGTACAGGACACGTCAAAAACATCGGGTCCAAACATGATACGTCACAGACATCAGGTCTATACATCAGGTCCATACAGGACATGTCACAAACATCAGGTCCGTACAGGACACGTCACAAACATCGGGTCCAAACATGATACGTCACAGACATCAGGTCTATACATCAGGTCCATACAGGACACGTCACAAACATCTGGTCCGTACAGAACACGTCACAAACATCGGGTCCAAACATGATACGTCACAGACATCAGGTCTATACATCAGGTCCATACAGGACACGTCACAAACATCTGGTCCGTACAGAACACGTCACAAACATCGGGTCCAAACATGATATGTCACAGACATCAGGTCTATACATCAGGTCCATACAGGACACGTCACAAACATCAGGTCCGTACAGGACACGTCACAAACATCAGGTCCGTACAGGACACGTCAAAAACATCGGGTCCAAACATGATACGTCACAGACATCAGGTCTATACATCAGGTCCATACAGGACACGTCACAAACATCTGGTCCGTACAGGACACGTCACAAACATCTGGTCCGTACAGGACACGTCACAAACATCGGGTCCAAACATGATACGTCACAGACATCAGGTCTATACATCAGGTCCATACAGGACACGTCACAAACATCAGGTCCGTACAGGACACGTCACAAACATCAGGTCCGTACAGGACACGTCACAAACATCAGGTCCGTACAGGACACGTCACAAACATCAGGTCCGTACAGGACACGTCACAAACATCGGGTCCAAACATGATACGTCACAGACATCAGGTCTATACATCAGGTCCATACAGGACACGTCACAAACATCAGGTCCGTACAGGACACGTCACAAACATCAGGTCCGTACAGGACACGTCAAAAACATCGGGTCCAAACATGATACGTCACAGACATCAGGTCTATACATCAGGTCCATACAGGACACGTCACAAACATCAGGTCCGTACAGTAGAGACAGTTCTGGACGCAGCACTGACCTTCTTGTGATTTCATTTTTCTGTGAACTTGTTTAGAACCGACTGATCTTTCTTCAGTTTGGGTGAAAATAACCAGGGCCGACCACTTTCTGTGTCCTGCAGGTGTCAGCAGCCAATCAGAGAGAAGGAGGTTGGGGTGTGGGACTCGTGAGAATGCTGCGTCGCCTCTAGTCTGATAACCAGCTGACGGCTGAGCTGCACAAACCTCAGAGCGCTCCGATTGGCTGAGGCCCAGCGGAATCCAGGGATAAAAGAGCAGCTCAGTCCTTCAGCACATCATCATCATCATCATCGTCACCATGGCCTTCCTCTGGATCGTCTCCTGCCTCGCCTTCGTCAGCGCCGCCTACGGTGAGACTGTGACTTCAATAATGAACTGAGATTATAAACTTTAACAGAGAAAAAATAAATTTTACAGATTCTCAGATTAAAACCTGAGCCTCCGCTGCTCCCCTCACACCTGGACAGGTGTCTGCTTCGTGAGACGTTCACAGAGTTTAAACCTTTAACATCTGTCTCCTGTCGTCCTCTCAGGCTGTGGCGTCCCTGCCATCCCCCCCCAGGTCACCGGTTACGCCCGCATCGTCAACGGTGAGGAGGCCGTTCCTCATTCCTGGCCTTGGCAGGTGTCTCTGCAGGTGAGTCAGCTCCAACTTTTCCTCCTCCTCCTCCTCCTCCTCCTCTTCCGCTCCTCCTCCCCCTCCTCAGTGACTGAGTTCAGTTTGTTTCCTGTCAGCAATCTAATGGCTTCCACTTCTGCGGAGGATCTCTGATCAATGAGAACTGGGTTGTGACCGCTGCTCACTGCAACGTCAGGTCAGTTCAACACAACATGGCTCCGCCCACTTCCTGTCTATAGTTTTACTGTAGTGAGACATAGCAACTCTGTCGGGGATGATGATCACTTCCTGTCAGCAGATCGCCTGCCTAACGCCTCAGTCTGAACGTGACAATGACATCGTTAATAAACTGAAGACGTTTCACAGTTTCATGTTTAAAAACAGAGAAGAAGAAAAAAACAGGAAATGTCTTTGATTTGTGTGAACTAGCCCTTTAAATCCACACTTCCTGTTTCCTGTTAGGACCTACCACCGTGTGATTGTTGGAGAGCACGATAAGGGCTATGGCTCCAACGAGGCCATCCAGGTGCTGAAACCCGCCAAGGTGAGAACCTCCCATCAGCCAATCAGCTTCCAGAACACAACCCTCTCCACCCTCTGACCCCTCCCCCTCCTCCTCCTCCTCCCCCCAGGTCTTCACCCACCCTGGGTGGAACCCCCGCACCATCAACAATGACATATCCCTCATCAAGCTGGCCACGCCCGCCCGCCTCGGCACCAATGTGTCCCCCGTCTGCCTCGCCGAGACCACTGACGTCTTTGCTGCCGGCATGACCTGTGTCACCTCCGGATGGGGCCTGACCCGTTACAACGGTGAGCCCCCCCCCCCCACACACACACGTCCTGCCTCTTATTCTGTGCTTTTATTGTGAAAGGGAGGAGGAAGTGGGACTAAGTTGTTGCTTGTCCCACAGCTCCCAGCACTCCTAACAAGCTGCAGCAGGCCGCTCTGCCACTGCTGTCCAACGAGCAGTGTAAGAAACACTGGGGCAGCAACATCTCCGATGTGATGATCTGCGCTGGAGGAGACGGAGCCACCTCCTGCATGGTGAGGCCCTGCCCACTCACCTGTCTGTTCATGGATCTTTGTTGTTGTTTATTTGTTTGTTGTTTATGACCTGTGTGGTTGTTGTTTCAGGGCGACTCCGGCGGTCCCCTGGTCTGTCAGAAGGACAACGCCTGGACTCTGGTCGGTATCGTCTCCTGGGGAAGCAGCCGTTGCTCCACGTCCACTCCTGCTGTCTACGCCCGTGTCACCGAGCTGCGTGGGTGGGTTGACCAGACTCTCGCCGCCAACTAAAGAGGCAGCAAACCAACCCCTAACCCCTGACCCCTGACCCCAGCCCAGCATTCCCACCTCAGAGTGTGTCGACACTGAACAATAATAAAAACACTGAACATCACTGACTCTGTTTGTTGTTTTTATTTGTGTCAGAGTATCATTTAGATTTAATTCATGATGGCAACCAGCTGTTTATTAAACAACAACCTCTCTTTTATGAAACAGTTCTGACAGAAACCTGCTTAGGCTTCAGAAAATAAACAAACAGCAATAAACATAAATGTATTAATAAAAAGTCATTCCTGTCAGAGGGGAAAAGGTAACATCCTCCACTAAAACATTATTTAAGACAAGATACAAGATTTAGTGTGTGATCAGGAAAGAAGCTGTTCAGCTTCCTGGATATGTCACAGCTGATGCTTGTGTACCTTCTCCCTGAAGGCAGCAGGGAGAAGCTGTGATGTGAGGGGTGGTGAGGGTCCTGATGGAGGAGGCTTTGTGGATGCAGTGCTGCGTGTATAATTCCAACAAGCTGGTCTCACTCTGGACTCATCGAATACAACCAACACACCCAGGGTACCTTGGACGTCATATGTGGACGTGGGAAGTCCATGTCCAAACATGGACATGTAACAAGGTCACAGTGAGGATGATGATGGTTCAGCAGTGACGCAGTAATATAACATGTGTTCAGCAGGATTTCAGGTGACATCATTACATGTAGAGTGTCATGTGACACATTTTCATTTTTCATTCATTCACACCGCACCACTTCATCAGAAAAAAAATCCCTGAAGGTCTCTGTGTCGTGTTGTGTCATTATAGAATAACAGGTGATGGTTCTTCTGGCTTCTTCTTCTGGCTTCTGGCTGATACTGTGAAGTAACTTATTACATCTACTAACACAGAATGTGTTTGAGGCCTCTTTGGTTTCAGGTGTTTTGTCAGAGTGATGTTTGGTTAATTAAACCAGGAAGCACCATCAGTGTGTCAGAGAGGTTTGTTGAGTCTAACGTCAGAGTTTTCAATCAATCAATCAATCAATCAATCAATCAATCAATCAATCAATCAATCAATCAATCAATCAATCAATCAATTTTATTTATAAAGCCCAATGTCACAAATCACTGTTTGCCTCACAGGGCTTTACAGCATACAACATCCCTGTTTTTTGTCCTACAAAGGTGACGCTCTTCTAACCCGGACAGATGGCCATAGTAACTGATGTTGCAGACCTCACCCGGTCAGGATCAGTTTATGTTCTGAGGATCACCTTCAAATCACTGCTTTGAGTAACTGTAGTCAGTATTCAGTCTGTGATCGATACAGATCATCAGCTGAGACAAAACATTATGAACACTCATTATCCAGCTTTTTAGTTGTAACTTAAAAGTTAGAGAATGACACTTGTTTTATTTCTGTGGACGTAACGTTACGTACACACCTCTGAACAAAGCCGTGCGGTTACAGTAGAGCTTACTGTCGTGTCACATGTGAACCCACCGTCCATCAGTGACGCTGAAAATCTGAGTAACATTTGACTTTATCAGTCAGGTTGTTGTTGCTCCATCTGCAGATGTGCATGTCCTCCTGACTCTGACAGGAGCTTCTACAGAATCACTTTACACACAGTAAAAAGAATCAAGTCTGAAATCAAATGTTTCCTCCATCAAACAGCTTCTCTGACTGGCTGATATAAAATGTTTTTACATTAATGACTGAATAAATATTAACATCAGCAGCAGTTTGTTTGTCTCACAGCCACATCACTTCACATCATGCTGAGTCCACTGTTTCTGTGTTTGTCACTGATTTAAATTTATTTTGATAAAGTTTTCAGATCAAATCTGATGTTTGACATTTACACATAAAACTGAACCAGCTGCTGGTCACATGACGTCACCATGTCAGACTAATAAAGTTAATTAATGAGGAGATGTGACGCTGACGCAGTGATGAGACTTTATGTTACTGAGTATCCAGACAGGTTTTATGTTCACGTGTTTCTCTGCAGGTCGAGTCCTGATGCAACGTGTGTGAAACGTTCAGGTCCAGCTGCTGCTGATAAACACTGTTGCTGCTGGGAAACGCACACATGTCAACCAACTGACCTTCAACACACCAACACACCAACACACACACACACACACACTCATTCCTCTATAGCATGAACACACACTTTAATCTACAACGTTTTCTCATGACTGAGTTATTTCTTTAAACTTTTGACAGAATAAAAACATCGGACGTCACGTCGGTCTCAAACTCATCTCCACCAAACCTCAGAGTATTTACACTCCATCTTATGTCATGACATGATATCAGCCTTATTACAGCCCGACGCAATGACATACGGTGTCGGCACGGACTGTAAGCGACAGCAAGTCTCATGCGTGATAATCACTTTTTTTATCCCATGTAGTGTGTCATAGTAGACGACTACCAATGCCACGTCTGGGGCGCCTCACAACGTCCCAACAGAAAGTCTAGCATGTCTGATTTTCTTTTTGTCTTCCACGACTTCTCCCGTCACAGCCGTCACTTTGACCAATAGGAACACAGAGCGACCTGTTGCCTTTTAGATATTTCCTGTAGGGACGTTAGCACACAGAGTAAAAAGGAAACAGCAGAGGCACTTTATCAGCATTAGCATCAAGCTAGCAAAGAATGTTCTTTCTTCATAATGGAGAATATAAAGGAATCAAACTCACAGATAGTGTCTGGGCCTTTACTCAGCACAGCTGCAGAGGCTACCAGCTGCATCTCAAACACACTACACCATTTATCATTCTGGTTTACTTTAAATCCTGTTACATTTAATGCATTACGCCATCATTTCAAACTCAACACTTCCTGTTTCTGTTTCAAATTAAAAGCCCCTTATCATTTCAGCTGAGAGAATCTCTTCATTTTCTAAAAAGGCTTTCATTGTGAAACATTTGCAGAAACTTCCAGTGGAGGATTCAGTGACTTCATGGTTTTCATGTGGTACTTCAAACGTAGCTCCGTCCATCTGGTGACACTTTTCACATCACTACAGTAACAGTTCAGCTGGAACATGAACAGACACAGTGTCTGAGGTAATCATGATAATAATAATAATAACAGAACAGGAATAATCTGATGACATCACACACGTTGTGAAAGGTGACCACTGATGATTGGTTGTGGACCATGTCTGTAATGTCTGTCAGCCAAGTCACGGCATGATTTTATGAGTCCACATCATGTCATGTGACCTCAACTGAAGCCCTGAGCCAGGAGAGGAGAGGAGAGGAGAGGAGAGGAGACAAGACACCACCTGTGTGTTAATATTTTCAGGCTTGGATCAAAGAGACAAAAACAGATCATCATTCAGCATCTCTGAGTTTAAAACACTTAAAAACAGGAAGTGGTAACAGATTTTGTGTCTGCAGTGATTCAGTCAGAATTAAAATGACTGGAAAAATGTGGGGCGGCTGTGAAGAGCAAGACACTGAATCCCAAAGTGCTCCTGATGGCGGCTGTTCCATCAGTGTGTGAGTGACTTAAAACTGAGTGGCAGGTTGCACCCTGTGTGGTAGCGTCAGCCACCAGTGTATGAACGTGTGTATGAATGTGTGTATGAACGTGTGTATGAATGTGTGAATGTGAATCATAGTGTAAAAAGTGCCATACAAATGCAGGTGCATCTGACTGATCTGACTTTGTGAGCATGTCTGGGTTTGAGTGACATTTTATTTTTGTTCTGTGGTGAATAAAGTCCACAATAACAAAAGCTTTATAATGAATGGTTATTGTGGAGCAGCAGGTGTGGCTGTACATGAACAGAAAAACATGAACAACAAGTTCAACAATTACAAGTTAATTAAAGTTGTTCTGAAGCTGCACCCCCGCACTCATTTGGATTCAGTCCATTTCAAAATGATTAATTTCTTAAATGTGGAAAAAAGGGTGGTGCAGATTAAAACGAGCATTGTCCACAAAATAGGTTTTAAAAATGCTCCTCCCTACCTTGCTGACCTTTTCAATCCAGTGAGAGCTATACACTCTCACAATACCAGAGGCAGCCAAACAAATTTTGTTCCCTTGAAATTCAAAACTAAGTTCGGAAAAAATACCTTTTCATACACTGCAGCTTGCCTGTGGTGTGATCTTCCTGTTTCTCTCAAATTAATTTCAAATGAGAGATATTTTAAATTCAGTCTTAGGAAATGGCTGACTAATTGAAGATTCTGTGCTCTCTGGTTCCTATTAAAAAAAAAAAATGCTTTAAGGGGGTTGTTTGTTTTTAACTATGCCACTCTTGCCTGTCATTGACACAACTGCCAGCTTTTATTGTCATCGAGGACCACAATGGAAATAAGCCTTTGGGCTTTATTGTGTATTTTAATCCTCGACGATTTTTAATTAATGTATATGAAACTGATCTGCAGTTACTCATGTATGTTTTTTATTTGTTGTCAAAATAAACCTAACATTAAGTAAAATGAGTGAAGAGTAAAAAAATCTTTGGAGAAAAGAACACAGACACAGAATATTAAAACTATGTAAAGTACCGACAGAGGTCAGAGGTCAGAGGTCGGAGCTCCTCACACTGACAGCTGTATGTGTTTTTAGACCAACTGACTGAATAAATTAATTTGATGGAAACGTTTGTTCTGTTGAATGTTTTTAATGTTATCTGAGAGTTTCATAAACTGAATGTGTCACTTTGTTTGAGACGTTCAATTCAGGTGTGTGAACGGATTAAAGAGTTCAAAGAGACGAGACAAACTGTGGACGCTCCCTCAGAGTCAGCAGACACGTCATGATGTGTCCTGTTGTTTGACTCACTGTGTAATGATGGACTGAGTGTTGGGACTGCTGGTGTTACTTATTCTCCAGATTTCATCTGGTTGTAAAGACGTCTCAGAGCCCGAGCACATAATAAAAATAAAACCTATTCACTTGTTGAAATGATTCGCACAAGAGCCTTTACAGTGAAAAATATTAAACAAATGCCTCTTTAATAAAAGTCAAATGTGTTTTCATATATATGGTGTTGGGGTCAAACTGGGTCTCAGTAAAGTAAAGCATTATATAAACTCCCAGAATAAAGTCTGTGGGTGTTACAGGTGAATGTTGGACAGTAAAACACAGAGACCAGAGTTTCTGTCTGACGTCTGTTAACATGACGTCTGCTGTTGACTGATGAAGGATCAGACTGGCCCCAGGGTGTGTTTCCTCTGCTCCTAATCATCAGTCTGTAGGTTCGTTGGAGACAAAGAACATGGATACCAAGAGGTGAAGCTCAATAGAACGCCCCATAGCAACAGACTCGCCCATGGTTTTGTCCTACTGCCGCCATTTTGGACTGTCAGCAGACCGCAGCAGACACGCTTGCATACAAAAACACACAGACAAACTGAAGTATATCGCTATTAATTATGCTTACAATGCTACTCACCTCGTGATAGCTTGGTCACAGCTGCTTTTGTAAAGCAAAATATAGACTTTAAAAAAACAAAACGAGGAAAAACGACCTAGATGGCATCTCTACATATTACATCCACTTATGAGAAGATTAACTTAATTACTCCTTCAAAATCACCCCATAAGCAAATCTACCAAAAAATAAATTTAAAAATCAATATTTTAACTACAAACACATTAATGGCGATGTCACATAGCCAGGAATAAAGATTTATTTAGAGTTTGTACAGTAAGGGGACAGTAATAATAATAATAACAATAATATTAATAGGCTATTTTAATCAGTTCTGATGTAAATGGTCCAAGAGGTCATATATATATATATATATATATATATATATATATATATATATGTACAACAAAACAAAACTGGCATATTAAATTGAGATTAAAACACTCGAAAACGTACACCTCAGGAGTTCGTACCTGTTGGGATCCATCGGGAAACGGTGGAAGGCCAGGTGCGGGGTGTTCCACTGATAGTTGTTGCAGTTAATTGCACTACACTGTTTTCTTTTACTTTTTTCTCCTCTCTCCTTGACATCTTGCATGTTGTCAGGGCGCAACAGTCCAAAATGGCGGCAGCACTACTGCAGCGCCTCAAGTGGCTGTTGGCAAAAATTCAACTGAGCTTCGTCTCTTGGTATCCATGCACTTTGTTGGAGATGAGCCAGGCCTGCACAGATTCAATCACCAGCCATCGGAGCACAATGCATGCCAGTTAGTTTTGTGTCCGACTCCATCCCTAGTTGCTCTGACTCCCACCTGATCTAACAGCTGATTGGTTCAGATGTCGACTCAACATGACGTTTTAGATAAACTTTTCATTTTTGTTGAATTTTGGACATTAAGATTGTATTTGTCTGATCTGAAGGTTTATTCTGTGAACAGAAAACATGTGTGACTGATGGTGAAGTTTAGTTGTCACAGACTGAATACATTCATCATAAACTATACAGAATCTACTGTGTATTAACACTGGACTGTTTTAATTATTGAAGTATTTAGCAGCACAGAGACTGGTGGTCAGTGGGATGTGAGGATTCTTAAAATAACATCAGATGTGAAGCCCTGACTGTATCTGACTGAGCCTTAATGAAAGCTGTTGTCTTGTATAAAATATGAACCTTATATTCAAGCACAGTGTATTCAGCCTGTGTAGTTGAGGGGACAGGTCACACTGATATGATGCTGATTTACAGCAGAGTTCATGAACCATGAACATAAACTACAGATCACCTGTAAAGCATTTTAATAAATTAATCTATCATAATTAAAACAACTGGAGACTGAGAACAAACTGATATATGTGTCTGATCACTTTTTTAATGAACTGACATCATTCCAGACAGGATGTGAGTGTGTCTGTGACTTCCTGTACGGACTGAAGGCTGCTGGAAACTGTCCGACTTCACCGCGGCTTTTTGTCACTTCCCCCGCTGTGGTCGTCTGCCCTCGTCTACTTTCCAGGCGAGGCGCAGTTTATCTGGAACGAGCTTAGTACCTTCACCTATTCAACAGGTGACCTGAATAAACTCCAATCAACACAGACGAGCTCTGACATCAGACAAACGGAACTGACAGAGACGAGTTGATCCTGGTGACGTGTTTCAGGTGGTTTGGTTTCATTAGTGAGGTTTATCAGATTAACTGCTGAAGAAAACTGTCCAATAAAACTTCACCAGGTCACATTTTATTGGTCAGATGCTTTTAACCAAAGTGAGTTAGGATGGGTTTAAATTCAAATTACAAGAAATAAACATCTGTAAATGTTCCAGCTGTAAGATCAGTCTGACCTCAAGTCAACCCATTGCTCGCCCTTCATGGAGTTTAAGGAAGTTTCAGTCACATACATTAAAAAACCACCAGTGTGTTTTTACACAATCGAAACTTGTACCCTGCTGCTCTCCAACACACACAGGAAATACAGAATTAACAGTATTAACAAAAACTATCAAAGACAGTGTTATTAACAGGTACATCAGTGATGTAAGGTGCTGATGTTTGACAGAAGTCAGGGACACAATAGTCTTACATGTGTGAAATAAGATAAAGTCAATAAGGCTGCAGGTCCTGAAAGAACAGAGACTGTAAATAAACTTTATTTAAACATCACCTTCACACAAACACACAACACAAACTGCTTCACATGATGAAACTGAAATTAAACAGACACGGTTTAAAGGACACAAACAAGTGAACAAGAAGACCAGAATACTACAATTAGACAATTACAATTAGATTTTACTACATCCTATTTACATCTCTGAGTATTACTTCTCATCACACACACACATGTATATATATATATATATATATATATATATATATACAGTACAGGCCAAAAGTTTGGACACACCTTCTCATTCAATGCGTTTTCTTTATTTTCATGACTATTTACATTGTAGATTCTCACTGAAGGCATCAAAACTATGAATGAACACATGTGGAGTTATGTACTTAACAAAAAAAGGTGAAATAACTGAAAACATGTTTTATATTCTAGTTTCTTCAAAATAGCCACCCTTTGCTCTGATTACTGCTTTGCACACTCTTGGCATTCTCTCCATGAGCTTCAAGAGGTAGTCACCTGAAATGGTTTTCCAACAGTCTTGAAGGAGTTCCCAGAGGTGTTTAGCACTTGTTGGCCCCTTTGCCTTCACTCTGCGGTCCAGCTCACCCCAAACCATCTCCATTGGGTTCAGGTCCGGTGACTGTGGAGGCCAGGTCATCTGCCGCAGCACTCCATCACTCTCCTTCTTGGTCAAATAGCCCTTACACAGCCTGGAGGTGTGTTTGGGGTCATTGTCCTGTTGAAAAATAAATGATCGTCCAACTGAACGCAAACCGGATGGGATGGCATGTCGCTGCAGGATGCTGTGGTAGCCATGCTGGTTCAGTGTGCCTTCAATTTTGAATAAATCCCCAACAGTGTCACCAGCAAAACACCCCCACACCATCACACCTCCTCCTCCATGCTTCACAGTGGGAACCAGGCATGTGGAATTCATCCGTTCACCTTTTCTGCGTCTCACAAAGACACGGCGGTTGGAACCAAAGATCTCAAATTTGGACTCATCAGACCAAAGCACAGATTTCCACTGGTCTAATGTCCATTCCTTGTGTTTCTTGGCCCAAACAAATCTCTTCTGCTTGTTGCCTCTCCTTAGCAGTGGTTTCCTAGCAGCTATTTGACCATGAAGGCCTGATTGGCGCAGTCTCCTCTTAACAGTTGTTCTAGAGATGGGTCTGCTGCTAGAACTCTGTGTGGCATTCATCTGGTCTCTGATCTGAGCTGCTGTTAACTTGCGATTTCTGAGGCTGGTGACTCGGATGAACTTATCCTCAGAAGCAGAGGTGACTCTTGGTCTTCCTTTCCTGGGTCGGTCCTCATGTGTGCCAGTTTCCTTGTAGCGTTTGATGGTTTTTGCGACTCCACTTGGGGACACATTTAAAGTTTTTGCAATTTTCCGGACTGACTGACCTTCATTTCTTAAAGTAATGATGGCCACTCCTTTTTCTTTAGTTAGCTGATTGGTTCTTGCCATAATATGAATTTTAACAGTTGTCCAATAGGGCTGTCGGCTGTGTATTAACCTGACTTCTGCACAACACAACTGATGGTCCCAACCCCATTGATAAAGCAAGAAATTCCACTAATTAACCCTGATAAGGCACACCTGTGAAGTGGAAACCATTTCAGGTGACTACCTCTTGAAGCTCATGGAGAGAAAGCCAAGAGTGTGCAAAGCAGTAATCAGAGCAAAGGGTGGCTATTTTGAAGAAACTAGAATATAAAACGTGTTTTCAGTTATTTCACCTTTTTTTGTTAAGTACATAACTCCACATGTGTTCATTCATAGTTTTGATGCCTTCAGTGAGAATCTACAATATAAATAGTCATGAAAATAAAGAAAACGCATTGAATGAGAAGGTGTGTCCAAACTTTTGGCCTGTACTGTAAATATATATATATATATATATATATATATATTTACTACATCCTGTTTAAATATCTGTGTATTCCTTCTCATCACACACACACACACACACACACATATATATATATATATATATATATATATATATTTACTACATCCTGTTTACATCTAAATTGTTTGACATTATGTCTGTTATAAATATATATTATTATTTATTATATGGTGTATTTCATCTCTTTATTTGAACATCTGATCTGTTTTATGTCTCAGACTCCCAGTGTTGCTCAGATGATATATGTTTCATATATTCACTGAGCATTGTCAGAGGCAGCCTGAGATCTCAGATCATTTCTTTGTAACTGTTTAGACAACAACAAAAAAAACTAAAGTTTAAATTCTGTCAGCCTGACCTGAGTTCTCTGATGTCTGATAGTCAAACATATTGGAGTCATTGACACATCTCTAACCTTTTGGTTTGTTCCTCCTCAGGTGGAAAACTCTCTGTCAGCTCCACCTGTCCAAACTCCCACCATCTCTGATAAGATGTCCCCTCCTGTCCTGTCCAATCATGTCGCTCCCTGGTTGTATATAAGCTCCAGCTGCAGACAGACCCCACATGATTGAGCCATGGCCTTCCTGTGGATCCTCTCCTGCCTCGCCTTTGCCGGCGCCGCCTACGGTAAGACAAAGTCTTTTCCATCAGAGTAAGTGCTGAGAGAGTGACACGTGCTGTCCAGCTGACTCAGTCTGAAAGTTCATGGTTCATATCCGAGGCTCTCTGATTGGTTAAAAATCCTTTATTTCATTCATGGATAGACCAACGAGTTTCATCTTAAGAGTCTTCATCAGGTTATCGTACCTCAGATTAGGGTTTAATACCTCTGATCAGGTTATCGTACCTCTGATTAGGGTATCATAGGTGTTTGTCTGTCCATGAATGAATGATGGATTTTTAAGTAGTGTCGGAGTTCCTCAGATGTGTATCATGAACGTTCACGCTGACTCATTGCTTTGTGACCACTCGTCATGTCCTTGAAGAGCACCTGATTTTTGGTGTCTTTCTGGTGTCTTGAGCCAGAGCAGCTCTCTCATCACATGCATGTTGTTATTAATGATGTCATCATGATGTTATCAGGTTGCGGCACTCCCGCCATCCCTCCCGTTATCACCGGATACTCTCGTATCGTGAATGGTGAGGAGGCGGTGCCTCACTCCTGGCCCTGGCAGGTGTCCCTGCAGGTAAACACACACACACACACACACACACACATACACACACAAACATGTGATCTGACTCCTCTTGTTGTTGTTGTTGTTTCAGGACTACACCGGCTTCCACTTCTGTGGCGGCTCTCTCATCAATGAGAACTGGGTGGTCACCGCCGCTCACTGCAACGTCAAGTAAGCAGCTTTGTCAGCTGATCTTTCAGGTGTTTGAGACAGAATGGCCGCCTCATGTTTCTGTCTCCTTCCCCACAGGACGTCCCACCGTGTGATCATCGGAGAACACGACCGCTCCTCCAACGCTGAAGACATCCAGGTCATGAGAATCGGCAAGGTGGGTGACAAACCACGCCGTCGTTACTGGGGCAACAAGATCACAAACCACGCCAGCTCCTGGTCTTATGCCGGCATCTTCCTGTGTGTTCACCGCTCATAACTGTGTCATTTCCTGTCAGGTGTTCAAGCACCCCCGCTACAACGGCTACACCATCAACAATGACATCCTGCTCATCAAGCTGGCCAGTCCCGCTCAAATGAACATGCGTGTTTCCCCTGTGTGTGTGGCTGAGACCGGAGACAACTTCCCCGGAGGCATGAAGTGTGTGACCACTGGCTGGGGCCTGACCCGCCACAACGGTGAGAGCATCAGCCGGCCAATTACGTCACGGTTCACACTTCAGGTTTAAGTCAAACCTGCTGGTTTTTGGTTCCAGCTGGCAACCAACTTTTCAGGTTCTGTTTAAGTTTGGTGGGAATGTTCTGAGCAGGAACCAGAACAGAACGTGTTCCATGTTGGTGTAAAAGGTGTCACTGTGTGTCTGTGATATTTGCTTTTGTATCACAGCTCCTGACACCCCCGCCCTGCTGCAGCAGGCCGCCCTCCCCCTGCTGACCAATGAGCAGTGCCGTCGTTACTGGGGCAACAAGATCAGCGACCTGATGATCTGTGCCGGAGCGTCCGGAGCCTCCTCTTGCATGGTGGGTGGTGCAGACGGGTGACAAAGATGGAACAGTGTGGATCCTGAGCTCCTGTTGTTGATCTCTCTGTTTATTGTTGTTTGTTCAGGGCGACTCTGGCGGTCCTCTGGTCTGCCAGAAGGCCGGAGCCTGGACTCTGGTCGGTATTGTCTCCTGGGGCAGTGGAACCTGCACTCCCACCATGCCCGGCGTGTACGCCCGCGTCACTGAGCTCCGCGCCTGGATGGATCAGACCATCGCTGCCAACTGAGCATGTCCGACAGGACGGCTTTCACTTTAACCTGATCATCAATAAAACACTGAAACTGTCAAACAAGTGTGTTGCTGTCACTCGTTCACGCTGTGCTGAGTTGTTGAAGCTCAGCGTGAACTCATTCTTTTGTCCTTCCTGTGAATGAACAAACACAAGTCACCCAGTGTTTTATTTACTTTAAAAATTCTGAAACAATATGAACAATGTGGTTTCTGGATTTAACACCTTTGTTGTGAGTACTGTACCAGTGGAGGTTGGTGATGCTTCTTCTGTGGTCTGATGTTTGGTGTGTGCTTGCTTCCACTGGGACACACACAATATTTAATATCACTGTTTCGCAGATGATACAAAATTATGTCCCATTAAAAACTGTGAAGAAGACAACTTTAATCAGTCAGTCAGAAACAAACTTCTGGATGTTTCCAAACCTTCTCCAGTCAAATGAATACAAATCTGAAATTTTTATTAGTCCTCTAAAGTCGCTCCCAATCTTACAAAAACATTTTTACTCCCTGTCTACAAACGTCAAACCTGCAGCCAGAAACCAGATTTTTATATCTGACAGTAAATGAAGTTTATTATCATATTTTTATATCATGAATTCTTTTAATACCACATACGTACTGAAGTTACACTGCAGCTGTCTGGACACAGACACTTACTAGCAGATAGATAAATCATTTTTTGTGTTTGATTAGAATATGTAGTCATTTTACCAAAGTCCCTCAATCGTTCATTTTTATCAAAGTTTTTCTTCTGTGTAGTGGGAATACTGTATTTTCACTGTATTTGTGTGTGTGACTGCACCCTCTGCTGTCTGTGAGTAAACGTGCCGGATACTTTTGGTCTCTTGTCAGTCTGCAGTTAACTTGGCTGTGAGACGAGTTTATTTATATCAGCATGATTCTAAACTGAGAATTTTACCTTCTGATGTTGATTGAAGTGCACAGAGCAGCATATTAATGCAGAATGTCATCAGGGTAGTTTTCTGTTGAGTATTTTACCCCTAAGTTGAGTTCTGAGAGATTGAGCTAAACCACATATTTCCTGTGTGTTTGTTCTGGCGTCCACCATTTCATGTTCACATGGGATACACGTATCAGTTTGTCTTTTTCTTACATTGGTGTATACACATGACAGCATTTTGCTTTTGTTTGGACTCATAAAAAGAATAAACCTGAGTTTGACACGATACACCAGTGTCCACGGTCTGATTGTGTACCTGAACACAACGCAGTGGGTCTGGATCTGCTACAAATACACTTATTGTGAGGACAAAAGCATCTGGGGCCTCATCGCAGAAAAATATCCTCACTGCTCTTTACCTAAATTTATAGACAGGAAAAATATTCTTACAGATATAATTCCTAAACGCCTGGCTCAGACCTCCTCTCTTAACCTAAGAAATCCAAACAATGACTGTAATTTTGATTCTTTAGTCAGCACTCGTCCTCTCATGTCCGTATCTTTGAGTGGAAAGCAGCGATAGGCTGTTCCAGATGGACGAGTCATAATATCAAGATGTGTCCTCAGTTTTAGCTTCGAGGGGTCAGCGGCATTAACCTAGTAGGTGGATAAGTTGATCAAGGATGTACATCAATGTCAACATTAATAATTATTTGTTTTAATGAAAAGTCATATGTGATTAATTATTAACAAATTACCTTGACAGTCAATCTACAACCATGAAAACATGGTCCAGGAAATTGAAGGCGTCATCATATAGTTTGATTAACATTTTGATTACAGCTGCATTTTCCACAAAAGTCGGATTGTGTTAAACATAAATAAAATCAGAATGCAGTGATCTGTAAATCTTGTGTTAGGTTTATCTTCAGTACAATCGAGTCCAGAGATACTTAATCAATCAATCAATCAATCAATCAATCAATCAATCAATTTTATTTATAAAGCCCAATATCACAAATCACAATTTGCCTCACAGGGCTTTACAGCATACGACATCCCTCTGTCCTTTGGACCCTCACAGCTGATCAGGAAAAACTCCCCAAAAAAACCTTTAACGGGGAAAAAAAACAGTAGAAACCTCAGGAAGAGCAACTGAGGCGGGATCCCTCTTCCAGGACGGACAGACGTGCAATAGATGTCGTACAGAACAGATCAACATGATAAATTAACAGTAATCTGTATGACACAATGAGACAGAGTGAGAGAGAGAGAGAGAGAGAGAGAGAGAGAGAGAGAGAGAGAGAGAGAGAGAGAGAGATGCAGGTAATGACAGTAGCTTACAACAACATTAATGAAAGTAATAATATTATAGTTATAGTTCTGGCTACTGTGGTACAATATGTTGAAAGTATGTATTAACCCTTACAGACGGTTTTAAATTCCATCCATTCACCCAGTATGGACTCATTGAGTCCTTGTGATGGTTGAAGTCATAACTTTTTAATGGTTTTATCTTTTAAGATTATTATTTTTTTGTTATGTTATTTAACTTCTCTCCCACCATCACTGTTATAATTCAAACAATAAAATTAGTTAATTCACCCTTTACAGGCCGGTTTCTGTCATGTACCACTCATTTTTATACAAAAAACAGCCCAAAAATGAAATATTCTCTAGGTTTTGTTTTTTTTTTTAAATGATTACAACTGTCTGTGCTCAGGCAGTGTTTATGGGGAATATCAGTTTTTATGCATTTTTGCTTTTTTTGTAGTGTTAGATTAAGAAAAAAAATAGCTCTCATCCTGTTATGGACTCATTGTGTCCTCATGATGGCTGAAGGTATAACTTTTAATGGTTTTATATTTTAAGATTATTATTTTTTTTGGTTATTTTATTTAACTTCTCTCCCACCATCACTGTTATAATTCAAACAATATAATTGGTTAATTAACCCTTTACAGGCCAGTTTCTGCGATGTACCACTCATTTTTATACAAAAAACGGCCAAAAATGAAATATTCTCCAGTTAGAGAGGGATTTTTTTTAGATGATTACAACTGTCTGAAGTCAGGCAATGTTTATGGGGGATATCAGTTTTTATGCATTTTTACTTTTTTTGTAGTTTTAGATTGAACAAAAAAATACTCTTCACCCTGTTATGGAGTCATTGAGTCCTCTGGGTAACAGCGGCGGTAGATCAAAGAACCGTGCGGCAAAACAAAGCTCAAAGCTCAAAGCTCAAAGCTGGGGGGACAAAAGTGGGAGCGGCGCCATATTTACTGATGCAGATTTAGCCAAAATAGCCTATTGTATTCCCAGCTCTCAGGTTTATCATCAAGGTTGTACCTTCCAAGATGGATAGACGAAGGCACTCCAAGAGGAACTTGGGTCTTAACCAGGCGCTTGACTACTTGTTGCAGCTGGATAAGTTGGAGCATCAACCCACCGCCGGTAATCAGGACTCCGCTTCCTCCTCCTCCTCCTCCACCTCCTCCTCCACAACCACCTCGGAAGAAGGAGAGGAAGAAATGCCCGGGTCTTCAGCTGATTCGCCGAGCAGCGACACGGACTCGCTCGCGAGGATGCGGACTGGGCGTCGCCACTCCAAAACGAGGAGGAGAGCAGCTCCAGCGGCAGCGAGCCAGAGGATGACCAACCTGGGCCCCGCTGGGAGGTGAAGAAAGGGGCCGGCGCCCAGGTGTCGCTTGCCGGAAATCATTACCTGGTACCCTGACAACAGCTTGACGCTGCCACATATCCCGAGGAGGATTCCCAAGTCAGGGATGACAACTTTTGCCATCAGCTGAATCTCCGACATTCCCAGCTGCTTTGGCCTTTTTGTCACGGAGGAAATCGTGCAGCTAGTCCTGGAGTCCACAGATCTGGAGGGGCGTCGCAAACCAGGCTGCCGCGGCTGGAAGGAGGTCGACGTGCCGGAGCTGATGGCCTTCCTGGGGCTTCTTCTCCTCGTGGGTGTTTACCATTCCCAGGGGGAGGCGACACGAAGCATGTGGGATGCACAAACTGGCCGTCCCGTGTTTGCTGCCACGATGAGCCGGGAGAGGTTCAAGGAAATCTCTGGGAGGCTTCGGTTTGATAACCGGGCTACCCGCACTCGCCGCCGCCGTGAGCAGGGAGAGTTTTGCCCAATAGACCCTTTTCACAGTGACGTCACACAACTTCCGTGTTGGAGCGAAGCAGGGTAACCAGTGTAACACCGATACATCCGGTTTGCGCCCTTTCAACTGAAGATGCGGAAACACAGGACAGCGCTCAACAAAATTAAGTGTATTTTCTCAAGGTAAGATTGAGACTAATATTTCACTTGTCGTAGTATATGTCATCTTCATTTTCCTCTGTATCGTTAGTGATCGTTGCATGTAATTAGCTGCCTTGAGGTGCAAAATAACGTCAAGATGCATGCTAACCGGCAGGCTAACATAGCTCTATGGCTAACAAGCAGCAACTTACATTAACGTAACGTAACGTTAGAGTGAATATGATAACGCGATGCTGTCCACCTATTAGAAATCTAATGTCGATGTAATTCACCCCCCCCCCCCCCCCCCCCCCCCCCCCCCCCCCCCACCCTCTCACTGTTTTCCTTGTCTCCATCTCTCGACAGCAGTGTCCCAGGCTGTTCCAACAATAGGAAGAATTTCCCGCATCTTAGTTTCCATGACTTCCCATCTGATGCTGGGCCTCGTGCCTGTTGGGTGAGGGCAATAAGGAGAGATGAGGGGCCAACTTTTACAATCCTTCGTGGTAGCACTTATATCTGCAGTCAGCACTTCACGTCAGAAGAGAAATATGTTTCTGTCAGTGGGCGAAGCAAGTTGAAGAAAGGAGCAGTGCCATCAAGATTCCTGTGGAATGACTGGGGCAAAGGTAAGAGGGCTGTGTTAAAGTGGAGTTTTTTTGTTTGTTTGTTTGTTAGTCAATCTGGACCTTATTTCTAGCATAAAATACGATCATTAACTCACCCAGATAACTTTGGTGTCAGAACATCTAGTCACCTGTTCATGCAGATGTATGTGTGACTCCATTCATGAATGCTTATTAAATCTCAAGAAAGACAGATGACATGTGAAGACTTACTTTTAAATTCTTCATTGAATAGACATAAATTGTTTTTGCACCACAAATGACAATCAACATATTTGTTATTGTAGGAAGAGGCTCACAAACTCGGGAGTCACCATATCAGCGTGCAAGAAAACGCCTTGCAGAGGGAGATGACACTGAGCCTGTCCCAGAGACTAGCACAGAGGATGTACCCCATCCGGATCCAGTGCTAACAGACCATGACTACAACTGGCGGCCCTCTCCTGGTCAGTATTTAAAAACTTGGGCCTATTTGTTATTTCTTACAGAAAACTGAGATATGTGTAAATCATATCATTATCTTCATGCTATCATGGCATTACTTGGTAACTCTAAATATTGTGTTTCTTCACCTAATAAAAGTTAAGAGTTTCTGTTATGCTCATTGATATCATCCAGTTATGAGTACAAACTGAAAACAGATAAGTGAACCAAATAAGGTGTATGCTCTTTTGTCCTCTAAAGGTGAAATGGCTGCTAGGATGATTCAGCAGTTGAAAGTGCAAGTGGTTACACTGGAACACGAAATCCGGCAGCTGACACTGAAGAATCAGCAGCCACTGATTTCTAAGTTCTGTGTCACTGATGAGGACTACCGTTACTACACGAGATTCAGCTCCAAGAAGGTCTTTACTGTGTTTTGGGAGTCCGTTTACCCCTCTGCATCGAGGCTTGACTATTGGTAGAAAGCACAGCGAGCAGCGGAA
Organism: Cromileptes altivelis; assembly: GCA_013133815.1. NCBI lineage: Eukaryota > Metazoa > Chordata > Actinopteri > Perciformes > Serranidae > Cromileptes > Cromileptes altivelis. The sequence goes on from CM023133.1 coordinate 52,040,138, forward strand.
GTGATGCCTAGCCCACAGCGAAAGCTTGAACTGATAGATGAACTGTTCATGTTCCTCTGTCGTGTAGCAGCTGGGCTTCAGGAGAAGACCTTGTCATCTCTTTTTGAGGTCAGTGTGTCGTCTGTTAGTCGCATCATTCTAACATGGACAAGCTACCTCTACCAGGTTCTGGGATCGCTACCATCATGGATGACAAGAGAGCAAGTGCAGGCCACAATGCCTGACAAATTTAGACTCTACTGTCCTCAGCTCAGAGTCATCATAGACTGCACTGAGATCCGCTGTGAAACAGCATCTTCCCTCTCATTACAGTCAGAGACATTCTCAAGCTACAAAAATCACACCACCTTCAAGGGTCTGATTGGTGTTGCGCCATGTGGTGTTATTACATTTGTTTCTACACTGTACACTGGCTCTGTTTCAGACATTGAAATAACAAAGAGATCACACCTTCTACAGCTACTCCAGCCAGGGGATGAGGTAATGGCGGACAAGGGCTTCATGATTGAGAAGATGCTGTCAGAGGTGGGAGTAAAACTCATCATCCCTCCATTAAAAAAGTCCGGCCAGCTCAGCAAGGAAGACACTCAGAAGACCCAGGCTATTGCTCGACTGAGGATCCTAGTGGAAAGGGCCATACGCAGGGTCAAGGAATACCACATTTGGGATGGGCTTGTTCCACTCTCTGTGGTAGGATCTGTCAATCAGCTCCGGGCCATCTGTTGCCTGATGTCTAACTACCAGGGACCTCTTGACATCAAAGGGGACAAACCAGTCTAAGGCTTCCTATTTTGGACCTTACTGCAAGTGACTGTACAGCTGTGGCCCTGTGCACTGCAAATGGTTGCGTGTAAATGTTAAGTGCGCTGATTGTTTTGAAAATAAAATGCTGTTTTGAAAATAAAATACTGTTTGTACAAAAAAATAAAATGCTGTTTGTACAAAAAAATGAAATGCTGTTTGGCTTAAATTCTAGGTGGGGTGAGGATGACTCCAATAAAGTAAGAACACAAAAACAAGAATGTATTATTCCGTAAATGGGTACTTTAATTCTAAGGTGTTTGATCTAAGCAACTACATGACCAGTGTTCCCAAGTTTATAAATCACTGTTTTAGTGTCCTTGTATAAACATCAATCTTTAATATAATATTGTGACATTCACAAAAGTGTCACTCATAAAAACATGAGATCAGTATTCAACAGTTTGAAAATTGCTCAATTGCTCAATTGTCTTCCTTCAAGAGCTTGGGATAGCCTTGATTTCACCCCACTTGTCAAGAAGGCAGAGGCTCCCACGTGACCCGGGCTTGGCTGAGGTGGTGGTTGCCCTTCGCGGGGCCAGAGTAACAGCCAGCCAGCAGCATCCGGGAGAGGCAGGCAGAGAACCAGGCAGGTACTTGCCCAGCTAGCAGCCTCCAACATGGCCAGCCAGAGCAACGTGCCACCAGCTAACAGCCGACCCAGCGAGCCGAAGAGGAGGCAGCCCGGTCGGTGCTTGTGTGGTCTGTGCACGGGCTCAAAAAGGGGAAAAGTGGACACTGTCTGCTTCAAGTGCAAACGTACCGCCTGTAAGGAGCATCGCGTCAGGGTGTTTTACTGCCAGCCCTGCAGTGAGAGCATTGAGTAACTTTTTCATTAAGTGTTTCAGCTAAGAGTTCAGGCAGCTATAATTATTAAAAAAAATATCCCTCCAGCCTCTTGTAAACTGAAATTATTTCACTTTTGGGTTGTTTTTTGTATAATAATGAATGACTATATGAGTGGTACATCACAGAAACTGACCTGTAAAGGGTTAATTAACTAATTTAATTGTTTGAATTATAACAGTGATGGTGGGAGAGAAGTTAAATAAATAACCAAAAAAAGAAAAATCTTAAAATATAAAACCATTAAAAGTTATACCTTCAGCCATCATGAGGACACAATGAGTCCATAACAGGATGAGAGCTATTTTGTTTCTTAATCTAACACTACAAAAAAAGCAAAAATGCATAAAAACTGATATTCCCCATAAACACTGCCTGAGCACAGACAGTTGTAATCATTAAAAAAAAACAAACCTAGAGAATATTTCATTTTTGGGCTGTTTTTTGTTTAAAAATGAGTGGTACATGAAGAAACCGGCCTGTAAAGGATGAATTAACTGATTTTATTGTTTGAATTATAACAGTGATGGTGGGAGAGAAGTTAAATATTGTGGTAAGCGAGTTGTGTCATTTCCGGTGTTTCTGTGACAGCGTCTCTGTACTGCTCTGGTGGATTCTGCTAGCCTGCTTTCTGCTTTCTCACTTCAGTTGTTTTAACGTCTCCATCAAGTCTTAACCCACACTGGTTCTGTTTAAACACTTAGGGGAGACTGGGGTAAGTTGAGCCAAAGGGTAAGTTGAGCCACCCCTTGTTGCTAGGAAACCGTAAATAAAATTGAGCATGTGGCCAGATATTTAGGAGGAAGGCATCATTTTATGGAGTCTGTGAAGGTAAGAACCACATGAGTTAAGTGGTTAGAGATTTATGTCCAAAAAAGCATTTTTCACTCATCAAAGTGAATTTAGTCTGTCATAAGTTTCATGGGGATTGTATTTAGACCAAAATAGATAATTTTTAATTTGTTTTATACATCAATTGTGGTATCTATTCACTACAAAATGGGGTAGCACAGCTAGCATGAAAGTGCACCATTTTAGCTGTGGGGGCTAATAAAGTCAATATGGTAGCTATGGGGTAAGTTGAGTAATTTGAACAGGGGTAAGTTTAGCCGTACGTTTCTGAGAAGAGGCAAAGCTGGATATGGTAAACCAAGCTTTATTTTCAAGGAGAAAGACGAGGGATTCTTCCCAAGAAGCGATGTAATCACAAAACTCCCCAAATCTCAGAGTCCCAGCAGTTTGTATTCCCCTGCAACCTGGACAGGTGGGATATTGAGTAAAGGGGCATGTGGGATATGGATGGAAGGAGGGAGGGGGGTGGATGGAATGAGAGTAAGATGGAGGGAGGAGTTTGGAGAGGATGAAGGAGGACATATCGAGGACGGATGATGAGAGAATGAGAGTTTTGGTTCAGAATGCTCAAATGTGTTAATAAACAAGTTCAAATTATTATAATACCTTCATTTCCACAATTGGCCCTCCTGTTAGCATGGACACCAACCTAGGATTGGAAGGAGGGAGATGGCTCAATTTACCCTTCTCCTATGCTCAACTGGGGTAAGTTGAGCCATGAGACCACTTTTTTTGGACATGCTATATTATCAAAACAGTTATGTTTACACTCATTCTGTTTGTAAGGATGCACAACATCCTGAAATATATGCACATATATTAGTTAGCAACAAAACTATAATAGCCTTGATGTAGTGTTCCTGAATATGAAAAGTGGCTCATCTTACCCCGGTCTCCCCTATAGCTCTCCTCCTTTCTACGACTTTCTCGCTAATCTCTTAGCTGTTGTTTGCACGTTACTAGCCTTGGTAGCTACATTAGCTTTACAGTTAGCGATGGCTTCTCCATCTGCTCTCTCTTGCTCCGTGTGCCAAATGTTCAGTTATGCCTCTGCCTCCTTTAGTGACAGTGGTAATTGTAATAAGTGTAGCTTATTTGCTGCGCTGGAGGTGAGGCTTAGTGAATTAGATGCGCGGCTCCGCACCATGGAAAACCATTCACTAGCTACAGTGGTTAGCCAGCCCCCTGTAGCCGGTGCGGAGCCACATAGCATAGCCTTAGCCTCTGCTAACTGTCCTCCGGTAACTCCCGTTCAGCCAGGAGGTTGGGTTACGGTTCGCCAGAAGCACAGCTCCAAGCTGAAGCCCACGGCTCACCACCAGCCTGTTCACGTTTCCAACCGCTTTTCCCCACTCAGCGACACACCCGCTGAGGATAAAACTCTGGTTATTGGCAGCTCTATTCTGAGAAACGTGAAGTTAGCAACACCAGCGGCCATAGTCAAATGTATCCCTGGGGCCAGAGTGGGCGACATCGAGTCAAATTTAAAAGTGCTGGCTAAAGCTAAACGTAGATTCAGTAAGATTGTTATTCACATCGGCGGCAATGACACCCGGTTACACCAATCGGAGGTCACTAAAATTAATATTGCCTCGGTGTGTGAATATGCAAAAACAATGTCGGACTCCGTAGTTTTCTCTGGACCCCTCCCAAATCTGACCACTGATGACATGTTTAGCTGCATGTCATCATTTAATCGCTGGCTGTCCAGGTGGTGTCCAGCAAACGATGTGGGTTTCGTTAATAATTGGCAAACTTTCTGGGGAAAACCTGGTCTTATTAGGAGAGACGGCATTCATCCCACTTTGGATGGAGCTGCTCTCATTTCTAGAAACCTGGCAAACTTTATTAGTAATTTAAATCCCTGAAAACCCAGAATTGAGACCAGGACTCAGAGTTGCAGTCCCATACGCCTCTCTGAGCTTCCAGTTCAGTTACCCAGCCATAGTTTTCCTAGTTTTATACAAACGGTGTCTGTCCCCCGACCACCTAAATTATTTAAATCTAAAATTAAACAAAGAGGAGTTGGACATAACAACCTCATAAAAATTAAAACCTCTTCTGTGACAGAAAGACAAAACAGGAGAATTAAATGCGGACTGTTAAATATCTGGTCTCTGTCGTCTCAAGCAGTGTTAGTAAACGAATTAATATCAGATAATCATATTGATTTACTCAGTCTCACTGAAACCTGGCTGTGTCAAGATGAATATGTTAGTCTAAATGAGTCCACTCCTCCCAGTCATAATAATACCCACATTCCTCGAGGCAGCGGCCGAGGAGGGGGAGTTGCAGCCATTTTTAACTCTAGTCTGTTAATCAGCCCTAAAGCTAAACTAGATTATAATTCATTTGAAAGCCTCGTTCTTAGTCTTTTACATCCGACCTGGAAAACCTCGCAGCCACTTTTATTTGTTATAGTGTACCGTGCTCCTGGCCCGTATTCTGAATGTGTATCTGAATTCTCAGAGTTTTTATCCAGTTGAGTTCTTCAGTCAGATAAAGTTATTATTGTAGTTGATTTTAACATTCATGTCGACGTTGATAATGACTCCCTGGCTACTGCGTTTATCTCACTATTAGACTCCATTGGCTTCAGTCAGGGTGTGCATGAACCCACTCACTGTTTTAACCATACCCTCGATCTAGTTCTGATATATGGAATTGAAATTGATAACCTAAAAGTCTTTCCACAGAATCCCTCACTATCGGATCATTATCTGATTACTTTTGATTTCTTTTTACTTGATTACACGCCATTCAGCAACAGTTACTTTACTAGATGTTTATCAGATAGTGCTGTCGCAAAATTTAAGGAAAAGATTACTCCATCATTAAATTCAATACCAAGTCCCTCAGTAACAGAGGTTTCCTGTACTGATTTTGATCATTTTGTTGATAGTGCCGTAGGCTCACTGCGAACACCACTCGACTCTGTAGCTCCTCTTAAAAAGAAGTTAAAAAAGCAAAGAAAGATCGCTCCTTGGTATGACTCTCAAACCCGTAAGTGAAAACAAGTATCGCGAAAATTTGAAAGGAAGGCCCTTAGCAGTAATGATTTTATGAGCTTTTTTAATGACAAAATTCTAACTATTAGAGGCAAAATTCATGACCTCCTGCCATCAGATGGTAGGCCTACCTATCTAACGTCAAACACAGCTGTAGAACCTAATATATATTTAGATTGCTTCTCCCCAATTTCTCTTCAAGAATTGACAGCAGTGATTTCTGCTTCTAAATCAACAACGTGTGTCTTAGACCCCATCCCAACTAGGCTACTTAAGGAGGTCTTTCCTTTAGTCAACACTATATATTAGATATGATCAATATATCCTTATTAACAGGCTATGTACCACAGTCTTTTAAGGTAGCTGTAATTAAACCTCTACTAAAAAAGCCCACCCTGGATCCAGAGGTGTTAGCCAACTATAGACCAATATGTAATCTTCCCTTTATGTCAAAGATCCTTGAGAAAGTAGTCGCAGACCAGCTGTGTGATTTTCTCCATGATAATAATTTATTTGAGGAATTTCAGTCAGGATTTAGAGTGCATCATAGCACTGAGACAGCACTAGTTAAAATTACAAATGACCTTCTGATTGCTTCAGACAAAGGACTTGTCTCTGTTCTTGTTTTATTAGATCTTAGTGTGGCGTTTGACACTATTCACCATCAAATTCTACTGCAGAGACTAGATCACTTAATTGGCCTAAAAGGTTCTGCACTGAGCTGGTTTAAATCTTATTTATCTTATCGTTTTCAGTTTGTTGACATTCATAATGAATCATCCTTACGTACTAAAGTTTGTTCTGGAGTTCCGCAAGGTTCTGTGCTCAGACCAATCCTATTTACTCTATATATGCTTCCTTTAGGTAACATCATTAGAAATCACTCTATAAATTTCCATTGTTATTCGGATGATACTCAGTTGTATTTATCGATGAAGCCAGAAGAAAGTAATCAATTAACTAAACTCCATAACTGCCTTAAAAACATAAAAGCTTGGATGAGCACCAATTTCCTGATGTTAAATTCAGACAAAACTGAAGTTATTGTTCTTGGCCCCAAACAACTCAGAGACTCTTTATCTGATGACATAGTTTCTCTAGATGGCATTGCTCTGGCCTCTAGCACTACCGTAAGAAACCTCGGAGTAACATTTGATCAAGATTTGTTTTTAATTCTCATTTAAAACAAACCTCACGGACTGCATTTTTTCATCTGCGTAATATTGCGAAAATTAGGCCTATCCTGACCCGAAAAGATGCAGAAACATTGGTCCACACTTTTGTTACCTCAAGGCTGGATTACTGTAACTCTCTATTATCAGGTAGCTCCAGTAAGTCCCTAAAAACTCTCCAGCTAATTCAGAATGCAGCAGCACGTGTACTAACAGGAACTAAGAAACAAGATCATATTTCTCCTGTTTTAGCTTCTCTGCACTGGCTCCCTGTAAAATCCAGAATTAAATTTAAAATCCTACTGTTAACTTATAAAGCTCAAAATGGTCAAGCTCCGTCATATCTTAGAGAGCTCATAGTGCCATATTGTCCCACCAGAACACTGTGCTCTGAGAACGTAGGGTTACTCGTGGTCCCTAAAGTCTCCAAAAGTAGATCAGGAGCCAGAGCCTTCAGCTATCAGGCTCCTCTCCTGTGGAATCATCTTCCTGTTACGGTCCGGGAGGCAGACACCGTCTCCACATTTAAGACTAGACTTAAGACTTTCCTCTTTGATAAAGCTTATAGTTAGGGCTGGCTCAGGCTTGCCCTGTACCAGCCCCTAGTTAGGCTGACTTAGGCCTAGTCTGCCGGAGGACCCCCCTATCATACACCGGGCACCCCTCTCTCTCTCTCTCTCTCTCTCTCTCTCTCTCTCTCTCTCTCTCTCTCTCGTATTCTATTACTGCATCTTGCTAACTTGGCCATTCTGGATGTCACTAACTCGGCTCCTTCTCCGGAGCCTTTGTGCTCCACTGTCTCTCAGATTAACTCATATCGCAGCGGTGGCTGGACAGTGTGACGTGTGTGGTTGTGCTGCTGCCGTGGTCCTGCCAGATGCCTCCTGCTGCTGCTGCTGCCATCATTAGTCATTAGTCATACTTCTACTGTTATTATACACATACAGTAAAGGCCAAAAGTTTGGACACACCTTCTCATTCAATGCGTTTTCTTTATTTTCATGACTATTTACATTGTAGATTCTCACTGAAGGCATCAAAACTATGAATGAACACATGTGGAGTTATGTACTTAACAAAAAAAGGTGAAATAACTGAAAACATGTTTTATATTCTAGTTTCTTCAAAATAGCCACCCTTTGCTCTGATTACTGCTTTGCACACTCTTGGCATTCTCTCCATGAGCTTCAAGAGGTAGTCACCTGAAGTGGTTTCCACTTCACAGGTGTGCCTTATCAGGGTTAATTAGTGGAATTTCTTGCTTTATCAATGGGGTTGGGACCATCAGTTGTGTTGTGCAGAAGTCAGGTTACTACACAGCTGACAGCCCTATTGGACAACTGTTAAAATTCATATTATGGCAAGAACCAATCAGCTAACTAAAGAAAAAGGAGTGGCCATCATTACTTTAAGAAATGAAGGTCAGTCAGTCCGGAAAATTGCAAAAACTTTAAATGTGTCCCCAAGTGGAGTCGCAAAAACCATCAAACGCTACAAGGAAACTGGCACACATGAGGACCGACCCAGGAAAGGAAGACCAAGAGTCACCTCTGCTTCTGAGGATAAGTTCATCCGAGTCACCAGCCTCAGAAATCGCAAGTTAACAGCAGCTCAGATCAGAGACCAGATGAATGCCACACAGAGTTCTAGCAGCAGACCCATCTCTAGAACAACTGTTAAGAGGAGACTGCGCCAATCAGGCCTTCATGGTCAAATAGCTGCTAGGAAACCACTGCTAAGGAGAGGCAACAAGCAGAAGAGATTTGTTTGGGCCAGGAAACACAAGGAATGGACATTAGACCAGTGGAAATCTGTGCTTTGGTCTGATGAGTCCAAATTTGAGATCTTTGGTTCCAACCGCCGTGTCTTTGTGAGACGCAGAAAAGGTGAACAGATGGATTCCACATGCCTGGTTCCCACTGTGAAGCATGGAGGAGGAGGTGTGATGGTGTGGGGGTGTTTTGCTGGTGACACTGTTGGGGATTTATTCAAAATTGAAGGCACACTGAACCAGCATGCCTACCACAGCATCCTGCAGCGACATGCCATCCCATCCGGTTTGCGTTTAGTTGGACGATCATTTATTTTTCAACAGGACAATGACCCCAAACACACCTCCAGGCTGTGTAAGGGCTATTTGACCAAGAAGGAGAGTGATGGAGTGCTGCGGCAGATGACCTGGCCTCCACAGTCACCGGACCTGAACCCAATGGAGATGGTTTGGGGTTTGGGGTGAGCTTCAAGACTGTTGGAAAACCATTTCAGGTGACTACGTCTTGAAGCTCATGGAGAGAATGCCAAGAGTGTGCAAAGCAGTAATCAGAGCAAAGGGTGGCTATTTTGAAGAAACTAGAATATAAAACATGTTTTCAGTTATTTCACCTTTTTTTGTTAAGTACATAACTCCACATGTGTTCATTCATAGTTTTGATGCCTTCAGTGAGAATCTACAATGTAAATAGTCATGAAAATAAAGAAAACGCATTGAATGAGAAGGTGTGTCCAAACTTTTGGCCTGTACTGTATGACTATTGTCACACATGTATACTACCAGATATTAATACATACTTTCAGCATATTGTACCACAGTAGCCAGAACTACAACTATAATATTATTACTTTCAACAATGTTGTTGTAAGCTACTGTCATTACCTGCATCTCTCTCTCTCTCTCTCTCTCTCATTGTGTCATGTGGATTACTGTTAATTTATTATGCTGATCTGTTCTGTACGACATCTATTGCACGTCTGTCCGTCCTGGAAGAGGGATCCCTCCTCAGTTGCTCTTCCTGAGGTTTCTACCATTTTTTCCCCGTTAAAGGGTTTTTTGGGGAGTTTTTCCTGATCAGCTGTGAGGGTCCAAAGGACAGAGGGATGTCGTATGCTGTAAAGCCCTGTGAGGCAAATTGTGATTTGTGATATTGGGCTTTATAAATAAAATTGATTGATTGATTGATTGATTGATTAAATGACATAACAAAAAAATAATAATCTTAAAAAAAAAAGATAAAAGATAAAGATAAAACCATTAAAAAGTTATGACTTCAACCATCACAAGGATTCAATGAGTCCTTACTGGGTGAGAGCTATAAATTTAATTACACATTGAAAAACTTTTATAATTTTTTTTTTTAAATTTCAACATTCAACAGATAAAGGCAAAACTTCCCCAAAGCATTTTGCTACAGCATGAATGCAGCCAAAATGCCATTCAATAGAGGAAAGGGCGAGGACTCATTGAGTCCTTGCAGGGTGTAAGGGTTAATATCTGGCAGTATACATGTGTGACAATAATCATATGTGTATAATAACAGTAGAAGTATGACTAATGACTAATGATGGCAGCAGCAGCAGCAGGAGGCATCTGGCAGGACCACGGCAGCAGCACAACCACACACGTCACACTGTCCAGGCACCGCTGTGATATGAGTTAATCTGAGAGACAGTGGAGCACAAAGGCTCCGGAGGAGAAGCCGAGTTAGTGACATGCAGTACGGCCGAGTTAGTGACATGTAGTAACAGGACATGAGAGAGAGATAGAGAAGGAGAGAAGGTGGTACAGGGCAAGCCTGAGCCAGCCCTAACTATAAGCTTTATCAAAGAGGAAAGTCTTAAGTCTAGTCTTAAATGTGGAGACAGTGTCTGCCTCCCGGACCGTAACAGGAAGATGATTCCACAGGAGAGGAGCCTGATAGCTGAAGGCTCTGGCTCCTGATCTACTTTTGGAGACTTAGGAGACTCACCGGACCTGAACCCAATCAAGATGATTTGGGGTGAGCTGGACCGCAGAGTGAAGGCAAAGGGGCCAACAAGTGCTAAACACCTCTGGGAACTCCTTCAAGACTGTTGGAAAACCATTTCAGGTGACTACGTCTTGAAGCTCATGGAGAGAATGCCAAGAGTGTGCAAAGCAGTAATCAGAGCAAAGGGTGGCTATTTTGAAGAAACTAGAATATAAAACATGTTTTCAGTTATTTCACCTTTTTTTGTTAAGTACATAACTCCACATGTGTTCATTCATAGTTTTGATGCCTTCAGTGAGAATCTACAATGTAAATAGTCATGAAAATAAAGAAAACGCATTGAATGAGAAGGTGTGTCCAAACTTTTGGCCTGTACTGTACATATATATATATTTACTACATCCTGTTTACATCTAAATTGTTTGACATTACGTCTGTTATAAATATATATTATTATTTATTATATGGTGTATTTCATCTCTTTATTTGAACATCTGATCTGTTTTATGTCTCAGACTCCCAGTGTTGCTCAGATGATATATGTTTCATATATTCACTGAGCATTGTCAGAGGCAGCCTGAGATCTCAGATCATTTCTTTGTAACTGTTTAGACAACAACAAAAAAAACTAAAGTTTAAATTCTGTCAGCCTGACCTGAGTTCTCTGATGTCTGATAGTCAAACATATTGGAGTCATTGACACATCTCTAACCTTTTGGTTTGTTCCTCCTCAGGTGGAAAACTCTCTGTCAGCTCCACCTGTCCAAACTCCCACCATCTCTGATAAGATGTCCCCTCCTGTCCTGTCCAATCATGTCGCTCCCTGGTTGTATATAAGCTCCAGCTGCAGACAGACCCCACATGATTGAGCCATGGCCTTCCTGTGGATCCTCTCCTGCCTCGCCTTTGCCGGCGCCGCCTACGGTAAGACAAAGTCTTTACCATCAGAATAAGTGCTGAGAGAGTGACACGTGCTGTCCAGCTGACTCAGTCTGAAAGTTCATGGTTCATATCCGAGGCTCTCTGATTGGTTAAAAATCCTTTATTTCATTCATGGATAGACCAACGTGTTTCATCTTAAGAGTCTTCATCAGGTTATCGTACCTCAGATTAGGGTTTAATACCTCTGATCAGGTTATCGTACCTCTGATTAGGGTATCATAGGTGTTTGTCTGTCCATGAATGAATGACGGATTTTTAAGTAGTGTCGGAGTTCCTCAGATGTGTATCATGAACGTTCACGCTGACTCATTGCTTTGTGACCACTCGTCATGTCCTTGAAGAGCACCTGATTTTTGGTGTCTTTCTGGTGTCTTGAGCCAGAGCAGCTCTCTCATCACATGCATGTTGTTATTAATGATGTCATCATGATGTTATCAGGTTGCGGCACTCCCGCCATCCCTCCCGTTATCACCGGATACTCTCGTATCGTGAATGGTGAGGAGGCGGTGCCTCACTCCTGGCCCTGGCAGGTGTCCCTGCAGGTAAACACACACACACACACACACACACATACACACAGGGTGTGTTACAAACATGTGATCTGACTCCTCTTGTTGTTGTTGTTGTTTCAGGACTACACCGGCTTCCACTTCTGTGGCGGCTCTCTCATCAATGAGAACTGGGTGGTCACCGCCGCTCACTGCAACGTCAAGTAAGCAGCTTTGTCAGCTGATCTTTCAGGTGTTTGAGACAGAATGGCCGCCTCATGTTTCTGTCTCCTTCCCCACAGGACGTCCCACCGTGTGATCATCGGAGAACACGACCGCTCCTCCAACGCTGAAGACATCCAGGTCATGAGAATCGGCAAGGTGGGTGACAAACCACGCCGTCGTTACTGGGGCAACAAGATCACAAACCACGCCAGCTCCTGGTCATATGCCGGCATCTTCCTGTGTGTTCACCGCTCATAACTGTGTCATTTCCTGTCAGGTGTTCAAGCACCCCCGCTACAACGGCTACACCATCAACAATGACATCCTGCTCATCAAGCTGGCCAGTCCCGCTCAAATGAACATGCGTGTTTCCCCTGTGTGTGTGGCTGAGACCGGAGACAACTTCCCCGGAGGCATGAAGTGTGTGACCACTGGCTGGGGCCTGACCCGCCACAATGGTGAGAGCATCAGCCGGCCAATCACGTCACGGTTCACACTTCAGGTTTAAGTCAAACCTGCTGGTTTTTGGTTCCAGCTGGCAACCAACTTTTCAGGTTCTGTTTAAGTTTGGTGGGAATGTTCTGAGCAGGAACCAGAACAGAACGTGTTCCATGTTGGTGTAAAAGGTGTCACTGTGTGTCTGTGATATTTGCTTTTGTATCACAGCTCCTGACACCCCCGCCCTGCTGCAGCAGGCCGCCCTCCCCCTGCTGACCAATGAGCAGTGCCGTCGTTACTGGGGCAACAAGATCAGCGACCTGATGATCTGTGCCGGAGCGTCCGGAGCCTCCTCTTGCATGGTGGGTGGTGCAGACGGGTGACAAAGATGGAACAGTGTGGATCCTGAGCTCCTGTTGTTGATCTCTCTGTTTATTGTTGTTTGTTCAGGGCGACTCTGGCGGTCCTCTGGTCTGCCAGAAGGCCGGAGCCTGGACTCTGGTCGGTATTGTCTCCTGGGGCAGTGGAACCTGCACTCCCACCATGCCCGGCGTGTACGCCCGCGTCACTGAGCTCCGCGCCTGGATGGATCAGACCATCGCTGCCAACTGAGCATGTCCGACAGGACGGCTTTCACTTTAACCTGATCATCAATAAAACACTGAAACTGTCAAACACTTGTGTCGCTGTCACTCGTTCACGCTGAGCTGATATGTTGGTTCAGACTTAGTGTGAAGATATACTCCGACATTTTGACAAATCAGGGGCCTTGTTACAGAAACTTCCACCATCTGAAATCCTGTCTCATCTTAGTTTAGGATGACTTTTAAGATTTTGGGCTTCACAGAAACATGGATCAGATTTCAGGAGTTTAGATCAGACAGAACTGTCCAAACTGTGGAGCTTCCCAAGTTAAGAATCCCAAACTGCATCCACCCACAAAAGAACTGACAAAAATGGGTCTGTATGACAGTAATGAACAGACCATGAACTCTGAATTGTAATCTTTTCCTTGCTTGTTTTTGTTTTAATATGACTCATTGATCACAAAACACAGAACAAGTTAAAACTCTTATTTTTTGGTTTCACCAAAACATAACACAACAATAAAGTTTGCTAGTTTGAACATTACCTCATTAAGTCTCCAAAAGTAGATCAGGAGCCAGAGCCTTCAGCTATCAGGCTCCTCTCCTGTGGAATCATCTTCCTGTTACGGTCCGGGAGGCAGACACCGTCTCCACATTTAAGACTAGACTTAAGACTTTCCTCTTTGATAAAGCTTATAGTTAGGGCTGGCTCAGGCTTGCCCTGTACCACCTTCTCTCCTTCTCTATCTCTCTCTCATGTCCTGTTACTACATGTCACTAACTCGGCCGTACTGCATGTCACTAACTCGGCCGTACTGCATGTCACTAACTCGGCTTCTCCTCCGGAGCCTTTGTGCTCCACTGTCTCTCAGATTAACTCATATCACAGCGGTGCCTGGACAGTGTGACGTGTGTGGTTGTGCTGCTGCCGTGGTCCTGCCAGATGCCTCCTGCTGCTGCTGCTGCCATCATTAGTCATTAGTCATACTTCTACTGTTATTATACACATATGATTATTGTCACACATGTATACTGCCAGATATTAACCCTTACACCCTGCAAGGACTCAATGAGTCCTCGCCCTTTCCTCTATTGAATGGCATTTTGGCTGCATTCATGCTGTAGCAAAATGCTTTGGGGAAGTTTTGCCTTTATCTGTTGAATGTTGAAATTTAAAAAAAAAATTATAAAAGTTTTTCAATGTGTAATTAAATTTATAGCTCTCACCCAGTAAGGACTCATTGAGTCCTTGTGACGGTTGAAGTCATAACTTTTTAATGGTTTTATCTTTATCTTTTATCTTTTTTTTTTTAAGATTATTATTTTTTGTTATGTCATTTAATCAATCAATCAATCAATCAATTTTATTTATAAAGCCCAACATCACAAATCACAATTTGCCTCACAGGGCTTTGCAGCATACGACATCCCTCTGTCCTTTGGACCCTCACAGCTGATCAGGAAAAACTCCCCAAAAAACCCTTTAACGGGGAAAAAATGGTAGAAACCTAAGGAAGAACAACTGAGGAGGGATCCCTCTTCCAGGACGGACAGACGTGCAATATATGTCGTACAGAACAGATCAGCATAATAAATTAACAGTAATCCACATGACACAATGAGAGAGAGAGAGAGAGAGAGAGATGCAGGTAATGACAGTAGCTTACAACAACATTGTTGAAAGTAATAATATTATAGTTGTAGTTCTGGCTACTGTGGTACAATATGCTGAAAGTATGTATTAATATCTGGTAGTATACATGTGTGACAATAGTCATACAGTACAGGCCAAAAGTTTGGACACACCTTCTCATTCAATGCGTTTTCTTTATTTTCATGACTATTTACATTGTAGATTCTCACTGAAGGCATCAAAACTATGAATGAACACATGTGGAGTTATGTACTTAACAAAAAAAGGTGAAATAACTGAAAACATGTTTTATATTCTAGTTTCTTCAAAATAGCCACCCTTTGCTCTGATTACTGCTTTGCACACTCTTGGCATTCTCTCCATGAGCTTCAAGACGTAGTCACCTGAAATGGTTTTCCAACAGTCTTGAAGCTCACCCCAAACCATCTCCATTGGGTTCAGGTCCGGTGACTGTGGAGGCCAGGTCATCTGCCGCAGCACTCCATCACTCTCCTTCTTGGTCAAATAGCCCTTACACAGCCTGGAGGTGTGTTTGGGGTCATTGTCCTGTTGAAAAATAAATGATCGTCCAACTAAACGCAAACCGGATGGGATGGCATGTCGCTGCAGGATGCTGTGGTAGGCATGCTGGTTCAGTGTGCCTTCAATTTTGAATAAATCCCCAACAGTGTCACCAGCAAAACACCCCCACACCATCACACCTCCTCCTCCATGCTTCACAGTGGGAACCAGGCATGTGGAATCCATCTGTTCACCTTTTCTGCGTCTCACAAAGACATGGCGGTTGGAACCAAGGATCTCAAATTTGGACTCATCAGACCAAAGCACAGATTTCCACTGGTCTAATGTCCATTCCTTGTGTTTCCTGGCCCAAACAAATCTCTTCTGCTTGTTGCCTCTCCTTAGCAGTGGTTTCCTAGCAGCTATTTGACCATGAAGGCCTGATTGACGCAGTCTCCTCTTAACAGTTGTTCTAGAGATGGGTCTGCTGCTAGAACTCTGTGTGGCATTCATCTGGTCTCTGATCTGAGCTGCTGTTAACTTGCGATTTCTGAGGCTGGTGACTCGGATGAACTTATCCTCAGAAGCAGAGGTGACTCTTGGTCTTCCTTTCCTGGGTCGGTCCTCATGTGTGCCAGTTTCCTTGTAGCGTTTGATGGTTTTTGCGACTCCACTTGGGGACACATTTAAAGTTTTTGCAATTTTCCGGACTGACTGACCTTCATTTCTTAAAGTAATGATGGCCACTCCTTTTTCTTTAGTTAGCTGATTGGTTCTTGCCATAATATGAATTTTAACAGTTGTCCAATAGGGCTGTCAGCTGTGTAGTAACCTGACTTCTGCACAACACAACTGATGGTCCCAACCCCATTGATAAAGCAAGAAATTCCACTAATTAACCCTGATAAGGCACACCTGTGAAGTGGAAACCATTTCAGGTGACTACCTCTTGAAGCTCATGGAGAGAATGCCAAGAGTGTGCAAAGCAGTAATCAGAGCAAAGGGTGGCTATTTTGAAGAAACTAGAATATAAAACATGTTTTCAGTTATTTCACCTTTTTTTGTTAAGTACATAACTCCACATGTGTTCATTCATAGTTTTGATGCCTTCAGTGAGAATCTACAATGTAAATAGTCATGAAAATAAAGAAAAACCATTGAATGAGAAGGTGTGTCCAAACTTTTGGCCTGTACTGTATGTGTGTGATAAGTAATACTTAGAGATGTAAACAGGATGTAGTAAATATATATACATGTGTGATGAGAAGCAATACACAAAGATGTAACCAGGATGTAGTAAATATATACACATATATATATATATGTGTGTGTGTGTGTGTGTGTGATGAGAAGTAATACACAGAGATGTAAACAGGGTATAGTAGATATATATGTGTGTATGATGCTAGAGATCAACAAAGTTTCATCATTTTTTCATACGTTTCGTATTTTCTGATGTATTGATCGATCTTCATTATAAAATATTTTGATATATATTTCTCAGTTTCTCAGAGTCCGAGATGACGTCTTCAGATGTCTGTGTCCAACAGTCCAAAACAGAAAGAGACTCAGTTTACAGTGAAATGAAACAGATACGATCAGTTCATCATCAGTTATCAATAAATAATCAATGAGTAGATTGATGATTTCAGCCTGAATCAAAGATCAGTGAGGTTGAGTTTTGTCAGACATCTCAGAGTTAATGTTTCGAATGTTGTCAAATTTGTCAGTCAGTGGAAACATGAATAAAACACTGTCTGTTACATAAAACGTAACAAATGTCATGTCTCAAACAGAATCTGATTTTTGACACAGTTTATGTCTGTTGTTCCTTGGTCCTTGTCTCTGAGACGTGAGGATCCAATTGTCTTTTGGAGTAAAAAGTATTTCGCTCCAGTCTCTGTGTGTTTTTATGTCTAAAGTATTTTTGTTACTTCTTTACTACGAAATAAAAGCAGAAATTTTGATGAATCATTTGTTTTAGTTAATAAGTTTTAAAGTCCAGCTGCTCTCAAAGTCACTGTTAAGTTTGAATTTCCTGTCAGGTCCAGGCTGCAGGTCAGGCTTTCATAATGACATTAAATTACAGTCTCTGTCTTTGGGAGTCTGAACTGAACTGGGGATAAAGCTTTTAGTTTCTCTGCAGTGTGGGACAATCTGCAGCTTCAGGACATGGTGACCCTAGAGTTAAAAACCACAGTGAGTCCAGACCATATGCATGCAGCTGTTTATCTGATCTTCATGTTACTCAGATCTCTGGGGTTTATTTTCTTTTGAAATGTTGCTTCTGTTCAATAACTGAACTAAACAAAAGAATGAAAAGTTTGTCACTATGTGGAATGGATATGTGTATGGTGGCAGGTATACGTCTGTGGTATTGATGTTGTCTTTGTAACTTGTGAAGTTGCCTGTGTAATGTTTGTCTATTCTCGTGGCTGTATGGAATGTGAAAATAATTCTCCTGAAAAGGACAATAAAATCTGTTCTTGGCCGAGTTTCCTGTGTGACAGAGATCTCTGATCTCAGTGAGACAAATGAAAAAAAGATGCTACATGCTAATGACTACATTTCGCCAGATGATGAGACCGACTTCATGATGGAAGCAGAAAATGGCGTCCAACAGCAGAGAGGGCGAGTAAGTACATATGTTGTGTTCTTCCAACCTGTTATCCATTGTTTTCAATGTAGATGTACGGCAGGTGCACTTAAACGCCACAGTGGGGCTGTTGCAACAAGCACACATTACTGAGTGTCTATTTTTCCTGCACCCTGAGATAAACCGAGTTAAACTTTTAGAATGCAGCTGCATGCACCTCAGGTCATGTGACCAACCAACCACAGCCCACAGATATCTTTCCTTCTTCAGTAAATATCAGTCTGTGATAAATATGAAGGAGAAGTTGATCATGTTAGTGCAGGCTTCACATCTGTCCCACAGACAGACAGGAAGTAGATCAGCTCTGACCTCAGGACTTCATGTAAACAGGCTGTGACACGGTGCTGGTTATGGTTGCTTAGCAACCTCAGATGCAACCTGCCACCACACTCCTGAAAGCTGGAACAGAAAAGGCACATGAGTCACACAGTGCCTGACCTCGTGTTTTCCAGGCGATTAAAGACTCAGCATATGTACGACCCCTCAATGATTCAATAAGAAAATGAGTTGTGACGGATGACTCGACCACAGTGTGTCGGTGATGAAGGTCAAAAGGTTTTCTCTGAAGAAGGCCTCGCTTTTCTTCAGCTCATCAAGCTGGTCAGCCCCGCCCAGATGAACATGAGTGTTTCCCCAGTGTGAGTGGCTGAGACCGGAGACAACTTCCCCGGAGGCATGAAGTGTGTGACCACTGGCTGGGGCCTGACCCGCCACAATGGTGAGAGCATCAGCCGGCCAATCACGTCACGGTTCACACTTCAGGTTTAAGTAAAACCTGCTGGTTTTTGGTTCCAGCTGGGAACCAACTTTTCAGGTTTCATCAGCTGAAAATGATGCACAAAAAAACATTTAATTTCATCAACAGTGATACTGGTTTTCCTCTTTTTCGTAAGAGAGTCGTGTTGTTGATTTTATTTATGGTATATATTGTTGTTCACATGAAGAGCTGAACAGAGAGAAACTGACCGTGTACTCACAATCGGACTCGACCTACAGTTTGTTTCTTCCTGTTCCTTTTCAGGCATCAAATGTTAAATACTGTTGCTTATTGAAAGTCTGTTATATATGTCCACATTTTATTTAATTTCATTTTATTTTACACATGCATGAGTATCGAGTTCAGAGAGCAGGTTGACACCTGATGTTTTTTTATAACTCACACAAACGTATTTTATTAACATCTGAAAATATATTTTTCACAGAGCACATTTCATCCAACATGTAACAAAGGGAGCATCAACATGTTTCCTGTCAGCAGCATCTGTGTGTCTGTCTGTCTCTGTCTCCAGTGTGGTGTCAGGTGTGACGTCAGGTGTGGTGTCAGGTGCGTCTGGGCGGGCAATCGTGGCCAACGCGGCGGCAGTAGCAGATGGCGTTGAAGAAGCGGCAGTAGCAGGTGTCACAGCGGTCACAGCAGGGCAGTGGGTAACCCAGACATGACTGCTGGTGGGGGATGCAGCGTCGCGATGAACGCATGGCTCGACCCTGAAGCTGCAGGGCTGCTGACGAGTCCTGGAAACAGGAAAGAGGAAACACACCTTCACTGGAGTCATCTCATGACACGTTCACTGTCATCTGGAAGAAAGAAACTTCAGGATTTCTCTGTACCTTTAAATATGCCACACCCACCTCATCATAGGACGCTGTGTCCATCAGGAAGTGATCCTCCACTGAGTCAACAGGCAGGAGGGCGGGCTCCTGCATGGGGTCGGGGGCATGGCTTCTCTCTGCTGTACACGGGAAACAGAGTTGATGTGGTCACATGACTTTTATCTGTCTGAAGTGTCTCTTGATGCCTGCATGACACTGTACGGTTTCATGCACTGCTCACACAGGCAATGTGACCAAGGCCACACCACCTGTGTGAGCAGTGCATGATGGCAACCTCAATGATCTGCTGCAGCTCGAACACTGGCAGTGTTCACACAGACAGTGCTGCTGCTGTATCTACTGTATTTTCTCTCAGTTATGGAGCCGTGCAGCCACTGCCTCGTCAACAACATGGTAATGATGATATTTCACAATAAACAGCCTCGTGTTAACAAATGAAGAGATTCTGTCCACAGACGTTTAATTTTGAAACAGGAAGTGTTTTTTTTAATGTCTGTAATAGACAGACATTGAGACTGTACTGTAAGTTGATATAAAGTCAGTATTATTATTAAAAGATCATTTTCACTTTTGCTGAAACTGTGTCACAGTGGAAAAAAACAGGTGAGACTGAATCTCTAGATGCTCTGCTGCTTACGCAGGCAGTGTGGCTGATCTAACCTGCTGGGTGCCGAAATAAAAAACATGACATTATGTGATGACCACATGCTGTTCACGCAGGCAGTGCAGTCCATGCTTCAACTTAATTAAGTTGTTTGAATCTTTTCTGCTGCAGTTCACACATTTTCTACATAAACACACAAACACACTTCCTCTGTTTTGACCAAAGTAAAAAACATCGGCTAACACCTGCTAACACCTGCTAGCATCTAACATTTGCTAACACCTGCTAATCTGCTAACAACTGCTAACACCTACTACCATCTGGACAAACACCTGCTAACATCTGCTATCATCTACTAACATCTGCACAAACACCTGCTAACATCTGCTAACAACTGCTAACACCTACTAACATCTAGACCAGTGGTTCTCAAACTTTTTCTGTCATTCCCCCCTTTGGAGGAAAAAAAAGTTTTATTCCCCCCACCCCAACAAAATTGTGACAAAATAGGCCATGTTTAACTTTATTGACATATCAAAATCCTGAATATTCCTTTTACTGTGCTTTTTCACAACTAGAAAAAAGTAATAAAATGTGCAATCACTTTGCAAAAACAATATCAATGAAGTTCAGTATGTGCAAAAAAAGAACAAATGCATATCAAAATCCTGAATATTCCTTTTACTGTGCTTTTTCACAACTAGAAAAAAGTAGTAAAATGTGCATTCACTTTGCAAGAACAATATCAATGAAGTTCAGTATGTGCAAAAAAAGAACAAATGCATATCAAAATCCTGAATATTCCTTTTACTGTGCTTTTTCACAACTAGAAAAAAGTAGTAAAATGTGCATTCACTTTGCAAGAACAATATCAATGAAGTTCAGTAGGCCTATGTGCAAAAAAGGACAAATGCAGATATCTGGCAAGAAAGATGAGTCTGTGACAATTAATTCTTACCACGGCATTAATGGCTGCAATGAGCCTGTTTTGTGCTGCACATCTTTTCAAAACGAGGTTGCAGGCTTGATACTGCCACTCTCAAGTCCTGTTCAATATTGAGCCTGGATCTGTACTTTGTTTTTAGTGAGACAACAGCAGAAAAGCCTATCTCACAGAGATAGGATGTGGCGAAGGGAAGCAGAATGCCCACAGCCCTTTGCCCTATGAGTGGATGCTCCCTCTGCACACCAAGCCAGAATTCAGTCAGTGTCTGTGCTGTAAACCTCATCCTCAGGGTGGAGTCTGATGTCATCTCAATGAACTGGTCCTCTTCAGCAGAACTGAAATCAGCAGGTACTGCTGTGTTGAATGGATTTCTTAGCCAGTCATCCTTAGCCACTGTTGTCTGGGAAGTATTTTTGAAAGAATCCTCTCAGAGAAGAGATGTGCTCTTGAAGACATGGAATCACTGTGGTGGTGCAAGAATCACTCGTTTCAGCAAATTCACTCAGATTCTCAAAGAAATCAATATTTCCTTGATCAAGTCGCCTGCCCCACATCTCCAGCTTTCGAGTGAATGCGCTGATCTTGTCTGCCAGGTGAGGAAGGTGCTTGTTTCTGCTTTGAAGCTGAAGATTTAATTCATTCAGCTTTCCAAATACATCGCTGAGATAGGCCAGTTTCATCAGAAATTGTTCATCATTAAACTTGGTGGCAACGTCATGCATATCCTCATCCTCCAAAAACACCCGAATTTCCTCTCTGAGCTCGAAGACTCGTGACAGTACTTTTCCTCTGGAGAGCCACCTGGCCTCGCTGTGGAACAACACAGCTGAATGTGTAGCTCCCATCCCATCACAAAGTGTGGAGAGCAGCCGCGCTTTCAGGGGTCTTGTTTTGATGAAATTGACCACTCTAATGACATCCGTCAGCACGTCGTTTAATTCAGGGCTCATCTGCCTTGATGCGAGCGCTTCTCTGTGTATGACACAGTGCGTCCATTGCGCATTTGGCGAGACCCGCTTGATTAGCGCCTGCAATCCCTGCTTTTTCCCAGCCATGGTCTGTGCACCATCCGTGCAATCCGTGCCAATACAGTTCTCCCATTTCAGCCCATGTTCTGTCAGGTAACTGTCAAGAAGCTTAAAGAGCTCATCAGCTGTCGCTCTGCCTCTAATGTATTTGCAAAACAGCAAATCCTCATACAGTGACTCAGACGTGACAAAGCGCACATAAGCAATTAACAAGCAGTCTTTATTGCTGTCAGTCGCCTCATCCACTTGTAAGGCAAAGCGTTTGTCTTTCAGTTTTTCAGTGAGTTGTTCTTCTAGATCATCTGAAATGTCACTTATACGTCTTGCAACTGTGTCATTGGACAGAGGGACAGCCTTCAATTTTTCAGCGCTTTTCTCATCAAGCATAGTTGACACCATATCTAAAGCTGCAGGCAGTATGAGCTCCTCTGCTATAGTGTGGGGTTTCTTGCACTGTGCAATCCTATACGCCACTTTGTATGATGCTAATAGTGCGTTGTTGTTCACAGATGCAGCTTTTATAAACCGATGTTCCTGCTGACGATATTCACTGAGTTTTCTCTTAAAGAAGTCGAGTGGTTTATTGACGTTACTGGGATGTATTGTCTCCAAGTGTCTTTTTAACTTGTTGGGTCTCATACTGTCAGCTGCCAGAGTTTTCAGACACAAAAGAAACAGGGGTCTCTCTTCATCTCTGACCACATTCACCGTGAACCCAAGAGCAAGATAGGCTTCATCATATTTTCTTGACTTGGCTTTTTGATTAGGCCTACCGTCAACTGAGGAGGTCTCAGAAGCATCACTCGTTTTTCTTTTCGTCCCTGTCAAATATCTCTCCATTTTGAAAACCAACCGACTTGAACACAGTTGCTATAAAAGGCGGGTGAAAGCACGGTTTGTTTATGGTTCCACTGCGAAAAAAATTCCGACGTCCAAACATTAGTTCCCCCCTCCTTTCCCCCCGGGTGACTCGCGCCACCCCTGCAATGCCTCCGAGCCCCCCCAGGGAGGCACGCCACAGACTTTGAGAAACACTGATCTAGACAAACACCTGCTAACATCTGCTAACATCTGCTATCATCTACTAACATCTGCACAAACACCTGCTAACATCTGCTAACAACTGCTAACACCTACTAACATCTGCACAAACACCTGCTAACATCTGCTAACAACTGCTAACACCTACTAACATCTAGACAAACACCTGCTAACATCTGCTATCACTTGCTAACATCTGCTAACAACTGCTAACACCTACTGACGTCTGCTAACAACTACTAACACCTACTAACATCTGCACAAACACCTGCTAACATCTGCTATCACTTGCTAACATCTGCTATCATCTACTAACATCTGCACGAACACCTGGTAACATCTGCTAACAACTGCTAACACCTACTAACATCTAGACAAACACCTGCTAACATCTGCTAACAACTGCTAACACCTACTAACATCTAGACAAACACCTGCTAACATCTGCTAACAACTGCTAACACCTACTAACATCTAGACAAACACCTGCTAACATCTGCTAACAACTGCTAACACCTACTAACATCTAGACAAACACCTGCTAACATCTGCTATCTGCTACATCTACTAACATCTGCACAAACACCTACTAACATCTGCTAACAACTGCTAACACCTGCTAACATCTGCTAACAACTGCTAACACCTACTAACATCTAGACAAACACCTGCTAACATCTGCTACCACTTGCTAACATCTGCTAACATCTGCTAACACCTACTAACATCTAGACAAACACCTGCACAAACACCTGCTAACATCTGCTAACATCTGCTATCATCTACTAAAATCTGCACAAACACCTACTAACATCTGCTAACAACTGCTAACACCTACTAACATCTGCACAAACACCTGCTAACATCTGCTAACAACTGCTAACACCTACTAACATCTAGACAAACACCTGCTAACATCTGCTAACATCTGCTATCATCTACTAACATCTGCACAAACACCTGCTAACAACTGCTATCATCTACTAACATCTGCACAAACACCTACTAACATCTGCTAACAACTGCTAACACCTACTAACATCTGCACAAACACCTGCTAACATCTGCTAACAACTGCTAACACCTACTAACATCTAGACAAACACCTGCTAACATCTGCTATCATCTACTAATGTCTGCACAAACACCTGCTAACATCTGCTACCACTTGCTAAAATCTGCTAACATCTGGTATCATCTACTAACATCTGCACAAACACCTGCTAACAACTGCTATCATCTACTAACATCTGCTAACAACTGCTAACACCTACTAACATCTGCACAAACACCTGCTAACATCTGCTATCATCTACTAACATCTGCTAACAACAGCTAACACCTACTAACATCTGCACAAACACCTGCAAACATCTGCTATCATCTACTAACATCTGCACAAACACCTGCTAACATCTGCTATCATCTACTAACATCTGCACAAACACCTGCTAACAACTGCTATCATCTACTAACATCTGCTAGCAACTACTAACACCTACTAACATCTGCACAAACACCTGCTAACAACTGCTATCATCTACTAACATCTGCTAACATCTGCACAAACACCTGCTAACATCTGCTACCACTTGCTAACATCTGCTATCATCTACTAACATCTGCACAAACACCTGCTAACAACTGCTATCATCTACTAACATCTGCTAACACCTACTAACATCTGCACAAACACCTGCTAACAACTGCTATCATCTACTAACATCTGCTAACAACTACTAACATCTGCACAAACACCTGCTAACAACTGCTATCATCTACTAACATCTGCTAACAACTACTAACATCTGCACAAACACCTGCTATCATCTGCTATCATCTACTAACACCTACTAACATCTGCACAAACACCTGCTAACATCTGCTATCATCTACTAAAATCTGCTAACAACTACTAACATCTGCACAAACACCTGCTAACATCTGCTATCATCTACTAACATCTGCTAACAACTGCTAACACCTATTAACATCTGCACAAACACCTGCTAACATCTGCTATCATCTACTAACATCTGCTAACAACTACTAACATCTGCACGAACACCTGCTATCATCTGCTATCATCTACTAACATCTGCTAACATCTGCACAAACACCTGCTAACAACTGCTATCATCTACTAACATCTGCTATAATCTAACATCTGCACGAACACCTGCTATCATCTGCTATCATCTACTAACATCTGCACAAACACCTGCTAACAACTGCTATCATCTACTAATATCTACTAACACCTACTAACATCTGCACAAACACCTGCTAACATCTGCTATCATCTACTAAAATCTGCTAACAACTACTAACATCTGCACAAACACCTGCTAACATCTGCTATCATCTACTAACATCTGCTAACAACTGCTAACACCTATTAACATCTGCACAAACACCTGCTAACATCTGCTATCATCTACTAACATCTGCTAACAACTACTAACATCTGCACGAACACCTGCTATCATCTGCTATCATCTACTAACATCTGCTAACATCTGCACAAACACCTGCTAACAACTGCTATCATCTACTAACATCTGCTATAATCTAACATCTGCACGAACACCTGCTATCATCTGCTAACAACTACTAACATCTGCTAACAACTGCTAACACCTATTAACATCTGCACAAACACCTGCTAACATCTGCTATCATCTACTAACATCTGCTAACAACTGCTAACACCTATTAACATCTGCACAAACACCTGCTAACATCTGCTATCATCTACTAACATCTGCTAACACCTACTAACATCTACACAAACACCTGCTAACATCTGCTATCATCTACTAACATCTGCTAACAACTACTAACACCTACTAACATCTGCACAAACACCTGCTATCATCTGCTATCATCTACTAACATCTACTAACATCTGCACAAACACCTGCTAACAACTGCTATCATCTACTAACACCTACTAACATCTGCACAAACACCTGCTAACAACTGCTATCATCTACTAACATCTGCTAACAACTACTAACATCTGCACAAACACCTGCTAACATCTGCTATCATCTACTAACATCTGCTAACAACTGCTAACACCTACTAACATCTGCACAAACACCTGCTAACATCTGCTATCATCTACTAACATCTGCTAACAACTCCTAACACCTACTAACATCTGCACAAACACCTGCTAACATCTGCTATCATCTAACATCTGCACAAACACCTGCTATCATCTGCTATCATCTACTAACATCTGCTAACAACTACTAACATCTGCACAAACACCTGCTAACAACTGCTATCATCTACTAACATCTGCTAACACCTACTAACATCTGCACAAACACCTGCTAACATCTGCTATCATCTACTAACATCTGCTAACAACTGCTAACACCTACTAACATCTGCACAAACACCTGCTAACAACTGCTATCATCTACTAACATCTGCTAACAACTACTAACATCTGCACAAACACCTGCTAACATCTGCTATCATCTACTAACATCTGCTAACAACTGCTAACACCTACTAACATCTGCACAAACACCTGCTAACAACTGCTATCATCTACTAACATCTGCTAACAACTACTAACATCTGCACAAACACCTGCTAACATCTGCTATCATCTACTAACATCTGCTAACAACTGCTAACACCTACTAACATCTGCACAAACACCTGCTAACAACTGCTATCATCTACTAACATCTGCTAACAACTACTAACATCTGCACAAACACCTGCTAACAACTGCTATCATCTACTAACATCTGCTAACACCTACTAACATCTGCACAAACACCTGCTAACATCTGCTATCATCTACTAACATCTGCTAAGAACTGCTAACACCTACTAACATCTGCACAAACACCTGCTAACAACTGCTATCATCTAACATCTGCACAAACACCTGCTAACATCTGCTATCATCTACTAACATCTGCACAAACATTTGCTAACATCTGCTATCATCTACTAACATCTGCTAACACCTACTAACATCTGCACAAACACCTGCTAACATCTGCTATCATCTACTAACATCTGCTAACAACTGCTAACACCTATTAACATCTGCACAAACACCTGCTAACATCTGCTATCATCTACTAACATCTGCTAACACCTACTAACATCTGCACAAACACCTGCTAACATCTGCTATCATCTACTAACACCTACTAACATCTGCACAAACACCTGCTAACATCTGCTATCATCTACTAAAATCTGCTAACAACTACTAACATCTGCACAAACACCTGCTAACATCTGCTATCATCTACTAACATCTGCTAACAACTGCTAACACCTATTAACATCTGCACAAACACCTGCTAACATCTGCTATCATCTACTAACATCTGCTAACAACTACTAACATCTGCACGAACACCTGCTATCATCTGCTATCATCTACTAACATCTGCTAACATCTGCACAAACACCTGCTAACAACTGCTATCATCTACTAACATCTGCTATAATCTAACATCTGCACGAACACCTGCTATCATCTGCTATCATCTACTAACATCTGCTAACATCTGCACAAACACCTGCTAACAACTGCTATCATCTACTAATATCTACTAACACCTACTAACATCTGCACAAACACCTGCTAACATCTGCTATCATCTACTAAAATCTGCTAACAACTACTAACATCTGCACAAACACCTGCTAACATCTGCTATCATCTACTAACATCTGCTAACAACTGCTAACACCTATTAACATCTGCACAAACACCTGCTAACATCTGCTATCATCTACTAACATCTGCTAACAACTACTAACATCTGCACGAACACCTGCTATCATCTGCTATCATCTACTAACATCTGCTAACATCTGCACAAACACCTGCTAACAACTGCTATCATCTACTAACATCTGCTATAATCTAACATCTGCACGAACACCTGCTATCATCTGCTAACAACTACTAACATCTGCTAACAACTGCTAACACCTATTAACATCTGCACAAACACCTGCTAACATCTGCTATCATCTACTAACATCTGCTAACAACTGCTAACACCTATTAACATCTGCACAAACACCTGCTAACATCTGCTATCATCTACTAACATCTGCTAACACCTACTAACATCTACACAAACACCTGCTAACATCTGCTATCATCTACTAACATCTGCTAACAACTACTAACACCTACTAACATCTGCACAAACACCTGCTATCATCTGCTATCATCTACTAACATCTACTAACATCTGCACAAACACCTGCTAACAACTGCTATCATCTACTAACACCTACTAACATCTGCACAAACACCTGCTAACAACTGCTATCATCTACTAACATCTGCTAACAACTACTAACATCTGCACAAACACCTGCTAACATCTGCTATCATCTACTAACATCTGCTAACAACTGCTAACACCTACTAACATCTGCACAAACACCTGCTAACATCTGCTATCATCTACTAACATCTGCTAACAACTCCTAACACCTACTAACATCTGCACAAACACCTGCTAACATCTGCTATCATCTAACATCTGCACAAACACCTGCTATCATCTGCTATCATCTACTAACATCTGCTAACAACTACTAACATCTGCACAAACACCTGCTAACAACTGCTATCATCTACTAACATCTGCTAACACCTACTAACATCTGCACAAACACCTGCTAACATCTGCTATCATCTACTAACATCTGCTAACAACTGCTAACACCTACTAACATCTGCACAAACACCTGCTAACAACTGCTATCATCTACTAACATCTGCTAACAACTACTAACATCTGCACAAACACCTGCTAACATCTGCTATCATCTACTAACATCTGCTAACAACTGCTAACACCTACTAACATCTGCACAAACACCTGCTAACAACTGCTATCATCTACTAACATCTGCTAACAACTACTAACATCTGCACAAACACCTGCTAACATCTGCTATCATCTACTAACATCTGCTAACAACTGCTAACACCTACTAACATCTGCACAAACACCTGCTAACAACTGCTATCATCTACTAACATCTGCTAACAACTACTAACATCTGCACAAACACCTGCTAACAACTGCTATCATCTACTAACATCTGCTAACACCTACTAACATCTGCACAAACACCTGCTAACATCTGCTATCATCTACTAACATCTGCTAACAACTGCTAACACCTACTAACATCTGCACAAACACCTGCTAACAACTGCTATCATCTAACATCTGCACAAACACCTGCTAACATCTGCTATCATCTACTAACATCTGCTAACATCTGCACAAACACCTGCTAACAACTGCTATCATCTACTAACATCTGCACAAACATTTGCTAACATCTGCTATCATCTACTAACATCTGCTAACACCTACTAACATCTGCACAAACACCTGCTAACATCTGCTACCACTTGCTAACATCTGCTATCATCTACTAACATCTGCACAAACACCTGCTAACAACTGCTATCATCTACTAACATCTGCTAACAACTGCTAACACCTATTAACATCTGCACAAACACCTGCTAACATCTGCTATCATCTACTAACATCTGCTAACAACTGCTAACACCTATTAACATCTGCACAAACACCTGCTAACATCTGCTATCATCTACTAACATCTGCTAACACCTACTAACATCTACACAAACACCTGCTAACATCTGCTATCATCTACTAACATCTGCTAACAACTACTAACACCTACTAACATCTGCACAAACACCTGCTATCATCTGCTATCATCTACTAACATCTACTAACATCTGCACAAACACCTGCTAACAACTGCTATCATCTACTAACACCTACTAACATCTGCACAAACACCTGCTAACAACTGCTATCATCTACTAACATCTGCTAACAACTACTAACATCTGCACAAACACCTGCTAACATCTGCTATCATCTACTAACATCTGCTAACAACTGCTAACACCTACTAACATCTGCACAAACACCTGCTAACATCTGCTATCATCTACTAACATCTGCTAACAACTCCTAACACCTACTAACATCTGCACAAACACCTGCTAACATCTGCTATCATCTAACATCTGCACAAACACCTGCTATCATCTGCTATCATCTACTAACATCTGCTAACAACTACTAACATCTGCACAAACACCTGCTAACAACTGCTATCATCTACTAACATCTGCTAACACCTACTAACATCTGCACAAACACCTGCTAACATCTGCTATCATCTACTAACATCTGCTAACAACTGCTAACACCTACTAACATCTGCACAAACACCTGCTAACAACTGCTATCATCTACTAACATCTGCTAACAACTACTAACATCTGCACGAACACCTGCTATCATCTGCTATCATCTACTAACATCTGCTAACATCTGCACAAACACCTGCTAACAACTGCTATCATCTACTAACATCTGCTATAATCTAACATCTGCACGAACACCTGCTATCATCTGCTATCATCTACTAACATCTGCTAACATCTGCACAAACACCTGCTAACAACTGCTATCATCTACTAATATCTACTAACACCTACTAACATCTGCACAAACACCTGCTAACATCTGCTATCATCTACTAACATCTGCTAACACCTACTAACATCTACACAAACACCTGCTAACATCTGCTATCATCTACTAACATCTGCTAACAACTGCTAACACCTATTAACATCTGCACAAACACCTGCTAACATCTGCTATCATCTACTAACATCTGCTAACAACTACTAACATCTGCACGAACACCTGCTATCATCTGCTATCATCTACTAACATCTGCTAACATCTGCACAAACACCTGCTAACAACTGCTATCATCTACTAACATCTGCTATAATCTAACATCTGCACGAACACCTGCTATCATCTGCTAACAACTACTAACATCTGCTAACAACTGCTAACACCTATTAACATCTGCACAAACACCTGCTAACATCTGCTATCATCTACTAACATCTGCTAACAACTGCTAACACCTATTAACATCTGCACAAACACCTGCTAACATCTGCTATCATCTACTAACATCTGCTAACACCTACTAACATCTACACAAACACCTGCTAACATCTGCTATCATCTACTAACATCTGCTAACAACTACTAACATCTGCACAAACACCTGCTATCATCTGCTATCATCTACTAACATCTACTAACATCTGCACAAACACCTGCTAACAACTGCTATCATCTACTAACACCTACTAACATCTGCACAAACACCTGCTAACAACTGCTATCATCTACTAACATCTGCTAACAACTACTAACATCTGCACAAACACCTGCTAACATCTGCTATCATCTACTAACATCTGCTAACAACTGCTAACACCTACTAACATCTGCACAAACACCTGCTAACATCTGCTATCATCTACTAACATCTGCTAACAACTCCTAACACCTACTAACATCTGCACAAACACCTGCTAACATCTGCTATCATCTACTAACATCTGCTAACAACTCCTAACACCTACTAACATCTGCACAAACACCTGCTATCATCTGCTATCATCTACTAACATCTGCTAACAACTACTAACATCTGCACAAACACCTGCTAACAACTGCTATCATCTACTAACATCTGCTAACACCTACTAACATCTGCACAAACACCTGCTAACATCTGCTATCATCTACTAACATCTGCTAACAACTGCTAACACCTATTAACATCTGCACAAACACCTGCTAACATCTGCTATCATCTACTAACATCTGCTAACAACTACTAACATCTGCACGAACACCTGCTATCATCTGCTATCATCTACTAACATCTGCTAACATCTGCACAAACACCTGCTAACAACTGCTATCATCTACTAACATCTGCTATAATCTAACATCTGCACGAACACCTGCTATCATCTGCTAACAACTACTAACATCTGCTAACAACTGCTAACACCTATTAACATCTGCACAAACACCTGCTAACATCTGCTATCATCTACTAACATCTGCTAACAACTGCTAACACCTATTAACATCTGCACAAACACCTGCTAACATCTGCTATCATCTACTAACATCTGCTAACACCTACTAACATCTACACAAACACCTGCTAACATCTGCTATCATCTACTAACATCTGCTAACAACTACTAACATCTGCACAAACACCTGCTATCATCTGCTATCATCTACTAACATCTACTAACATCTGCACAAACACCTGCTAACAACTGCTATCATCTACTAACACCTACTAACATCTGCACAAACACCTGCTAACAACTGCTATCATCTACTAACATCTGCTAACAACTACTAACATCTGCACAAACACCTGCTAACATCTGCTATCATCTACTAACATCTGCTAACAACTGCTAACACCTACTAACATCTGCACAAACACCTGCTAACATCTGCTATCATCTACTAACATCTGCTAACAACTGCTAACACCTATTAACATCTGCACAAACACCTGCTAACATCTGCTATCATCTACTAACATCTGCTAACAACTACTAACATCTGCACGAACACCTGCTATCATCTGCTATCATCTACTAACATCTGCTAACATCTGCACAAACACCTGCTAACAACTGCTATCATCTACTAACATCTGCTATAATCTAACATCTGCACGAACACCTGCTATCATCTGCTAACAACTACTAACATCTGCTAACAACTGCTAACACCTATTAACATCTGCACAAACACCTGCTAACATCTGCTATCATCTACTAACATCTGCTAACAACTGCTAACACCTATTAACATCTGCACAAACACCTGCTAACATCTGCTATCATCTACTAACATCTGCTAACACCTACTAACATCTACACAAACACCTGCTAACATCTGCTATCATCTACTAACATCTGCTAACAACTACTAACATCTGCACAAACACCTGCTATCATCTGCTATCATCTACTAACATCTACTAACATCTGCACAAACACCTGCTAACAACTGCTATCATCTACTAACACCTACTAACATCTGCACAAACACCTGCTAACAACTGCTATCATCTACTAACATCTGCTAACAACTACTAACATCTGCACAAACACCTGCTAACATCTGCTATCATCTACTAACATCTGCTAACAACTGCTAACACCTACTAACATCTGCACAAACACCTGCTAACATCTGCTATCATCTACTAACATCTGCTAACAACTGCTAACACCTACTAACATCTGCACAAACACCTGCTAACATCTGCTATCATCTACTAACATCTGCTAACAACTCCTAACACCTACTAACATCTGCACAAACACCTGCTAACATCTGCTATCATCTACTAACATCTGCTAACAACTCCTAACACCTACTAACATCTGCACAAACACCTGCTATCATCTGCTATCATCTACTAACATCTGCTAACAACTACTAACATCTGCACAAACACCTGCTAACAACTGCTATCATCTACTAACATCTGCTAACACCTACTAACATCTGCACAAACACCTGCTAACATCTGCTATCATCTACTAACATCTGCTAACAACTGCTAACACCTACTAACATCTGCACAAACACCTGCTAACAACTGCTATCATCTACTAACATCTGCTAACAACTACTAACATCTGCACAAACACCTGCTAACATCTGCTATCATCTACTAACATCTGCTAACAACTGCTAACACCTACTAACATCTGCACAAACACCTGCTAACAACTGCTATCATCTACTAACATCTGCTAACAACTACTAACATCTGCACAAACACCTGCTAACATCTGCTATCATCTACTAACATCTGCTAACAACTGCTAACACCTACTAACATCTGCACAAACACCTGCTAACAACTGCTATCATCTACTAACATCTGCTAACAACTACTAACATCTGCACAAACACCTGCTAACAACTGCTATCATCTACTAACATCTGCTAACACCTACTAACATCTGCACAAACACCTGCTAACATCTGCTATCATCTACTAACATCTGCTAACAACTGCTAACACCTACTAACATCTGCACAAACACCTGCTAACAACTGCTATCATCTAACATCTGCACAAACACCTGCTAACATCTGCTATCATCTACTAACATCTGCTAACATCTGCACAAACACCTGCTAACATCTGCTATCATCTACTAACATCTGCACAAACATTTGCTAACATCTGCTATCATCTACTAACATCTGCTAACACCTACTAACATCTGCACAAACACCTGCTAACATCTGCTACCACTTGCTAACATCTGCTATCATCTACTAACATCTGCACAAACACCTGCTAACAACTGCTATCATCTACTAACATCTGCTAACAACTGCTAACACCTATTAACATCTGCACAAACACCTGCTAACATCTGCTATCATCTACTAACATCTGCTAACACCTACTAACATCTACACAAACACCTGCTAACATCTGCTATCATCTACTAACATCTGCTAACAACTACTAACACCTACTAACATCTGCACAAACACCTGCTATCATCTGCTATCATCTACTAACATCTACTAACATCTGCACAAACACCTGCTAACAACTGCTATCATCTACTAACACCTACTAACATCTGCACAAACACCTGCTAACAACTGCTATCATCTACTAACATCTGCTAACAACTACTAACATCTGCACAAACACCTGCTAACATCTGCTATCATCTACTAACATCTGCTAACAACTGCTAACACCTATTAACATCTGCACAAACACCTGCTAACATCTGCTATCATCTACTAACATCTGCTAACACCTACTAACATCTACACAAACACCTGCTAACATCTGCTATCATCTACTAACATCTGCTAACAACTACTAACACCTACTAACATCTGCACAAACACCTGCTATCATCTGCTATCATCTACTAACATCTACTAACATCTGCACAAACACCTGCTAACAACTGCTATCATCTACTAACACCTACTAACATCTGCACAAACACCTGCTAACAACTGCTATCATCTACTAACATCTGCTAACAACTACTAACATCTGCACAAACACCTGCTAACATCTGCTATCATCTACTAACATCTGCTAACAACTGCTAACACCTACTAACATCTGCACAAACACCTGCTAACATCTGCTATCATCTAACATCTGCACAAACACCTGCTAACATCTGCTATCATCTACTAACATCTGCTAACAACTGCTAACACCTACTAACATCTGCACAAACACCTGCTAACAACTGCTATCATCTACTAACATC
This sequence comes from Cromileptes altivelis, assembly GCA_013133815.1. Classification (NCBI taxonomy): domain Eukaryota; kingdom Metazoa; phylum Chordata; class Actinopteri; order Perciformes; family Serranidae; genus Cromileptes; species Cromileptes altivelis. The sequence continues at coordinate 52,075,543 of CM023133.1, forward strand.
TGCTAACACCTACTAACATCTGCACAAACACCTGCTAACATCTGCTATCATCTACTAACATCTGCTAACAACTGCTAACACTAACATCTGCACAAACACCTGCTAACAACTGCTATCATCTACTAACATCTGCTAACAACTACTAACATCTGCACAAACACCTGCTAACAACTGCTATCATCTACTAACATCTGCTAACACACCTACTAACATCTGCACAAACACCTGCTAACAACTGCTATCATCTACTAACATCTGCTAACAACTACTAACATCTGCACAAACACCTGCTAACATCTGCTATCATCTACTAACATCTGCTAACAACTGCTAACACCTACTAACATCTGCACAAACACCTGCTAACAACTGCTATCATCTACTAACATCTGCTAACAAACTAACATCTGCTAACATCTGCACAAACACCTGCTAACAACTGCTATCATCTACTAACATCTGCTAACACACCTGCTAACAACTGCTATCATCTACTAACATCTGCTAACACCTACTAACATCTGCACAAACACCTGCTAACATCTGCTATCATCTACTAACATCTGCTAACAACTGCTAACACCTACTAACATCTGCACAAACACCTGCTAACAACTGCTATCATCTAACATCTGCACAAACACCTGCTAACATCTGCTATCATCTACTAACATCTGCTAACATCTGCACAAACACCTGCTAACATCTGCTATCATCTACTAACATCTGCACAAACATTTGCTAACATCTGCTATCATCTACTAACATCTGCTAACACCTACTAACATCTGCACAAACACCTGCTAACATCTGCTACCACTTGCTAACATCTGCTATCATCTACTAACATCTGCACAAACACCTGCTAACAACTGCTATCATCTACTAACATCTGCTAACAACTACTAACATCTGCACAAACACCTGCTAACATCTGCTATCATCTACTAACATCTGCTAACAACTACTAACATCTGCACAAACACCTGCTAACAACTGCTATCATCTACTAACATCTGCTAACACCTACTAACATCTGCACAAACACCTGCTAACATCTGCTATCATCTACTAACATCTGCTAACAACTGCTAACACCTACTAACATCTGCACAAACACCTGCTAACAACTGCTATCATCTACTAACATCTGCTAACAACTACTAACATCTGCACAAACACCTGCTAACATCTGCTATCATCTACTAACATCTGCTAACAACTGCTAACACCTACTAACATCTGCACAAACACCTGCTAACAACTGCTATCATCTACTAACATCTGCTAACAACTACTAACATCTGCACAAACACCTGCTAACATCTGCTATCATCTACTAACATCTGCTAACAACTGCTAACACCTACTAACATCTGCACAAACACCTGCTAACAACTGCTATCATCTAACATCTGCACAAACACCTGCTAACATCTGCTATCATCTACTAACATCTGCACAAACATTTGCTAACATCTGCTATCATCTACTAACATCTGCTAACACCTACTAACATCTGCACAAACACCTGCTAACATCTGCTACCACTTGCTAACATCTGCTATCATCTACTAACATCTGCACAAACACCTGCTAACAACTGCTATCATCTACTAACATCTGCTAACAACTACTAACATCTGCACAAACACCTGCTAACATCTGCTATCATCTACTAACACCTGCTAACATCTGCTACCACTTGCTAACATCTGCTATCATCTACTAACATCTGCACAAACACCTGCTAACAACTGCTATCATCTACTAACATCTGCTAACAACTGCTAACACCTACTAACATCTGCACAAACACCTGCTAACATCTGCTATCATCTACTAACATCTGCACAAACACCTGCTAACAACTGCTATCATCTACTAACATCTGCTAACATCTGCACAAACACCTGCTAACATCTGCTACCACTTGCTAACATCTGCTATCATCTACTAACATCTGCACAAACACCTGCTAACATCTGCTACCACTTGCTAACATCTGCTATCATCTACTAACATCTGCACAAACACCTGCTAACATCTGCTATCATCTACTAACATCTGCACAAACACCTGCTAACAACTGCTATCATCTACTAACATCTGCTAACATCTGCACAAACACCTGCTAACATCTGCTATCATCTACTAACATCTGCTAACAACTACTAACACCTACTAACATCTGCAAAAAAAACTCTTCACATCTGCACAAACACCTGCTTACATCTGCTATCATCTACTAACACCTACTAACATCTGCCCAATATGACACATTATCTGCCACCTGTCACTTAATTTCATTCAACACTTTGTCTGCCATTGTTTAGTCACTTTATTCATCTGATGTAGCAATTTTATTGTTTTAGCAATTTTATTTTTTTATTTTATCATTTATTTAGCCTATTTATAATTATCTTTAATATTTATTTAAATCGCTGCACTGGCTTCCTGTGTGTCAAAGGATAGACTTTAAAATCTTGTTACTTGTCTATAAAGCACTAAATGGTCTCGGGCCTAAATACATCTCTGATATACTTGTACGTTATGAAGCATCCAGACCCCTCAGATCATCTGGAACAGGTTACTCAGTGTTCCCAGGATCAAACCCAAACAAGGTGAAGCAGCCTTTAGTTTCTATGCTCCCCGCCTGTGGAACAAACTTCCAGAATATCTGAGGTCGGCTGAAACTGTCAACTCATTTAAATCAGGGCTTAAAACATTACTATTTACTGCAGCTTACCAGTGAACTAGATATGTAACTTATTGTTAGGATAATCTGTAGCTATTGTTTTTATATTTGTCTGTTTTTCTTACTTTTGCTTTTTAAATGCATTTTCTGCACTGTTTTTCTTGCTTTTAGCTTTTGTTTTTAATGATCTATTGTTCCTTTAATATTTTATCTTAACATATTTCCCTTGTAAAGCACATTGAATTGCCTCGTGTATGAATGGTGCTATATAAATAAAATTGCCTTGCCTTGCCTTGCCTTAACAGTAGGATTTTAAATTCAATTCTGGATTTTACAGGGAGCCAGTGCAGAGAAGCTAAAACAGGAGAAATATGATCTCGTTTCTTAGTTCCTGTTAGTACACGTGCTGCTGCATTCTGAATTAGCTGGAGAGTTTTTAAGGACTTACTAGAGCTACCTGATAATAGAGAGTTACAGTAATCTAGCCTTGAGGTAACAAAAGCGTGGACCAATTTTTCTGCATCCTTTCAGGATAGGCCTAATTTTTCACAATATTACAGTCCAGTTCAGCCTTATTGTGTGGTTTACAGTAGCTGTGCGTGTGTGTATATAAATGATTTGTTGTGCTTAGGTGGCTGTGCACCAGTGCGAGTGTGGTCGTGCCTGGGCCTTTTGGGAGCACCCAGGTAACTCCCCTTCATGTCTGGCTCTTGTAGTAACGGTTGTGCTTTTCTCATTTTTAGCACTTGTGCCCTATTGGCATTTTTGTCCTCGTAACACCCCTAGTACCGTTGGCATAACATCTACCCTATTGCTCGAGCTCTTATCGTGTTTTATGAATAAACTGCCCCAAAACCTGATTTTTAGCATATGTTCAATAAATTGTCCCTCCAGTCAAAGGTTATGTCTCTGCATTTTATTTATTGTGGGAAACCTATGGTAACAGTTCATTAATTATTTGGGGCTTTAACCCCTCACCTCTTGACTCGGTTACATATGAATTAAAAGACAAATCTTGACCAAATGTTACTCCGAGGTTTCTTACGGTAGTGCTAGAGGCCAGAGCAATGCCATCTAGAGAAACTATGTCATCAGAGTCTCTGAGTTGTTTGGGGCCAAGAACAATAACTTCAGTTTTGTCTGAATTTAACATCAGGAAATTGGTGCTCATCCAGGTTTTTATGTCTTTAAGGCAGTTATGAAGTTTAGTTAATTGATTACTTTCTTCTGGCTTCATCGATAAATACAACTGAGTATCATCCACATAACAATGGAAATTTACAGAGTGATTCTAATGATGTTACCTAAAAGAAGCATATATAGTAAATAGCATTGGTCCAAGCACAGAACCTTGCGGAACTCCAAAACAAACTTTAGTACGTAAGGATGATTCATTATGAACGTCAACAAACTGAAAACGATAAGATAAATAAGATTTAAACCAGCTCAGTGCAGAACCTTTTAGGCCAATTAAGTGATCCAGTCTCTGAAGTAGAATTTGATGGTCAATTGTGTCAAACGCCACACTAAGATCTAATAAAACAAGAACAGAGACAAGTCCTTTGTCTGAAGCAATCAGAAGGTCATTTGTAATTTTAACTAGTGCTGTCTCAGTGCTATGATGCACTCTAAATCCTGACTGAAATTCCTCAAATAAATTATTATCATGGAGAAAATCACACAGCTGGTCTGCGACTACTTTCTCAAGGATCTTTGACATAAAGGGAAGATTAGATATTGGTCTATAGTTGGCTAACACCTCTGGATCCAGGGTGGGCTTTTTTAGGAGAGGTTTAATTACAGCTACCTTAAAAGACTGTGGTACATAGCCTGTTAATAAGGATATATTGATCATATCTAATATATGAGTGTTAACTAAAGGAAAGACCTCCTTAAGTAGCCTTGTTGGGATGGGGTCTAAGAGACATGTTGATTTAGAAGCAGAAATCACTGCTGTCAATTCTTGAAGAGAAATTGGGGAGAAGCAATCTAAATATATATTAGGTTCTACAGCTGTGTTTGAGGTTAGATATGTACTATCTGAGGACAGGAGGTCATGAATTTTGCCTCTAATAGTTAGAATTTTGTCATTAAAAAAGCTCATAAAGTCATTACTGCTAAGGGCTAAAGGAATACAAGGCTCAATGGAGCTGTGACTCTCAGTCAGCCTGGCTACAGTGCTGAAAAGAAACCTGGGGTTGTTCTTGTTTTCTTCTATTAATGCTGAGTAATAGTTTGCTCTGGCATTGCGGAGGCCCCTCTTATAAGTTTTAGACTATCTGCCCAGATTAAACGAGATTCTTCCAGTTTGGTTAATCGCCAATTCCTTTCAAACTTTTGCAATATTTGTTTTAACTTACGGGTTTGAGAGTTATACCAAGGAGTGAACTTTCTTTTCTTTTTTAACTTGTTTTTAAGAGGAGCTACAGAGTCGGGTGTTGTTCGCAGCGACAAAATGATCATTTCAGGAGAGGTTAAAGTCAGTACAGGAAACCTCTGTTTCTGAAGGACATGGTATTAAATTTAACAACGGAGGAATAATTTCCTCAAATTTTGCGACAGCACTATCTGATAAACCTCTAGTATAGTAACTGTTGCTGAGTGGCGTGTAATTGAGTAAAAAGAAATCAAAAGTAATCAAATAATGATCCGATAGCGAGGGATTCTGTGGAAAGACTTTTAGGTTATCAATTTCAATTCCATACATCAGAACTAGATCGAGGGTATGGTTAAAACAGTGAGTGGGTTCATGTACACCCTGACTGAAGCCAATTAAGTCTAATAATGTGATAAACGCGGTAGCCAGGGAGTCATTATCAACGTCAATTCAGATACAAATTCAGAATACAGGCTAGGAGCGCGGTTAAGTGGCTGCAAGGTTTTCCAGGTCGGATGTAAAAGACTAAGAATGAGGCTTTCAAATGAATTATAATCTAGTTTAGGTTTAGGGCTGATAAACAGACTAGAGTTAAAAATGGCTGCAACTCCCCTTCCTCGGCCGCTGCCTCAAGGAATGTGGGTATTATTATGACTGCGAGGAGTGGACTCATTTAGACTAACATATTCATCTTGACATAGCCAGGTTTCAGTGAGACTGTAAATCAATATGATTATCTGATATTAATTTGTTTACTAACACTGCTTTAGATGACAGAGACCTGATATTTAACAGTCCACATTTAATTCTCCTGTTTTGTCTTTCTGTCACAGAAGAGGTTTTAATTGTTATGAGGTTGTTATGCACAACTCCTCTTTGTTTAATTTTAGATTTAAATAATTTAGGTGGTCGGGGGACAGACACCGTTTGTATAAAACTATGAAAACTATGGCTGGGTAACTGAACTAGAAGCTCAGAGAGGCGTTTAGGACTGTGACTCTGAGTCCTGGTCTCAACTCTGGGTTGTCAGGGTTTTGAATTACTAATAAACTTTGCCAGATTTCTCGATATGAAAGCAGCTCCATCCAAAGTGGGATGAATGCCGTCTCTCCTAATAAGACCAGGTTTTCCCCAGAAAGTTTGCCAATTATTAACGAAACCCACATCGTTTGCTGGACACCACCTGGACAGCCAGCGATTAAATGATGACATGCGGCTAAACATGTCATCAGTGGTCAGATTTGGGAGGGGTCCAGAGAAAACTACGGAGTCCGACATTGTTTTTGCATATTCACACACCGAGGCAATATTAATTTTAGTGACCTCCGATTGGCGTAACTGGGTGTCATTGCTGCTGATGTGAATAACAGTCTTACTGAATCTACGTTTAGCTTTAGCCAGCAGTTTTAAATTTGACTCGATGTCGCCCGCTCTGGCCCCAGGGATACATTTGACTATGGCCGCTGGTGTTGCTAACTTCACGTTTCTCAGAATAGAGCTGCCAATGACCAGAGTTTTATCCTCAGCGGGTGTGTCACTGAGTGGGGAAAAGTGATTAGAGACGTGAACAGGCTGGTGGTGAGCCGTGGGCTTCGGCTTGGAGCTGTGCTTCTGGCGAACCGTAACCCAACCTCCTGGCTGAATGGGTGTTACCGGAAGACTGCTAGCAGAGGCTAAGGCTATGCTATGTGGCTCCACACCGGCTACAGCGGGCTGGCTAACTACCACAGCTACTGAGTGATTTTCTATGGTGCGGAGCTGCTCTTCTAATTCACTAAGCCTCGCCTCTAACACAGCAGATAAGCTACACTTGTTACAATTACCACTGTTGCTAAAGGAGGCAGAGGCATAACTGAACATTTGGCACACCGAGCAAGAGAGAGCAGGAGAAGGAGATGCCATCGCTATTATTAAGCTAATGTAGCTAACAAGGCTAATAATGTGCAAACAACAGCTAAGAGATTACCGAGAAAGTCGTAGAAAGGAGGAGAGCTATAAGTGCTTAAACATAACCAGTGTGGGTTAAGACTTGAAGTAGACATTAAAGCAACTGACGTGAGAAAGCAGAAAGCAGGCTAGTAGAATCCACCAGAGCAGTACAGAGACGCTGTCACAGAAACACCGGAAATGACACAACTCGCTTACCGCAATACGTCAGCACTCGCTACCACAACATGACCCCCCCCCCCCCCCACACACACACACAGAGGTGTACAGGTCTGCATGATACCCTCTGATGCAGTGTATCATGTACTGTCAGGTGGTTTTCCTGTGTTTACAGTGATAAACCCATGTACACTAGGGATGGGACGATACACTTAAACTCACGATACGATGCACCTCGATATGCCAGGGTCACAATATGATACGTCACGATACGATATCAAAAAAAGATGAAAAAATATTACTGCGTATTTACAACTTATTTATTTTTGTTTCAGTTGCACACAAACAGGAAAACACAAGGCCTAACAGTTCAAACACAAATAAGAACACTCCCTTAGTGCTCTATCCCTAGGTTAACTTATCTCAGCCTCTCTTAGGTCATGGCCCTGGCCTACGACTGGTTCTTCTTCAGAAAAACTAACATATCAACATGTTCTGGTGTAATCAGTGATCTTTGAGCAGACACAATGTCTCCTGCAGTGGAAAAGATATGCTCACTCAGGACAGAAGTAGCAGGAATGCAAAGATAGGCTTTGGCAAGGGGGGCAAGTATGGGGTAAGCATATGCATTCACTTTTCACCACTCAAGTGGACTACTGTTGAGTGGGATAGGAATCCCACTTCTGTAGGAGAGTATCTCCATTTCAATCCCTCTGCTGGACTGCACTGTCTCAAGAGTAGTGTAGGAGTCCCCAAGAAGATCCTCTAGCGCTGTCTTTTTTGACGGGGGAGGCTGTGTCACGTCCTGCATCTGCCTTTCTCCTTCTACTGGCTCTTCCTGGCTCTGCTCTGCTCCCTGTGCTTTCTCAATCATGACCACGGCCTGCTCTGCTTCTGCCCCTGGTGCTGAAGCACTGGCCCTAGTTGTCTCTCTTTCATCAGTGTCACTGGTCTAAAAAATAAAATAGAAAAACTAGCTACAAACATTTCTGTCTTTCAATCCCTTTCTTTTATCCCCCTCTCTCTGACACCTCACACAGACTCACTCCCTCTCTCTCTCTCACTCCCTCTCTCTCTCACACACACAGACACACACACACACACTCTCTCTCTCTCACTCCCTCTCTCTCACACACAGACACACACACAGACTCACTCTCTCTCTCTCTCTCTCTCTCTCTCTCTCTCTCTCACACACACACACACACATGCACACAGACTCACTCTCTCTCTCTCTCTCACTCCCTCTCCCTCACACACAGACACACACACAGACTCTCTCTCTCTCTCTCTCTCTCTCTCATTCACTCGGATCGACTAATAAAAAAAAAACAATTGATATGAGAAATATGTTTCCAGGCTGTAGCCTACACATACACAGTTACACACATGCACAGCACACCTCCATTTTTTTCTCAATGAAAGTTAGTCTACCTGGTTGCGTTGCAAATGAAGTCCTGCAGCTTTCTGACTTATCCGGGCATACACAGACTCGCGTTGTTCATCATTCAGATGGGACAGGCTTCGGAATCGCGGGTCAAGCGCTGTGCACTCCTGCAGCATATCATGACAGTCCCCGGAGTACCTGTCCGAGATGTCGAGTAGGATTGCACTTTTCATGTTGGCGATTGTCTGGGAGTCATTTTCGTCTGGTGACATGCTTTGCTCGATCATGTACTTCAGTGGCAATATAAGTGAAACAGTGGGCTCTTTTTGTGTTGTCAAACACAACAGTTGTGGCCGTCTTCAGTGGCTTGAGCAGTTTCACTATATCTTCTAATCTGATACATCAGTGGAACACAGGGTGTCGATTTCTCTCACAGTCCTTCGGATTTCTGGGCTGCTCAGGGCTGCTGCGACAGCAGCCTGTTGCTCAAGGTAGCGCACAAGCATTTCGTACGTGCTGTTCCACCTGGTCTGGACATCGATGATCAGCTTATGCCGGGGCAGCTCCAACTTGGTTTGCTTGCTGGCCAGGACAGCGGTTGCTGTGGTACTCTTGTGAAAGAATGTAGTTACTCTTCGCAAATGGCCAAGTAGGCGCGCGACGCGGGTTACAGCCAAGCCTCGCTTACTCGCCAGATTCACAACGTGCGCCAAGCACTTGATGTGAGGGTGGAGGCCGCTCTCTCTCACTGCAATGTCCATATTGCTTGCATTGTCTGTGACACAAGCGATGGTGGTATGTGGCCTCGTTAGCTCCCACTCTCCCACTGCCTTTCTCAACACGTCAGCTATGTTAACTCCAGTATGACTTTCACTTAGCTCACGAGTTTGCAACACAAAGCTTTTACTCTCCCATTTCTCGTTGATGACTTGTGCTGTTATGGTGATGTAACTTTGTGTGGCATGCGAGGTCCAGCCATCAGTGGTCAGGGCGACGCAGTCGGCATTTTTGAGACAGTCTTTCACGCTTTCTTTGGTTTCATTGTAAATTTCCGGGATTACCTTCTCTGAAAAATGTCCTTGGCATGGCATCTTAAACTTGGGCTCCAGTACCTTGAAAATCTGGATGAATTTCCTGCTCTCTACAATGTTAAATGGAACCAAATAGTCAGCTATAAACTCGCCAATGAGCCTGGTTATCTGTTTTGCACGCGGACTTGACGGGGGTAGAGCCGGTGTCAGTGCTTGTTTCATGGTCAGCTGTACCTTCGGTAACGTTTTCTCTGGGGCCGTCTTCACATTTTTATGGTGACGTTGAAGGTGGTGGTTCATGTTCGTTGTGTTGGAGGTGGTGTACGGAACGATGACTTTGCATAGCTTACACACAGTGTTAGTCTTGTCAGTTACTCCATTGCCATCTTTGTCTCTTTTAATCGGAAAGCCAAAATACTGCCACACAAATGACCTGTATCCCGTCGGAGGATCATCCTCAATTTCGACCTCATTCGACTCCATTGTTCGGCAGTTTGAGGGCTAACCAAGGAAGTTGGTGCTAATGTTAGCTTGCCATTTGAACAGTGTCGTTGTCACAGCATGCACTGTGACCTGGCTGTGACTGTACAGTTCCCCGGATGTAATTTTTTCGTTTGGTTTTTCGTGCTGCTTGACCACCAGATGGTGCTGCCAGCCTGCCACCATAGACTGAATGCCTGCCACACACACACTAAATGATTTATATAATTCACGAATCATGTGGCAGTGCCATCTAGTCTTCATTTCACGATCCATTTTTTGAAACTCGATGCGTTTCGTCACATTTTGTATCGCGATATTTCGTCAAACGATATTTCGTTAAATCCCTAATGTACACATGCACACACATACACAAACACGTTAACTTTGGTAGAAAACAGGTTTAAGCTAAATCTTTTCAGGCCTGCAGAGGTGTGTCAGGTGACAGGTGAGTTGGTGGGTGGAGCTCTCTGATTGGACAGATGTTACTGACCAATGTCTGACAGGTAGGATCATCAACATCATCATCACCATCATCATCATCACCACCATCATCATCATAATCACCACCATAACCATCACCACCATCATCACCACCATCACCATCATCACCATCATCATCATCATCATCATCATAACCATCACCATCATCACCATCATAATCAACATCATTACCATCATCAACATCATCACCATCATCACCATCATCATCACCATCATCACCATCATCAACATCATAACCATCATCACCATCATCATCACCATCATCACCATCATCAACATAACCACCATCATCACCATCATCATCACCATCATCACCATCATCAACATAACCACCATCATCACCATCAACATCATCACCACCATCATCAAAACCTTCACCATTACCATCATCATCATCACCATCAACATCATCACAATCATCGTCACCATCATCACCATCATCACCATCATCATCACCATCATCACCACCATAATCACCACCATCACAATCATCATCAACATCATCACCATCATCAACATCATCACCATCATCAACATCATCACCATCATCACCATCATCACCATCACATCATCATCATCATCATCATCATCACCATCATCATCATCACCACCATCATCACCACCACCATCATCATCATCACCTATATCATCATCACCATCAACATCATCACGACCATCATCACCACCATCATCATCATCACCTATATCATCATCACCATCAACATCACCACGACCATCATCACCACCATCATCATCATCACCTATATCATCATCACCATCAACATCATCACGACCATCATCACCATCATCATCATCACCTATATCATCATCACCATCAACATCATCACCATCATCACCATCATCATCAACATCATCACCATCATTGTCACCATCATCACCATCATCACATTCATCATCACCATCATCACCATCATCACCATCATCAACATCATCACCATCATCACCATCATCACCATCAACATCATCACCATCATCACCATCATCACCATCAACATCATCACCACCATCATCATCATCACCTTTATCATCATCACCATCAACATCATCACGACCATCATCACCATCATCGTCACCACCATCACCATCATCACCATCATCACCATCATCATCACCATCATCAACATCATCACCATCATCACCATCATCACCACCATCATCATCATCATCACCTATATCATCATCACCATCAGCATCATCACGAACATCATCACATCATCATCATCACCATCACCATCAACATCATCACCATCATCACCATCATCATCACCATCAACATCATCACCACCATCATCATCATCATCATCATCATCATCATCATCATCATCATCATCATCATCATCATCATCATCATCATCATCATCATCATCATCATCATCATCATCATCATCATCATCATCATCATCATCATCACCATCATCATCATCATCATCATCATCATCATCATCATCATCATCATCATCATCATCATCATCATCATCATCATCATCATCATCATCATCATCATCATCATCATCATCATCATCATCATCATCATCATCATCATCACCATCATCACCATCATCACCATCATCATCATCATCATCATCATCATCATCATCATCATCATCATCATCATCATCATCATCATCATCATCATCATCATCATCATCATCATCATCATCATCATCATCATCATCATCATCATCATCATCATCATCATCATCATCATCATCATCATCATCATCATCATCATCATCATCATCATCATCATCATCATCATCATCATCATCATCACCATCACCATAATCAACATCACCATCATCAACATCACCATCACAATAACCATCATCATCATCATCATCATCATCATCATCATCATCATCATCATCACCATCACCATCACCATCACCATCATCATAATCACCATCACCATCATCGCTATCATCACCATCACCATCATCAGCATCACCATCATCGCCATCATCACCATCATCACCATCATCAACATCATCACCATCATCACCAACATCACCATCATCACCACCATCATCACAATCACCATCATCATCACCATCACCACCATCATCACCATCATCACCAAAATCACCACTATCATCACCATCATCAACATCATCACCATCATATCCAAAAACACCATCATCAACATCATCACCATCATCATCACCATCACCACCATCATCACCATCATCAACATCATCACCATCATCACCATCATCACCATCATCACCAAAATCACCACTATCATCACCATCATCAACATCATCACCATCATCACCAAAAACACCATCATCATCACCATCATCAACATCATCACCAAAATAATCATCATGACCATCACAATCACCATTACCATCATCACCATAAACATCATCATCATCATCACCATCATCACCACCATCATCATCATCATCACCATCATCACCAAAATCATCACCATCATCAACATCATCATCATCATCACCATCATCAACATCATCACCAACATCACCATCATCACCATCAACATCACCATCACCACCATCATCATCATCATCATCATCATCATCATCATCATCATCATCATCATCATCATCATCATCATCATCATCATCATCATCATCATCATCATCATCATCATCATCATCATCATCATCATCATCATCATCATCATCATCATCATCATCATCATCATCATCATCATCATCATCATCATCATCATCATCATCATCATCATCATCATCATCATCATCATCATCATCATCATCATCATCACCATCATCATCATCATCATCATCATCATCATCATCATCATCATCATCATCATCATCATCATCATCATCATCATCATCATCATCATCATCATCATCATCATCATCATCATCATCATCATCATCATCATCATCATCATCATCATCATCATCATCATCATCATCATCATCATCATCATCATCATCATCATCATCATCATCATCATCATCATCATCATCATCATCATCATCATCATC